>BMAV01015332.1:36987-48772 GCA_019973955.1 Trichonephila inaurata madagascariensis | reverse complement strand
TTAAATGTTCTATTTTCAAACAATAATCTTATTTTTATTAAATTTAGTCTCAACAAATATTTATTAATTTTTAAAAAAATATTTCTTTACCTCATGTTTTAAAATGACACAAAACATGCAATGAGTAGCCAAATTAGCATGACCACTTGACATTTTTTATGGAGATCGCAAAACCTTCATATAGTTCCCAGTTGAGTACGATATATATTTTTTTAATTTATTTTTTATATATATATATATATATATATATGTGTGTGGGGTGTGTGTGTGTGTGTGTGTGTGTGTGTGTGTGTGTGTTGTTGTGTGTGTGTGTGTGTGTTGTTTTAAAATTTGGTCAGTGAATAATGAAGCATCAATTTCAAAGCTGTGTTTTGAAAAATGGGGAAAAAAACGGGTACTCTCTTTTTTTAATTACCGCCTCCCAAAGTTAAGTAAATGCCCTTGACAACCCCAATTTCCGTTTAGGGGCTGAATTGTCAATAGCGTGCATCTTTTAAATAAAATTTAAAATGGTTGTTATAATATGTAAGTCCCAAAAAAAGGTAATTTGGCGTTTTAAATGTAGATGTTTAAAAGGGTTCTCGAGTGTCGACCCAGTATCGGAAAAACGGCTGTAATTGTGAAATGTTGATCAGCATTTTAATTTTTACAAAAAGTGGATTAAAGAACCGAAAACTGGGTCTCGTTGTGGATATTGAAAGTTTGACCGGAAAAAAAATTAAAATTTGCCCAGCCCAACAGGGGACCACCGTATTTCAAATTGTGAGAATATTGATAAAGGACCCGGGAACTTTTTTGAACAAACTGTTCAGGCACATTATGCCGTATTGTTTTGGGTGTGACGATTTCTTTTTACGTCGGGTTTGCCTTGAAAAAGAAAGACTTGTGACATAGCCATCCTGCGATAACTTGACGTTTTGGGATCTGCGAAAGCGAGGGGGGGTTTATCTAAAGGATAGTTTTTATAATTTTAATACCACTTTTTTTAAAGAAAAAAATTACATATCTAATGAAAATTTTCTTTAAGGAGAAAAAAACCCACAAATTAGATGAATATTTAAGTCAGATCGCACAACTAGATCACTTATCCTAAGTATATTAATGATCTCCTAATTAGCTTTTTTAAATAATATCATAGAAAGTAACCTCCCACTTTGGGAAAAACTATTCTGCCCTTTTAAATAGGTGTACTCAGGTACTAATCTTCCTTATGAATATTATTATCGAAGGTGGGGGTTCTTTTTTCTTGAGTAGGGCCTCAACCGTTTGGCGCCCACTATTCCCAAATTCCATCCTCCAAATTTTATTTTTTCTTGCCTTTTTTCCCGTTTTCCCCGGTTTGGGGGAAAAGGGGCCAAATCGTGGCCGAAAAAAAGTGGAGTTATTTAAAAAAACCAAATGCCAACCCCCAAGAAAAAAACCTGATTTTTTAGGTTTTAATCCCAAAAAAATTACTCCAAAAACCCCCGAAACCTTTCCCCAAAGGGAAAACCTTTAAAAACCCCATTTTAATTTATAATTTTTAAAAATTTCTTTAATTTTCATTAATTCATCGAAATTTTTTTTAAAATTTAAAAAACTCGTGACAAACAAAAATTTTATTCCTTAACTGGCCCAACATTAATAATTTTGTTTTTCATGTTATTTACTTTTAATTATTTAAATAATTTAAAAATTTCATTAACCTTTATCAAATTTTTTTTCAAAAAACTTCATCCCATCCCCCTTTTTTTAAATATTTTGGATGCTTTTGGGAAAGTTTGTAATTTTAAAAAAACCCCGGCGCTTCCTTTTTTTTACAGCCCCCCTTGAAAAAACTCTTTTGAAATTTTTTTCCCTTTTTTTGGGGGCCCCCTGGCCCCCTTGGACCAGACGAATTTTTTAATTTTCGTTTTAAAATTATAAAAGGTCCAAAAAATCCCCTAATTTTAATAAATTTTGCGTACCACTGGGACATACCCAAACACTTGACACCTCTTTTGAGTTACGGTTTCACCTAGATGGGTCGAACCTTTGTCTCACCGTTTTGATTCCTTTTTATTAAAAAAATCCAAAACTTCAATTCATCCACCCAAATTTAATTTTTTTTTTTTGTCACACCCCGCATCTTGCAACAACGAAAAACTTCCCTTAAATGCTCAAATGGTGAGTGAAGATGGAGACGTTATAATAACGTCATTCATATACACAATTCACAAACTTCCCTATCACTGGTTTTGGATTATGTCAATTGCCTTTGAAAATTGGGAGCTGCCCCTGATAAACCGAATGGCATCCGCTTGAAAGCATAAGTGCCACTTTACTACGAATGCGGTCTTGAAAATATCTCGGGGGTTTCGCCATTTGAAAGTACCCATTTCTAGATCAAGAGATGACATTATTGTTGTATAGGATGTTCGTTATTAAATCATCTATTAACGTAACAGGTATCGGATTTGTGATCGAATTTAGTTTTCTATAGTCTACTGCAAATCTATATGCTTCTGGATTATCCGGTGGTAACCCATTATATTTCTTGCATAACACAACTGGTGACGCGTACGGGTTGAATTGGAACAATCGTTTCCTCTTGTAACATTTTTGTATGTAAAAAATCAATTATTGCTTGTTTCTGCCAGTCGTATCTGTATGGCCTGGAAACTACTGGTGGGTTATCTCCCGTGTCAATTTCATGGTATAAAAACATGAGTAAGACCTGGTTTGTCTGAGAATAATCCTCTTTAAAACTACTAAACAAATTTTGTAGTTTTTTTTTTCTGACTCCTCCGATTTTGTTTTAGACAAATCTATTTCAACTTTTTCCTCTTCAATTGATTCAACCACCCTATTTATTTGAGAATCGGGAATTTTCAACGATTTTCGATCAAAATCTAAAACGATCCTTGATCCACTTATAAAATGAACACCTAGAATACATGGGTATTCCAAATCCGTCAACACATGAAATGACCAAGGTCTTTCAAATTGTCTGATGCGAATATTCAATTCTACAATCCCCATGTTTTGGCATTTCGCACCCTGTGCTGTTTTACCTGGGCTCGCGATTTTTTAATTTGCTTATAAAAAATATTTTCTATATACTTCTTCCGATATAAAATGATTTATCTGCTCCGGTGTCCCAAAAGTGCTTTCAAAAATGTGTATTTAAAAAAAATGGGAACGTGGGAAGCTCCACGGGTGATATACATATCGGAGAAAGCTTAATTGGTATTTCTCTTGCCGATTCCTTTTGAGGTTGATCTTTAACTTTTACAACATTCAATCGTCCCCTTTGCATCCTATCGCCTCGAATGAAATTTTCACTCGAACCTCTATTTCTACGGTTACGGTTCCTCTCTATTAAAATTATCATTTCGATCATTTCGAAATCGGTATCCCCTTTCGTCGAATCTCTGATCACCATTCTGAAATCTATTCCCCCGAACCCTCTATTACTTTGACGGGATTCTTATAAAAAACATTTCTGCCATTATTTCTCACGCCCAACCTCAGAATTTCTCCAGTTTCTGTGATTACATCAAAATTAGGCATTCTATGCGCGTTTTGACCTCGTCTTTTTACATTATCACTATTCTGTGAACCCCTTTTAATTTGTAAGAATACCCCTCTTCGAATTTAGCCAATATTTCCAAAAGTTGTACGGTGTTCTGCGGATTGCGAACTTCCCCGTAGTCCTGGATCTGTGGTTCGAGTCCAACAAATGGATCAACCAATTCCGCCTGTGACATCCCCTAGCTCTAAATTCTTATGAATTTTAGTAAATCGTAAACAAAGTCTTTGGTCCTGATTTCTTCCCTGCTGTGACGCGAAAACCTAGCCTCCAATTCTTTCTTATTTTTGATTGCGGGAAAGGTTTTCGCTAATTCAGCCTTGAGCTGCTCGAAATCCATGGCTGTATCTTGCACTAGCACCGATCCAAATATTGAGTACCAATCTTGAGCCCTTCCCCGAGATGACTTTTCAAATAAAACCATGACAGATTTTGGGATTTCAAGTAACTGTATTTGATTATCTATTGCTTCCAAAAACTCCGCTATGCTCTCGACCCGGAAAAATACATTCAGGTAATATACTAAATCCTCCTGCATTACCTAACCCAGAATTAAGATTGTTCCGGGGATTGTGACATAGCCATCCTGCGATAACTATGACGTGTTGGATCCGCGTAAGCTAGAGGTGTGGGATTATCTAAAGGATGAGACATTTTATAATTCTTAGTACCATTTTTATTAAGAATAACTTAAATTACTTATATCTAATTAACAACTTTCTGTAAGTGAGAATAAGCCACAAATTAGACTGAATATTTAAGTCAGATCGCACAACTAGATCACTTATCCTAAGTATAGTTAATTATCTGCCTAATCTAGCTTTCTATATTATAATATCACTTAGAAAGTAACCCTCCTACTTTGGTTGAAGACTCATCTATTCTGCTTCTTGTAAATAGGTGTACTCAGGTACTATTACTCTTCCTTATGAATATTATTATCGAAGGTGGGCGTTCCCTTCTTCCTTGTGAGTAGGCCGTCTAACACTTGTTAGGAACTGTTCCACACTAAGCTTTCTCTAAGATTACCATCTTTTCTCACTAAACCTTCTATCCTTTTAAAGTATATCTTATTTGCATTTTTGCTTTGTTTCTCTTCTTGGTATTGGGTTGGGAAAGTTTTGCCATTAATCGTGGCCGTCAAAGAACGTAGGAGTTATGTTAGAAGAAGAACGCGAGAGATGTCACAACGTTTACATTTCGCAAATGAGCACAAACTTTAGTCTATAGATAACTGGTAAAGAGTCATGTGGTCCGAATTACGTTTTCAATCACCGCATGTAGATAACTGTAAATATGATGGAAACGAAATGAAACTACGAATCCACTCTGCATTGCGACAACTTTTCAAGCTAGTGGAAGCACTAGTATGGTTTGGAGAGTATTTTCTTGGAATTACGTGAGTCCTTTGAATCGTGTGTAAGAATGTCTGAATATTCAAGGATGTTTATGTGTTATCGTAGAGAGAGTACATCATTTTAATTTAATAAAGTACACTGCCAGAGATGGATGCAGTCATCAGGATAATGCTTTTTATATTTTCTTTACAAAAATAATAATAAACTGACAACATATATATATATATATATATATATATATATACAGATTAAAGATGAAAGTTCTTGTAGATGGTACTTCAATTTACTTTACTTATAAACATTTTAATAAAACACACATGCATCACCAATACACTCTACAACAAAAAACGACGCACCAATAACTGGCCGTCCAATATAGACAAAACTTGGTAGGTAAAAATAAAATGTACAAAATAGAAAATGATTAAAATTTCAGAAACATTGACTGATTTATTTCAGAGTTACATGGTTACAAAGTAACGACCTCATTAACATGTTGACCCCTATAGTATGAAAGCAAGCTGCCACATGGCGTGGGTTAGAGTGATAAAGCACCCTTATGGTCTCCTGTTATATTTCTTATCAAATTTGCTTCAATTGTCGGGCCAGGTCATCAACATTTGATGGTAGATACAATTGTCTTCCCATCTTCCCATCATATCCCAGACATGCTTGATTGTAGAGGGATCTAGCGATCTGGCTGGCTAAGGAAGGGCTTAACAAGCTGTAAAACAGTTCATAGCAGCACGTGCCGTATGTGGTTTGGCAGTATCTTGTTGAAAAATTAGGCCAGGGTACTGCAAAAGGAACGTTAGTTAAACTGTTATCAGGATGTCATCGATGTACCGCTGTGCTGTAAGTATGCTTTTAATGACGACCAAAGAATCCGGCTGTCAAAAGAAACTAAACTCTTTGTTGAGGGCCTGTGTGGCATGAAATATTGAAAGCAGGTTTGGCACGCTTCTCTGGGAGTCTCTAGACACGTCTTCGACGATCATTTGGGTGCAGTTGGAAGTGGGATTCGTTGCTAAACACTATATGGCCCCAGTCAGCATGATTCCATCCTGATTGAGCCAAGCAACACTGTAATCTGGCTCGACAGTGTGCAGACGTGAGTGGCAGATGGTGTAGTGGGCTGATAGAGTGAAAATTTCGCTCTTTTAGCATGAAGTCTGTGAATGATCATGGTGGACACTCTTGTGTGGGTCACACGTCTGATGGTTGATAACGATGAATCAGGCGCTGTGACAGCTGATATGACAATCATTCTGTTCTCCTGATATGTTGTGTCTCTAGGTCGTCCGCTACCATCATGACGTTGAAATCTGCTACTGTCCACCCATTTTTGAAAGCACCTTCTAATGGCCGTATCGCTTCGACCCATATGATGAGCGATTTTCCTATTTGCCCAACCTGCCTCTTTCAATCCAATGATACGACCTGTTTCAAACTGTGACAGTTGCTCGTAATGGGCTAAAATCCTGCGGCGATGCATTTTTAAGTCATTAAAAGGTACCCTAAATCACAATGCAACTGAAATTTTGACCATCAGATTAAGAATCTCTTCTTATAGACACCTGCTGAGTGAGCAGTTCCGTTGCACTGTAGCTCCCGCTCTGCATTCATTGGACACCAAATTTTAATCATTTGCCTGTTCAGTACAAATGTCTTTGCATACGAAATTTCATTACAATTGAGTGACTTCTTCTTTGTGCGTCGTTTTTTTGTTATAGAGTGTGTAAAATTATATAAAATGGACGATTGCCTTTCTTTCAAGAAAATAAAGTTGAATATCATCCCCCACGAAATATATTTATATCAATGCATTTTTGGTAAATTTAAGTTAATTTCTTTTTTTAAAATTTTTAAAAATTTAATGGTCCAGACCCACGGATTAGTGTTTGATTGATTATTTGATTTATTTCAATATTAAAAAAGGGGGTAATTTGACAAACAATGTTTTAAAAATCATTCACGGATATAAGTAAATTTTAATTATACGCATAAAAAATATAATTGTAACTTTATCTCTTTGAAATTAAAACCTCAGCCTTTGAAATTAAAAATTTCATAAGAACATCATCTTATTTTCTGAATTAATCAGAAGGTACATCTTCTGAAGCCACGTGGGCTTTTCTTCTGGTCTGAGTTTAGTATAAAAGTAGAGATTCTCTGGAAAATTCACACAACTCCTTGTATTCGTCATAATGTTACGTCACTGTTTGCTGCTGCTTATCTGTAATGATTGTGTTGTTCAAGTGTCGACATGTAAAATAAATTGGAGAATCATCTTAAAGAATATGCTTCATCAATTGGTAAATAGGGTACATATATATATAAAGAGTGTTGAAATGAAAGTGATTCGAGTTGTGTATCCATGAGATACGCAGAGTCAGAAATGAGAACGTGAAATGCATACAAAGTTTGTTAAAAGAAATCACCCATGGCGTTTAGTCACGCGTCTCATTGCTTAGGAAGGTTACGCAATCCGTCCGCGAAGAACGATAAGATTGATCATGGAACCAGTTCAGAGATTCTGCCCTTACGTTACCGCTGTAGTCAAATGATTGACCCATTAGACTGGCAACATCACCTTTCCGGCTGACTGCTGAGGTTTGAGTTTTGGGGGCCTATGTGAATCGGGATATTTTCATTGCATGTTGACGAACTTCCAGCTGAAAATGGGGACACCAGGTTTCATCCGCTTCCATTATGTGCTGCACAAAGTCATTGTCGTTATCCCTTGAGCGAAACAAATGTTTTTAGCCCAGGCCCATTATGACTTATAAATTTCAAGTGTTAAAAACTTTATTATAGCTTTCTGATCAGTTTTAAATGCAATTGAATCCATACCAGCCTTTTTTAAATGACTGTCACGCCCTTACGAATGTAGTTATCACAAATCTGTTTGAGAACTCATGTGCGTTGTACATACACCTTCACTATCGCGTTTGTCTGACGTAAATACATTGAAAATTGCTCTCATGCCAAGCTTCGAATCACTTTCATTTGAACACGCCTAATATAATGCATGCAGGTATAGGACAAAATAATAACACCTGTGGAAAAAAGAAAATTTCTTATTATTAAGGGGCTGAGCCACCTATCACTTGAATAAAATTTTGTATTCGAAGTGGAAATGATAAAAAAAAAAAGGTTTTTAACAAAGTTACTTAGAATTCACACTCATTCCTCGTGCAGTGCTTTCTCATATACAGACAGTGTGCGTGGAAGAGGAAACCGAACATGGACTTTGTTCACTAGAAAACCTCACTAATACTCAATTATGTTCAGATCAGGGAACTAGGGACACCAAGCTAAACGTTCGACTTCCTCATCATGCTCATGTATGAACACAGCAAGACTTGTGAACAGAGGCATTGTCGTTTTGGAACACAGGACGTTCTCTCGGAAAGATAGTCTGAAGCATAAGATGAGGATGATCTGAGAAAAAGATTCGATGTGTTGCATGTGATCGTCCCCCTCAAGATAATGAGAGGCCCGTATCCACAGAAAGATGTTGAACCCCACCCCATCACAGAACCCCCTCCATGTTTCCCGTTTGGAAGCAAAAAGCCAACATGAAATGCTTCTGTTGGTATTTGTCAGACAAACACCCGTCCCCTGGTCTGGAATAATGTAAATAAATATTTATCAGACCAGATGCCATGTTCTCATTGCAGATGTGTCCACTTTAGTGGCCTTGGCAACACTGTAGTCTCTTCATCGCATTCCGCGTCGAAACTAACGATTTTGGAATAGCTACTCTGCCATGAATGTTGACAGCATGTAAATCCTATTGAATAGTTTTCATAGATACGGAGTTCTGAAAGTGTGTATTTATCTCGAACGTTATCTGTGGCAGTTTAGTCTTGCGTTTCGGACGATTATCATATTCACCCATCTATCACGTTCCACCAACTTTGACTTTCACCCACTGTTGTGCCTCGGAAAAGAAACCTTACCCCGATTTGTGTAGGCTTTCCCTTGACGCATTGATTCTTAAAAAACCTACAAAGTTCGCTGTTTTGAACTCGGATGCTCCAGCAAGACAAGCTCGAATTATCATGTCTTTCTTCACGTCGTAGAAGTCGGACATAATCGCGCTTTGCTAGGAACGAAAATTTCTCATGCAACTATTTCACTGCACTCTCACAATGCTTGACCAATACCTTTGCCTTTCGCCGCCACTTGGTGACACATTGTGGCGACATGTGGCGGTCATTCATTTTATGGTCGAAAGGCAATTCATTTTTAAATGGGAGTTCCTATTATTTCCTCTATACCTGTATTTATATAGGAGTATATATATATTTATATATAGGAGAATATGGATCATGTGGATTGATATGGCATTAGTGAGAGTTATGAGCAATATAGGAGTGGTGATTGTTGTAGGAAATATAAGAAATCATTCAGAAATTGAGAATTGAAGTATTGATAGGATGCTTTTGGGTGAGTTTTTGATGGTTTACACTATTCATTTGTGAATATACTGGGTTTTTAATCTGAACTTTCGGATTTGAAATATTTTTTTTTCTATACGACTATTTAAAAGATGGGTGCATCCTCTTTGGTGTTCGATAGTTCAATTATATTGTGCACTTAATTATTTTAGAGTTTTAACATTTTAATGTTATAATATCTTTCAGAATGCGATTGCGAATAGTTTAATTTTTTAAGTATTAACTTTTTAAATTTTTAAATTTTATATTATTGAGAATTGGATATTTTCCGATTAACTTACCAAGTTGTAACAAGGAGAGTGTTGGCGCCATCAAACTAGTTTAACCCCACTTATCGGTCCTAAGTCTGAGGTTGCAGTTGGATATTTTATAAATTTTAGGAAATAATAGGAACTCCCTTATAAAAATGAATTGTAACAAAATTCTCAAAACATTTTTGAAAAAAATGAAAAATAGTGTAAAATGGTTTATCGGTGTCCAGTTTTCAAGAATTAAAATAAATTCAAAAGAAGAACGAATAAAAAGTGAATAATTGGTTATTTTACTACTATTATAATAATCAGCACCATCAGATACATACATGAAGCTCTAATTATTTTAAATGTCTCATCCATCAAATTTTTTTCCTTCCTTTCTAAGCCGTACTATTCTTTCAGCAGCCTAAGCATTGAGGAAAAAGTGCGTCTTAGATTTGAATAAATACAGTATACATATATTTAAACATTATTTCTGTGAAATATATTCATATACATTTAAAATAGTAATTCCATCTAGTAGAATCCTATTTAATGTTCATTTCTGTAAGCATTTTGTAAATTTGTTCTTGTACACACAAAATATTCATATTATCAATTCTGTTATCCATTTTTTTTCAATTTCAGTTACGCAATATCGGAACGAAGAAAATAGGAACACATTGTGTGCAAGAAGCCTACAACCTGAAACCTACACCTCAAAAGCATACAAACCGATTATTTGACTCTTGTATGTATTCATTTTACTTAATTTATTACTTCTTTGACCTAAAAAAAATCTCGGGGATTGAGAATAATTCTTGCTATTTTTACTTGCAGTAGTTATGTTAAATTATTTAATCAAGTATTTTTGCAATTTTTCAATTTTTAATCTAATTTTTATTTAATAATTTGTTTAGTAATAATACTGTGATTTTGCGAATCAAAAGCAAATATTTTCAATTTCGATTCAAAATATTTCGTATGATTATGAAAACATATTTAACAGAATGTTTTAAAAAAAACTAAAAACGTTTTAGATGTTGAAAGGTTAATTTGGTATGTTCTTGGGATAAAATTTCATTTATATTTAAAATTAATTAATCTAAATAATAAATTTTAATTATTTTTCTTAAACTTTTTTTATTTTATCTTGCTATTATTCATGTGTCCTTTACACATATGTAATAGGAATACCTATGCAGCCACAACTCTACATAACAAAAAACAATGCGAAATTAACTGAACCATCAAGAAAGAAGAATGACGGCTCTTGATAAATTAAAAACAATTACTCTTATGCAATTTAAAAAATTTTATTATATTCTTCCATGAAGTTGGCAAAGTGGTAATAATAGGAAACATGTATGAATGGAAAGAGACGCGCACATAATTATCTTTAAAACAAGCAATTGCAAAATATATTAACATAAATCTTAAATTTCGCCAGGGATGTGTATAAAAAAACATTTTCCCTCTCGATTTTTTTTTTTTTAAATTTATTACATTCTGCATCATTCACTTATTTAATAATAAATTTTCTTTCTTTGCAGGGCACTGAAAATGTTAAAAGTGCATACGTTTTTCAGTTTGTTGCTGCCGGCACTGGTTTTATATAATTGGACTACAATAACGTATTTAAATCTCCCTTCTCTTTTAAATTTCATAGCAATAGTATACCTTGTAAACCAACTTTCCGAACTTAAACAGAACAAGAAAAATAATAGTCACAATAGAAAAAATTCATCTTCTCAAACTCCCAGCTTACAGACAAAATTAAACACATCCTCCACGCAAACAACACACATAATAACAATAAATACCTCTTCCCAAACACGTACTTTGCAAAACAACAATAGCACCCAAACAATACAAAGTACTGCAGAAGCATCCACCCAAACCATTCTAATCCCAAAAGAAAGAAATCAAATCAAACATATTGAACTTGAAAACCAGTTGCCAGCAGCCAATGAAACGACACATGATAAAGTAAAAGAAAATGTCGAACGAAATTGGTATGAGTCAATAGTACAAAGTGAATATTCAAACCAAAGTGAAAATTCAAACCAAAGTGAAAATTCAAACCAAAGTGAAAATTCAAACCAAAGTGAAAATTCAAACCAAAGTGAAAATTCAAACCAAAGTGAAAATTCAAACCAAAGTGAAAATTCAAACCAA
>BMAV01015332.1:17297-36887 GCA_019973955.1 Trichonephila inaurata madagascariensis | reverse complement strand
AAAAAAAATTCCTCTTCCCAAACCCCCAGCTTACAGCCAAAATTAAACACATCCTCCACGCACACAAGCAACCGTCATAATAACAATAAATACCTCTTGCTAAACCCGTACTTTGCAAAACAACAATAGCACACAAACAATACAAGGTACTGCAGAAGCATCCATTCAAACCATCATAATCCTTAAAGAAAGAAATCAAATCAATAATATTGAACTAGAAAACCAGTTGCCGGCAGCTAATGGAACCAGACATAATAAAGTAAAAGAAAACGTCGAACGAAATTGGTATGCGTCAATAGTACAAAGTGAAACCTCAAACCAAAGTGAAACCTCAAACCAAAGTGAAAATTCAAACCATAGTGAAAATTCAAACCAAAGTGAAAATTCAAAAAAAACTGAAAATTCAAACCAAAGTGAAAATTTATAAACCAAAGTTAAGATTCAAATATCATCAAGTTACAAACCATGATGGATGATACTTATTTCAAATTATCAGAATTGTCTGTTCAGTCTTCCAGTCGGAGCTCGGATTCATCAGTTCCCAAAAAGAAAAAGTCTGGCTGGAGGAAACTGAAAAAGACATTCTGCAAAATAAAAAATTCCTCCAGGTTAAAAAAGCTAGTTAAACATCAATAAAACCATTACTTATGATTACAATATCCACAAAAATTGAAAAATTTCAATAGCTTGAATGAAAAATGAATTCAATAGAAATTAAGCACGTAATTTAGTTTTTACATTCAGAATTTTGACTGTCCATCATGATGAAAGTTCGCTGAGTGAGAAGAGGCCTAATTTATAGAGAATGGCGGATATATTGTGGAGTTCCCTCCTGGAAAAGTATCTGGAAAAGTATCTGCTTTTCCATACTGCACGTGAGAAGGGAATGACAGAGAGGGGGTACTTACGGGGTGGTTAGAGGAGAAAGGAGACACTGTTCCAAAGAACGATTTGAAAAGGAAAAGCGAAGGAATACTCAAACACACGTCAAGAGAAGGAATGTAGGATGGAACGAAGAGACAACAGTCAATTTTGTGATATCTTGATGTCTTTTTTTCAGAATTACATTTCAAGTTTTCTCCTCTAAAATTCTAAATAATTTTATCATATCTCAAAATTTTATACAGAGTTTTTTTTCAATTTTACAACATATTTTTATTTTCATTTATCATCAATATCCAAATCTATCAAAACTATTTTCACAATATTTCATTCTTATTTCCCCATTAACATCAGGATATTGCAAAATTCACTCGTGTCCCTCTGTTCCCTCCTGCCTTTCTGTTCTGGGTGGGCGTTCAAGTGTTCCCTCTCCCTCTCAACTCGTGCTCTTGAACAACGTCTCCCCTGATTTTACTACATAAATAATTTACAATATTTGGACAATGTGCAATAACAAATCTCTCAATAACCTCTCAATAGATCAGATCCATATCTCTCTCTCTCTCATCATGGTTTGTACAAATAATACTTAACAAAAATAGAATCTGTAGCTTTTTGTGATAATCAAAAGTCATACTCAAAATTTTGAATTTTTCTTCAGAAACCAGTTTATTACTTTTTCAGATATGTATTTTAAAATTTAAATAGTCTACTGTTCAATAAAATGTTCATTAGCTATTGTGTTTTGTATTTAATTTTATACATTTAAAAAGGTTGTCTTTTGTTTATTTCAATCTTAAACAGATGTAGTGGTCGAAAAATGCTTTCGAAAATGCATTTCTGTTTTGAACGCATATTTAAATGTTGAAAAAAGCAATAATAATAAATATAAAGGAACTATACAAAATCACCCAGCAGTATTGATATATAGAATATGAGTCATTAATGACTGTTTTAATTAAAAGATATGAAAACACACAAACGTCTAATAATAAATTCTCATATTATGAATATTTTAAATTTTGAAAAGCTTTGTATTGAATCATCTAAAAGTCTTAGGAACTTAATTGATGTTATAAATAAAAACCTAAGAGATTTAAAGCTTATGAATTTTGAAACTAAGGAGCTCACACTCACCAGCTTTTAATAAACATTATTATCCAAAAGTTAGATAAAGAATCCCGGAAGTTGTACGAAATGAGCCTAACTTCAACTGAATTACCGAAATGGGAAATGTTTTTGGAATTTTTGCAAAATAGAACCCAAATATTAAAAAATTTGCACGGAGTTCAGGGCCCTCCATTAAAATTGAAAACTCCATTTCCAAACAAAGGCAAAAGTTTCATGGTGAAATATAATAATAATAATTGCTTGTTGTGCAAAACAACACATCGTTTGTATTATTTCACACTTTTTTTAAAAAAAGTATCCCTTGAAAAGATTTAATATAATTAAAAAACAGGGACTTTGCATTAATTGTTTAAATAACAATCATAAAGTTGCGCTTTGTAAATCAAAGTACACATACAGATTGTGCCAAGGGAAACACAATTATTTGTTATGTAGGTCAGAAAACAACAGAGCAGAAATTTCCATCTTCGAATACGTTATATGAGCGTCCAGTCCCTTCCCGGGCCTCCACTTCTCCCTGCCTCGATACGGGGATAAATAATCCTAGCGAACCCCAAACAAGTCAGACATTCGCTTCTCTAAATAAAAGTAGTAATAAATTCATTTTTCTGTCCACAGCTATCGTAGGTATTTGGTCTCCAATGTTAATCAGTTATGTTCGTGGTAGAGTAATTCTAGACAGCGCTTCTCAATCACATTTCATGACCCTTCAATTTGCTTCAAAACTTGGCCTCAAAAAGAAAAAAAATAAATCTCGCAGTCAGCGGATTAAGTGAAAATTCAATAAACGTTAAATGGAAAATAAAAAATGCTTTTATTAGTAATAAGGACTCCTCTTACACATCCCCATTAGATTTTCTAAGTGTTTCTAGCATTACTGATTTTGTTCCTTCCACCCAACCTAGTACTAAAAAGTTTAATGATATTAAGGGGACACGGTACGATTCAATTGACAAAAATTGGTCAAAAACTCAAATCTAATTTTTTTAGCCTAAATTATTCTTTATATATATTTCTTTAACCTCACAAAATTTGAAAGCTCTTAACTTAAAAAACGCAAAATTATTATAGCTTTTATGTTGGTTTTTATTCACATTACTATGGCAAATCAAAACTTTTAACGGACTTACCTCAGAAAGATAAAATATAACTAGTTTGTCTTCATTTAAAATGCTAAGGCTTTTTTTCTACTGTGCCTAATGCTTTGAATTTTTTTTAACCTACTTTTAATAGTACATGTAACAAAAGTTGGTATGCATTTTTGAATCAAAGCAACACTTATTTTTTTAATAATAATTGAAATAATAAAATTTTAATAATAAAAAGAAGTATTGTACGAATACCAATAATGTTATCGTAAAACCTATACCAACTTTTGTTGTACGTCGTTTGATGTAAATATTAATCAAATTTCATGCGTGCACGTAAATTTTTGTAGGAGGAGTAGCATTTTAATATCACTTCACAAATTTTAAGTTTTTTCCTTGAACAATTAAGGACAGTCGGAAACCTCTATACCGACAATGTTAAATTGCTTGTTTTCGAGGTACATTTTCTCAAAATCTGTTATATGAACATGCTTGAAATTTTTCATACAATTAAAATATACATTTCTCATTATACGCAAATGAGCTTTTAGCTAATTTTGAATTTTTCCATAATTTATAAAATATTTTATCAAACATAGTTTAAGTTAACCCGTTTTTCACATAAAAAAATTTGTAAAAATAAATTTTTGAGTTTTTTATAAAAAGCTCATTTCAGTATATATTAGCCATCATTATAAATATATCATAAAAAATTTACATACCTTTGAACAATAATTTTTAAGAAAAGGAACATCGAACATCAAAAATTGACATTTTGAGAAAAATTGATTTTAATGTATAATTACTTTTTTATTAAAACATTCCTGCTCCATAATCTAAATTATCAGCATTTTTAGTGTCTCATAATATTCTCTCTTCCTTTTAAGTCTTTTTTCTTTCCTAACTTCCTTTGTTTTCTGTAAACAAGAGTATTTTGCTCGTAACAGCCTCAGTTTGTCGAGGCGCTCCATAGCTTGTACCGTGTAATCACCAGGCTCAATACACATTTTCCTCAATATTTGTAGTTTTGATACGTTCCCCATGTTTAATGAGGAAACTGCATCATATGTACCCAATGATAGAACTTCTATTTGTACAAATGTTTTCTTCGGTACACGAGACCATATTACATTATTTACACTTTCATTGGGATTTTGCGTACCTCCATGTAAACACTTTTTTAGCAATTCTGGATTAGCTAAATCCCTAAAAACAGGTCGCATGGCCTCCACATTATCAACAGGTAAACTATTTTTGTGATGATAAATCTCCCCAAGCAATTCTGCCTTTTTAAATTTGCACCATGTATCTGTATCAGAGGGACAAAATCCATGCTGAGGTTTTTCATCGGTCGATAGCTTGTGTAAAAATATTGCCCATATGGTTTGTTGCATGTCCTTCACGCTAGACAAATTTCTGCGGATGGTTAGACCATAATATGCTTGCAGACGGTCAATTTCTGCCTCTGTCAATCTATTTTTTCCGCATAAAGGTTTTCCGTCATAAAGATTTTGGCCTCTCATCTTAGTCTTCAAGCGTCGAAGACGTGTCCCCATTCTTTTCATAACATGACCTATGCATTCTAATTTCTCGACAGAGCAATTGTCACCATATACATTGTTCTCGACAATAGAAGTAAAAGCCTTAGAGTCCCCATCTTCTAAATATTTTGTATAGCGGACATTGTAGAGAGACTGGAAACGCTGAAAAATGGATAGAGCTCCAGCTACTTCCATCTTACCGGTATAGCCTTCAAAATTTCTCTTACAATTTTGAAGGTGCTTGGTTTTGTTCAGGCAAATACAATGTTTTGAAAAAACTTCAACGTCAATAACTTTGCCGGTTTCAACACTTAAGACTGTCACCACGCCATTCTTCGAAGAAAAACCTCGCATCTGCCAGCTACCATCAATGGCAACAGCAATGTCACTTTTCCCATCATTTTCATCAACTGCTTCACGAACAGCCTCTGCCATACTGTCTTCACAGGTTGCTCTTGTTGCCTGCAGTAAAATGTTGTTGTACTTCGAGAATTTTGTGGGTGGTGGGGGAAGATTCATGATACCGCAAAACATCCTAGCAGACTCAGCACCTTTACCTATGCATCGCATAGCATACACTAGCCGGGTATTGAGTTCATAGTTCTCGGAACTATCACATTTCTTTGAATTTAAAAAAGTGTAATTATATTTGCAAGAAGGACATTTTAAGTGAAACTTCACAGCTTCACCACAGTTACTTTCATTGAGGTGCAATCTGAGTCCTGTTTTTTCACACTTTAAACATTTCACAGCTTCAAAAAAACACACAAGCTAAAAGGTTAATGTCCACAATAACATTTCTGAAACCAGAAAAAGCTTCATCCGAATATGAAATATCCATATTTGCAATTTTTCTCTCACTGGCAGATGGTTCAGTTTCATTAGTACAAAGCTTTGCACCATCAGCAAAATTCTTTTCATCAGTAGAGTTCTTTGGAACAGTCGAAATGCCTTCTACACAACCATCATTAATTTTTTTGTATCTTCCTTTATTAAAAACTCCTATTCGTTTCTTAAATAATTTAGTTGATGCTCTAGGCATGGTAAAGTCGATATATTACAGCAAATATTTTGAAAGTTTAAGCTTAATGTTGTTAACGAATACTGGCGAATTCAAAAATAACAACGCAGTTTTGCAAGTGTAAACAAACATTGGTTTGACCTTTAAAAATACAGTGAGGCTTCTAATCGGCTAGGGAATAAAAAAATAAAAGGTTCAATTTACAATAATAAAGATAGATGTTTTAATTTATACCAGACACTCAACTTTTAAGCAAAACAAAAACTTTGTTTACTTTTTTCGCTTGTCAAATGGGCATGGCCCAGTTTCAACGATTATTTAAAAATTGGTTTTTAGAGCTTCTAATTACCGTAGAGGTTAAAGTAAAGTATTTTTAGAAAGGTTAAAATCTGTATAATTTGAAAATGTAAAAATCTCAAATTGTCAAAAAAATCAGATTTTGCCTTTCCGACTGCCCTTATGGTTAATTTTTTATCAAATTTTGAGGATAAAATCTGTTTTGCATAGTATACGCACATAGGAGGCAACGAAAAAATTTTGAAATTCATCAAATTAAAAATTTTAGTTTAAATCGTACCGTATCTCCTTAATCGTTCTATATTAGCCGACCCTAGTTTTGATGAACCCGTAGAAATAGATATGATTATACGAGAGGAACTTTTCTACTAAATTATAAAAAATGGTGGCGAAAAGTAATATCAGATAGTTATCTGTCATTAATTCAGTCTTCGGATTTATTGTCAGTGGATATTTATTAATACAATTAGCCATAAAAGTAATTGCTTCTTAATTTCGGAATTGGAAAGTATAGATAATTCCATAAAGAAATTTTGGGAAATAGAGGAAATCATCCTGGATAAGTGTTTAAGCAAAGAGGAAGAATTTTGTGAAATGCATTTTAGAAACACACATAGACGTGATTGTACTGGTTAATTTATCGTTTATATTCCTGTCCATAAACACACACACAGAATGAGGAGTTACCTACTCTGGGTAATTCTCTAATTTTAGCTCAAAAGAAACTTAAACAAACAATTAAAAAATTAGATAGATATCCTACATGCATAAGATTTATAGCGAATTTCTTGAGGAGTATGAATCTCTTGGTCATTTGCAAAAAATCCCTGACAATTGTTATATTCTCCTATTAATTACTATTTACCGCATCATGGAGATTTTAAGTCCCAACACAACTCTGGAAAACTTCGTGTGATTTTTAATGGGTCTGCCCCTACCACAAATGTTCGAAGTCTGAATGATATCCTTCTTTCTGGTAGAGTTCAGGAAGATGATTTTAATATCATGCTGAAGTTTAGAAAGCATAAAATTTTTCTAACGGCAGATATCAAACAAATGTTCGGACAAATTTTAATTGATCCAAAACAAAGAAATTTACTTCGAATATTATGGAAAAATAAGCTTTGGGAAAAACCAATAGAATATGAATTAAATACTGTAACTTATGGCACAAAAAGTGCACCATTTCTAGCTACACGAGTCCTTTAACAATTATGCTTAGATGAATCGGACGCTTTTTCATTGGCAGCTGAAATAACCCTATTTGATATTTACATGGACGATATTGTTACTGGTTGTCAAACATTGAAACAGCTAAAATTCTTAAACATCAATTAATTAAAATGTTTAAAACGTATGGTATGACTTTACATAAATGGAATTCAAATAATAGCGAACTTTTAGATATAGAATATTCAATCTCTGAAAAACATTTATTTGCTCAGCTTTAAGAGTGCACAACCAAAATATTGGGAATGGTGTGGAATCCGAAGTCAGACTCATTTAATTTTAAAGTTTCAGTAAAAAAAAACTACTTACACCAAAAGAGAAGTTCTATTTTACAATAGCCAAATTATATGACCCTTTCGGACTAATTGGACCCGTTATAACAAAATCAAAAATATTCCTTCAGAAACTTTGGCTGGAGAAAATTAATTGGGATGACTCGCTTTCTAACATATTGTGCATCGAGTGGAATAATTTTGTCTCCACTTTAAAGACAATCGAAAATATTTCCATCAATAGGTATTTGTTGACCGATACTTCTAAACGCATAATTTTACTAGGATATTGTGATGCTTCAATTGTTGCTTATGGAGCAGTGGTTTATCTGCGAAATTATTGTGAAAAATTATACTCCAATTACAAAATTGCTTGCCAGCAAACCACGAGTTACCCCTTTAAAGACGATTTCTATTCCTCGACTAGAATTGTGTTCCTGTCTTTTGCTTTCACAATTAATCAACAAAGTTGTGATTTCCTTGAAACTGAACATTGGCAAAATATTGTTATTTTCAGACTCAACTATAGCTATAGCGTGGATTAATTCATCCCCTCACCACTTAAAAACATGTGTTGCAAACAGAGTCTCGAAAATTCAAGCTCTTACGGCTAACTATCAATGGAAACACATTTCATCTCCTGATAATCCTGCTGATCTCATTTCCCGTGGAGTCAATCCTTCTGATCTTGAATATCTTGAGCTCTGGTGGTCAGGGCCATCTTCTGCCATGGAAAAAATTATGGATGATTCACGCCAAAATGACTTGAATCCCTCTGTAAAGGAACTATATTTGACTGAACTTAAAACTGTGACTTTTACAAACTTTATTCTTTCATCGGACAATAATTTTATAAATCAAATCCTCTCTTTAAGTAATAATTTTCATAAATTAATTATAATTCTTAGTTTTATTTTCAGATTTGTGTTTAACTGTGCAAAAACCGACAAACGGAGTGGTCCTTTGACTGTCCAAGAATTCGAATATTCCCTAAGATTTCTCATTAAATGAGTACAATCAATGGTATTTTATAAAGAAATAAATAGTTTAAGAAAAAAGGAAATAATCAAAGGAACTGTAAGTAATTTAAATATCTTTCTTGATGAATTTGAATTAATTCGTTTAGGAGAGAGATTAGATTATTCGGACTTATCGTTTGACCAGAAACACCCAATACTCTTACCGAGAGATCATAAATTTACTAATATTATAATGAAACATTAACATCTAAATAATTTGCATGTAGGTCCTCAAACGTTACTTCATCTTGTTAGGGAAAAATATTGGCCGTTAAATGGGAGAAATAATGCTAGGAGAATAGTTCATCAATGTATTAAAATGCTTTAAAGCCAAATCTAAAATGGAAGAGCAATTAATGGCATCATTGCCTAAAGAAAGAGTTACTGTAACTCTCCCCCTTTACAAATACTGGAATCGATTTTTGTGATCCTTTTTATATTAAATATAAAAATCAACGTAAGGGAGCCTCAAACAAAATTTATGTAGCAACATTAGTTTACTTCTCAACCCGAGCTGTTCACTTAGAAATTTTAAGCGACTTAACTTTTGGATGCCTTAATTGCAACATTAAAAAGATTTTTTTGCTCATCGAGGTGTTCCCAACATAATATTTTCTGGTAATGGCCCTAATTTTGTTGGTGCTCATTCAGAATTAAAACAGTTATAAAAACTTGTGGAAACTCCCCCGGATAATTTAGCATATTATTTGATTTCACATTGAATCTACTGAAAATTTTTGCATCCTAGATCTCCGAGTTTTGGTGGACTTTGGGAGGCAGGCGTAAAATCGTTTAAATATCACTTGAAAAGGACAATAGGTAATTTTAATTTAACTATAGAAGAATTCTTAACAATTGTTAACCAAGTTGAAGGTATATTAAATAGTCGACCACTAATTTCCTTATCTTCTTATCCCAACGATTTTAGCTCTTTAACACCTGAACATTTTTTAATCGGTCGTCCAATTAATTCCATTCCTGAATCTAAAATAATCGATATTCCAGATAATCGACTATCTAGATGGCAGCAAGTTCAGAAAATTAATCAAATTATTTAGAAAAAGTTGTCAAGGGATTATTTAAACAATCTTTAACAACGCGGAAAATGGAAATTTGAAAAAAGTAATATACAAAAAAAATAGCCTTGTTCTATTAAAGGAAGAAAATCTCCCCAGTTGTACATGGCCAATGGGTAGAATCCAAAATGTAGTAACAGGGAAAGATGGAAAAGTTCGAGTTGTTATGGTAAAAACCTTTCAAGGTATTTTTAAACGCAGCATTTCTAATATATGTTCTTTTACCAATTCCCAATACTTGAAATGTATGCTTTATTTTAAATTTTATTGTTTGAAATATCTATATGTCAAAATTATTCTATATAATTTATTTGTATCTGTATGATTTATTAGCATTTCTCTTGTTTATTGTTTATTGTATTAATAGAATTTATTATGACTGTATGTGTGTGTTAGAAAAATTTTTTATCACTTGAAATCCAGAAGATTTCAAGGTCGGGCGGTGTTAATGCCCATGTAAACTTTGGCATGTTGGCGCCACATCTTAGCGAATTTTAGAATTGTAAACAAATAATGACAACACATAGGGTTGCCGCAGCTATGTGTTTTGTATCAACTCTAATGCCTTGTGAAAATACTTCTGACTTTTTGCCTTGAAAAAATATTTAATAAAATTTGGATCTAAATAATAATTTCGAGTACACAGTCCATTAAATTAATAACCCAATAATGTGATTCATTTCTTATTTCATGCTATATATATATATATATAGTCATGTGTCATTTATTTTTTATAAGTATGAGAGAAACTCTTTTAAGATATATGAAAGAGATTTATTTTAAGATATATATTCTTCTTTATAACATGCAAAGTGAACTCATAAAAAGCAATCATTTAAGGGTTTTCGTGATCCATAAGTATAAAATAAAAAAACAGTGGAACAACTTTAATATTAAAATTAAAATAAAATTCTTTAATTTTTGTGTTTTGTTAAGTATTATGCTTAGGTATATGCAATGCCAAATATGCCTTTAATTGGAAAATTTTGGACAAAAAAAATTCACCTTTTAAGGGGTTAAACATTAAAATTAAATCCTTTAACCCGCGATCACTCGCGCGGGGTGTTCTGTACACCCCAGCAACAAGAAAATCTTCCCAAGATTCTAAAAAGAATGCGCAGAGCCCCATTTTTTCCTGTAGCTGCACGTTTTAGGTCATAGAACCTTCAGGCCTGATGCAATCCCTCTTTCTCGAACGATTGGAATGTAATGACCTTGAAAAGTTTATCTGGGGGCTGAAAACTCCCGCGAGAAGTTGATCATTTGTATACAGCGTGCTCTGAATGTTTGGAAAATGATTAAAATATTATTTTTCTAATTTCTACTATCATTATCTCATTAATTAGAAAGTATATTTATTACTGGTATATACGTTTTATATACAGGTTTATGAAAAGATATAAAATTATGTGTTTTAACATGAAAATTTTGTATGTTTAGTTTAAAGTAATGTGTTAGTCTCATTTGTATGCAATAAATTTAATAATTTTATTCGTATAATACAAAAAAAAAACTTGTACTTTATAAATATGTATCATAATGACTTAATTTTATTTTCATAATTAAATACATGTGTTAAAGTTTGGGGTGTTCTCTACACCCCGCGAGTAATGACGGTAGAAAAAACAGGCGCGAGTGACCGCGGGTTAATTGTGACTAAAATTTTACATTCTGTAAGTTATCACAACAACAAAATTTCAGGAAATATTCAATGACCGCTATAACATTCCTTCTTCCATAATTAGGTGTCTTTACAGAAAAAATATTTTTAATCGATTGTTCATTCACGTCACTCTGCGAAACAACACATGGAATAACTGACGATGAACGTAATTTTATACTTGTATAGACACGGCAGTTAGGCACGACACTTTATAATTGCCTTTTTACTCTGCCAAAATTCTTCACCATCCAAACGGGTAGTTATTGAGATTCTACTGATTTAACATTTCTCAGACGTGTGTTAAATGGCGTGATTTAAGTTGCACCAAGACTCTATTAGATAGAAACGATCCGGCCACAGCTTTACTACTATAATCACTTGACTACTGAGGTCACAAAAATTTACTTTGATAGAAAAACAAATTGAATTTAGTGTAAATGATTTAAATATATAAAGTAAAAAAAGCACCAAGCAAACAAACAAGGTTAACTTTTACATAGTTGTTTTACTAAGAGATAAGATATTTTTTATTTAAGTAAAGCAATTATTAGCCATGGGTAAATTGAAAGAGAGATGTATCAATTTATATACAAATTGTTATGGTGGTTAATAAAATTCCAGTTTACACAAGACAATTTATTTAATTAAGTAACTTCATTAGACAAATTGTATTTAATAAAACACATTTTCTATTAATTATCTTGAATCCAAATGACCGTAATTATCATTGATTTTTCAAGCGCCATTAAAAGGCCTTTTGAAAATTATCTTAATAAACCATAAGCTCAAAACATTAAAGTTATGTGCGTAAAAATAATTACAGAAATACGAGTAACACGTGCCAGACATAAACAAAGTTTAAAAGACTTTTCTCATGTTTACATATCAAAGAGTAACCTCTAATGTGTAGGTGTAATCTCTTCGGGGATCATGAGAGTCATTAATCATTGAATTTGAGGCACAAAGTTCTGTGCCTCACGGGCCTTTTATTTCTCGAACACATACTCTAACTTCATGTTCCTAATTATCCCTCATTAAAATGGCTTTGGCAGTGGCAACGGTGATAAGGATGTTTGAAGTTGAATGCCGTTGCCCAAAGCGTTGTTATTTGACAGAATTCTTTTCTTTATAATAAAACAAAGTATTTTTAATAACAAAGAATTTTTTCTCTAAGAAAAATACTGTCTCTTGTTCACTTTTATATTTATTTGTTTCCTTCGGAATTGTCATTTTAAAGTAAACTTTTCAATTAAGGCTTAAGTAATATGAAAGGAAAACAAAAATTTCGAGTAAATATACTTGGGGAAAAACTAAAAGCCAATTAATTTCTCTTTTTGATGTCAAGATCGATAAATTTAGATATCATTCATGTAGGATAATATGACAATTTATAATGTATTTAAATTTTTTTAATGGTTTTGAGGATGGAATATTTTTTCTAAATCACAGTTTAATATTATAGCGTTCATTACTAAACTATTTTATGAAAAGGGATTAATTCTCAAATTTTTGGACGAAATTTTCTTCAGTTAAAGAATTTGAATAATAAAACAAATATAATGAATGAATTGTTCTATGAAAAGAGAAGATTCTGTCAAAATGTGTTTGTTCGTGTAGTGTTTTACTTTCTGTTATACTTAAAAATAATGAAATCATACACAAGTAGGGTCCCGTTAAAGCAAAAGCATTAAACCCAAATCAAGACATTTAATGTTTTCTCAAATAGTTTTTATATATTTGGTACAAAAATATTACCTGAAAAACATTTGCATTGTCTGATGAATATTTAAATCAGTGTGCTGAATTGTATTTTGCCTAATCGTTCTTGTGCTGAGCTGTCTTGGATTTTAAAAAAATATGAGTTTTGTAAGAACAAATATATATTAAATGTTTCTAGGATAAGCGAAAAGAACGGTGTTCTCATAATTTCTTTTAAAATACATTTCTCTTTCTCTAATAAATTGGATTGGAAGGAAATAAATGTGCTCATTTGTATTGATCTAATTTTTATTAACGATGGAAACAACGTGGTAAAAACGATGTATACAGAAACACTAAGGTTGGAGTATGTACGGAGTTTTATCAAACCGTCCCTTTTCTGTTACCTCAAACTTTTGCCTTGTCCCGAAGATGTCAATTAATTAGATTTTTTTAAACTTAATGCAATTTTTTCCTTTTTTTTTTGTTGTTAAGATAATTTTTCTTCTTTTATCAGTTTTTCTTTCATGTTGTTGAACAAATATAATGAGTAACGACAATTACGGATTAAAACTTTGCAGTAAATTTAAAGTCCAATGGAAACGGTTTTTTCTTTTCTTTTTTTGTTTTTACATAGTAAATTATGAAGATGCATGCATACATATATATGTTTACAGTGCATTATTTATAATGCAATTTAAATGTTATTGTCAACAATTAGGAAATTAGGAATTTGTGGGGGAAGCTGCACACTTAATAGAAAAAACACACAAAAAAGAAACCAAATAAATTAAGAAATATATAATAAATACATATTTACAGTCCAATACATTTGTTATTTTTTTTTCATGTTGTGCGAAACAGATTACTTTGACATGTATGTATTTGATCCATGATTTTATAATCGTTTTGCTTCTTTTCTAATTTCACATTACAGAAGTCTAAAAAAATTGTTTTTTGAATTCAGGGTTTTTTAATTTAAAAAATAATAGTTTTTTTTATTACTTTGACAATCTGTCCTAACATATTTATATTTCTTCCAAGCTTTTCGATGTCACACGAGAAGTTGTTCTGGTATTTTCTGGATTATTGCTTGTCTATAAAAAATTTCGTTTTCTATCAACGTATGTTTATAAATTATATAAACCTTTCTTTGAAGTTTTATGCAGCCTTTATATACCGTAAAATTAGGCGTATAACGTGTACTTTTAACGCAAAAAATAAGATCGAAATTTACGGGTGTGTGTTATGCGCCGGTATGAAAATGATAGCTTCAAAAAAAAAAGAAAAAAAAGATGAGCATAAAAAATTAGACTTCTACATGGATTGGAATACTGTTTATTTAAAACAAATGCCATACCTTGCAAACTTAAAGAGTTTTAGTTCTAGAAGTATATTTTTTTTCAACAGCTTGGGATAATACCTGGAATAAATGACTTCAAAGCATGGTAAAATTGATCAAACGCATTTCAGGTTCCTTCGTAAAAAAGAGGGTGCGCTTTATATGGAGAATATACCTTAAAATTAAAAAAAAATGAAGTTTAAAAGTAAATGTGCGAGTTATACGCCGGATTTTACGATATACATTAATGTTTTCGAAATTTAAGAAATATTTTAATTCTCATTGAGTGCACTGCTCAAGACAAAAAAAGGATGTTGTAAATCTTACGCAAAAAAAAAAAAAATTTTTAAAAAGGGGTTTTTTTTTTTTTTTTTTCTTTTAAGAAAATAGGAGAAGAGATCACAAATGCTAGTTTTTCTTATTTTTCAAACTTCGAAGTAAGCACATTTCAAGAATGACGCCTTAGCGTTAGCGAATTAAATTTGACTTTCAGCTTAATGATAGACAAAGTAGAAAAAAATAATCCGCATTCAGTAAGTGCATTTTTTAAATGAGGGCGATGTCTAAACAAAGTCATTTAACCGAATCAGAAACTTGGAGAGTTTATGGTAGGTTAACGAGGTGGAAGACAAACACAAAATGATGTAGCAGAAACCAGTGGAGGTTCACAAAGTGTGATTTCAAGGCTCTAGAAAATGGTTTTTGGAAACTGGACATGCAAACCAAAGACCAGGGCAAGATCGAAGACGTGCAACAACGTTCAATGAAAATCGATATTGAACGTTAAAGTCTTGAAGACACCAAAATATGAATGCTACTCTTCTTTGACAAATCTTCGCTTGGCTGCTGGCACCACAGTTTCAACACACACTGCACGAAATCAGCTCCACGAAGTAGATTCTTATGATCACCAGCCAATGTTATGTGTTTTCGTTACAAGCAAGGTATCGTCGCTCCCGTATGGAGTATACAGCAGTGATGTGAATGGGAGGAGAAATAAACAAAGCAGTATTCTTTTCTCTGATGAGTCTCTTTTTTTCTATTCATCTTCGATTTCGCCCAACGTAGATGCAGCCAACTTTGCGCAACCAGAGATTTCCACGGGTATTCATTTTTCCGACTATTTAGTTGTAAAACCCGTGCTGCTCTTGTTTATGTTTTCAGTTTTGTTTTAATGTTCATATTTTTTTAATGATATAATTCTATATCTTGAAATGAACACTCATTTACAAAAATTGTTTTCATATTTTAACTCAAAAATGAAGATTTGATATGTAGATTTAACAACAAACGATCACACATAACAAAATTATACTCAATTTTTCAACTTTCCTTGATAAAATAACTACGCAGCAAGTGGGTTAACACGTGAGGGAAAAAACGTATGTTCTTGCTCGGAAATGTCAGATTTTTCTTTGGGAGAGTGATGGTCTACGCTTGCATCTTCATTGATGGACGCACTGATCTTCACATCAGTCGAGCGTTGACCAGTAATCAATATAGGGATGAGATCTCCAAACCTATTGTAGTCCTTTAAGGTATCCGACTACGTTCGGAACCATGATTTTAAAAAAAGCGCATAAATAGATCATTTTCATGATATTTAGTGTCACTTAGATTAGAATACATGTATAAAATTGTTTTAAGGACGTTTCGAAAAAAAAAATATTTAAATACAATATTTTGGCAAAAAATTAACTTAGAATAAGCTTTTTTCAAAATGTTCTCCTTTTGGGAAAACTGCTTCCATTATAATAATATTTTGTCTGTCTATAGCTCATACCTCTGAACAGAGGCTCAACTATGACTTGTGAAAAATTCACATTATTTCAGAGTTACAACCATTTGAAATAATGATCGGCTTTTTTTTCTTAAAATTTGTCCCCTCTGTTGTCGTAAAACATGGATAAACCCACTTCTAAGTTAAATATTTAAAACATTCTTGAGCCTCTGTACAGAGGTCTGAGCTATATAAAGGAAAAATATTATTGTAATAGAAGCATTTTTCACAAAAGGAGACTATTTTGAAAATGGGTCTATTTATATGTTAATTTTTTTTTTGTCAAAATAGTGTACTTAAATTATTTTTTATTATAATACTATTCTTAAAACAATTTTATATACATTTTCTAATCTAAGTGACACTAAATATCGTAAATATTATCCATTTATACTCTTTTACAAAATCAAGTTTCCGAATGTAGTCGGATACCTTAAGGTATCCGACTAGGTTGAAAAAGTGCTTTTTAGGTGTTTGATGTTTGGTGTTGTTTGGGTCATTAGGCAAAAGAAATTAATTATTGAAGAAGAAGGACTAATATATAAAACTAGAGAGTTTTTAAGTTTTTTTTTATCGAATTTATTTTATCTAACTAATATTTTTTTTTTTAATTCGTTTTTTGAAGAATGAACTTTTTATGATAATTGGTGCAGGGAAAACTGGCTATCTTCTAAATAGTCCAATCAAATGCAATGAAATTTATAACATATATGTTATGGGCCCTTCAGAGTGTAACAAACCGCATGTCTTAAGGCAGCTACATTTAATCACACTTTACAGTCCTTTTTAGCTTAGAAGATGCAATAATTTTGATGAAAAATCATGACCATCAAATTTAAATGCTAATAAAATATTTATTTCTTAAACTATTTTTTTAACCTGTGGTTTTTGACACTTCAGAGGGATCAAAAAGTATATGAATAACGTTAAAATAGCATAATGTGCAATGCATTTTTTTATCACGTTTTTCTTAACTTAAAAAAGTTTACAAAATTTTCCTAAAAATAATTTTTTTTCCAAAAAAAGGGGGATACGTGTTAGTTATTTAATAGTTATGACTTTTTAAGCCTATTTATGTTCTTTAAAACAATAAAATTATTCAGAAAATCAATTTTTGAAAAATTTATCTCCGAAACCTAGTCGGATACCTTAATGGATGACAAATGTAGGCTCCATTGTGATAATTTGGAGAATGATTTCTGTTTCGAAGAAGGTATCACACGAATGGAATCACCAGCGTGTTCTCCAGACATGAACCCAATAGAGTATGTTTGGGACAAATTGTAGGCAAGTAAATTGTTGGCCGCCTACCACCACCACAAACTCTCTTAGATCTGTAAAGGGGTATTCTGGAGAAGTGGGACAGAATACTTAGCTTCTCATTAATGGACTCACTGACTCCACATGGCTCAAAATTATTCAACGTTGCTGGCCGTACGGGGAAACCATAGTCCCTAATAAACATAGTTTTCTTCAAGGAAACGCCTTTTTTTTTGCTTGTGTTTTCCCATACAGACAAATTGTGTTTCTTTTTTCCTTTTATACCCAAATGCTGAATAATATGCCTTTTTTTTCTGCCAAACATGTGTCATTTTTATCTCATATGGCCTACGAGGGTTGTCGATCTATCAATCATCTAAATCAGGGGTCGGCAACCTTTTATATGTGGCGTGCCAAACCATTCTATAAATATGATTCAGTGTGCCACACAAAAGAATATTTTTGAAACAATTAGATTTCTGTAACAATACATGCAGAGATAGAGAATTGAAGTCAATAAAACAGATTTCCAGTTTTATTATATATTAGTTTTGCATCATTTAAAGATATTTCTTAACATAAAAATAAACAATTAAAATTGTACCATTATTATGTACTTTCAAACATATTTATTAAAATAAGAAATATACAACATAAAATATAACTATTTACCTTCATTATAGATAGATAAATAAAATTTTTAATGTGAACGTAGTTCTTGCACCACTCTAATTTCTTATCGCAATATCAAGGGTATAGTTTGTGATTTTCAGTTTGACATGGTACTGAGCATTCAGTTGTTAAATAGTTTGTTTGCAGTCTCGAAATATTTGTCATCTAAGGAACAGTAGAAAAAAAAGCAAAAAGTAGAGTATATTCAGTTTTCTCTCTTCAAACAATTAAACATCTCTTGCAATAACATTCAATAATTTACAAAATTGCTGTAAAATTATCGCGTTAAAGTTCTCTTTAATATTATTTCGTAATTCCGTAAATGTCCATAATATACTGAAGACGTTTGTCAAATAAGATCCATTACAAATTTATCAATTTCCATCCAATCAAAAATTAACAAATTTGTGGAGTGGTGTAGAGCACCACTGAGAATTGTATCGCATGCTATATGTGGCACGCGTGCCATAGGTTGCCGACCCCTGATCTACATGATTCCTCAGGTGGAAGTTCACCTACAAACTGAATATCGTTCAGTTGTTTTGAGCCGTGTATTAAAATATATCTATACAGGAAATGTTCTTACTTATAAAATGGGAGAATTAAGATGAGCATGGAACTATGAATTCTTATTACTGTGGAATTTCATTGCATTGAAAATCAGAATACAAGTATACTTTTATATAGTTATTCAGACATAATACAAAAAAAAAATGTCGTTGAGCTTTGTACTTCCAATGCATTTCAGGGACACTAGAATTTTAGAAAATGGTACTTGAAGAACTTTTACTAGATAAAAAAAAGTAATTGAAAGTAGAAAAGTGAAGTGGCGAGTTCGAATTATTTCACATGAATCCAAAAATATTTCGAGAGAAAAGAATTCCGGAGAATCCTTTGACAAGAAGTTTCCTTCTCTTCTTTTCCCTTTTCGCTTTTTGATAATATTTAGGATTTTTTCTTCTTCAAATATACTCTTGCTGAATAAAAAAATAATTTTTATCTTTTATCATTAGGAAAAATTATTTCAAAGAAGTGGAAAGACAATTGCCACAGTCTGTAGGAGAGTAAGTGAAGTGTAAAAGTTTTATTTAAAAACAATTTTCGTTATTCTTTATATTTTTTTGCAATATTGATGAAAGCTGTATCAAAAAGAGAAATTAATAGTTAATAATTATTTTTTATTGGACTTACTGCAAAGTTTTCACAATCTGTCACATTGACATTATTTACTGATTTTAATTCTTTTCTTTTTCTTCTCTGCTTTGTTGCTTTACTGTTGTTACTTTTAGAAATTTCGGTGTTAAAGATGGGAACAATATTTTTTAACCAAATGCATGATTGAACTATAATACAAAATGTTTCCATTAAATTCTTTTGACACAGTAAAAAAATAATCATTACATAATTCGTTTTATTTTTGTATAAATTATAGAATAAAATAAATGATACTTCTCGTGTATACAATTTCTTTATGCAATCCCTTATATATTTTCTTTGTAGATTGTCTCATTTTGTAATATATATAGATAGATATCCTCAAGAAAATTAAGGTATCCGACTACGTTCGGAACCGTGAATTTTCAAAAGCGCATAAATGGATAATTTTCATGATATTTAG
>BMAV01015332.1:0-10896 GCA_019973955.1 Trichonephila inaurata madagascariensis | reverse complement strand
CACATGTGAGTGAGGGACATGTATTTTTGCATTTATGGATCAACCTAACTCTTGAAATTTCTCCAGCTCACTCATTGCAATTTTTTTACAGTCAGGATCCTTGCAATTGCCGACGATACAATTGCCATTCGTTTTCCTTTGCTGTCATGTAAATCTGAAATTCGTTATCCTTCATAAACTTCGAATATCTGGACCAACAAGGCTTTTCGCTGTCAACTTGACTTCTGGATATACCTGGAAATTTTTTGCAACTCAGTTGGAGGTAAAGACACTAAAAAATTAGATCCACGAGGAAAGAGGGCCGATGGAATGTATTATCAGGACAAGATATCAGCTTTTGATTTTTGCGGTTATACCTATGGATAAAACAGGGACAAAAGTAAAAATCATCAGAGTGGTTTTCGGCTCCTTCTCTGTCATAGAAACTCCAAATAGTATAGCAGTCGTCTTTCTATTGAGCCAGAAGAGTAGATCGGAGAGGCACTTTACACATATTTTATAATGATATAAATGATTTGTCTTGGTCTCCAAGTTTCATGCCAAAATATGCAAGATAAAGCAGTTTTACATGGTCAAAAATGCTTCTCACGCGATTTTTAATTTGACTATATTCACCATATATGTAACAAAAGTCATCTGGCAAATTTTCACAACGTCTCGAACTCAAAGTCATGTTTCACGAAACGCACAGAACAAAAGACAACTGTTAAAAGTGTTTCTGAGATGAAGCTCCCACACACTTACGCAGCGCACTCAATACAGTAAATTATACATGAAATAATAATTAAAACCAAGTTTAAAATTTCAGCGACTTACGTTCAGAATCAATACAGACGAGAATGACATTTCCTGCGTTATCAAACTAATGATCTAAGTTAATGATTCGCGTGACGCTATTGGTAGAGAAATATTATGAAAGGAAGAGAAGAAAGGCAAAATAAAGATATCACAGATTGGTATTCTGTACACTTCACCTAGGTTGAATGAATATTAGCCACTGAGGGAAGAAATTCAAGGCTGTAAAGAATTTTTGGTAAATGTGTATAAAAATCTAGGTAAAACTAAATTTTTCTAAGAAACGTTACGTGATAGAAAATTTTCATTATTTCTGAAATCAGCACCAAAAAATACTTTAAGTTCAGCTGTCACTGCTCTTTTATTTTTTTTTATTGTAATCCTGTGTAATTGTAATGGATGAGAGAAGAGAGTTTGTCAACGCACTAATGCAATGAAATCAAAGACTTGGTTACGTGAAATAACCGTTGATTATGTAAGCAAAAACAAGTTCAATAACCTCTTTGAAGTTGACCATTAAAATGTTTACAAATCTTTTTTAATGATTTTATTTTCTACATTTATTAAAATAATTAGGCAGAAAATTTGATGTAGGCTATAAACTATAATTGCATTTATAGCATGAAAAGCTTGCCGATATAGTGATTGGATATAGATAAATGCGTAAATTGCCATCGATCGTCTTAGGGATGCCAGAAAAATGACACTGACTGATTGATATTCAACCAATAATATTTTGCGATGATGTATGTGTTTTGCTTATTGTAATTGTGACTTAAATTACGCAACTTTGTAATTGATGGGATTTTATATATGCTCATAGTTTAACTATCCGCACTTATTTAGTCAATAAAACAAAGAAATGTTTCAAATATAACATTCTTCATTAAGAATAACTTGATATTGAATCTGATTTAAGAATTTTTATTTGTTGTAACATTTTAGTGATGGCCTAATTTCATTACAAATCAAACGATAAATGTATTGTTTTACCAAAAGTATTGCTCTCAAATTATCCAAAGTTCTAAAAAAGTTTCAAAGTGTCGCTCTTTAAGTAACTGTTTTTTAAAGCACATTTTAATACTTTTAGATTTAAAGAAAGACTTTTCATCTATTTGATTTATAATTCAAAACCAAATAATGTACAAGGGGGATATGATTTGATACAAAAATTGAAAACATTACCATTAAGATATTGCATTGAATGTAAAGCCTTCAGTAAAGAACTAAGAAAATAAAATAAGAACAATTTGAATAACTGTTCAATAAAGCTATTCACATTGCCTATAATGTACCTCCAAGCATATAAAAAACATTAATAGGAGTATAAAGCAAGTGGAAATACGTATGAAGATGCATATGATAAACTATCGTTGATACACAAACATATTCACTGATTTGCAATACATTTTATTTGGTAACATCTTTTCTAGATCATACTGAATTAGAAGATAGTACTTTAAATTTGTTAAGCTTACAATTATCAAATTCAATAAATATTTCTTGACGAAAGTTAAATTTTGATTGTTATTATTTGTAGCCAAGGTTAAAAAGATGTAGATTCTGTAGCAGCTAATTTGAAAATTAAAAAAAAAAATGATTCAAATATACTTAATATGATTGGTTCTAAGGTTCGGGGACGAGGGGAAAAACATTACTCTCATTAGTTCACAGAACCGAAGTACATCCACCTTTAAAGTAATCACATTGGGCTGCAATTCACTTCTACCAGTGTTCGTATAACTTCTGGAAGCCATTTCCCCAAAACTCCCCTAAGGCTTCCATTTCTACCAGTGCTCTTATAACTTCTGGAAGCCATTTCCCCCATATTCCCCTAAGACTTCCACTTCTACCAGTGATCTTATAACTTCTGGAAGCCATTTCCCCCATATTCCCCTAAGGCTTCCACTTCTACCAGTGATCTTATAACTTCTGGAAGCCATTTCCCTAAAACTCCCCTAAGGCTTCCACTTCATCTGAAGACACAAAACGGCGTCCATATAAAGGTTTTTCCTTTGATGGAAACGGATAAAAGTCCCACGAGGCTAAGTTTGTTAATTAGGGGAATGTGGAAGCACGTTAGTGCGAGTTTTGGAGAGAAACTTTTTTACCGATTGGGATCGATGTGCTGGTGTATTGTCATGCAGAAGATACCAGTCGTTTTTCTGTCAGAACTGAGGCCATTTACGACTCGGCAATTTGTGCAAGTGTTTGGAGACGACATTCACACGCCAACGCAAAATTTCCCACGCTCCGTGATGTCGAAGGTCGTGCAACGCTTTCATTGAGTTCGATGGACTCTAGGCCCTCTTTAAAACGCCGATGCCATTCGTAAACCTTAGATCTCGGCATGGTAGATTTATCGTACACCTTACTGAGCATTTCCAACGTCTCCATTGGTGTTTTGCCTAAGTGCTAACAGAATTTAATGTTCAATGTTGTTCAAGAAAAGCCTTCTTTCTTACATCGTGAAGCAAAGCTAACTAATTTCGGAAGATATCAGCTGTGTGAGCTGTTTGGTCACATGACATAGACTAAACTAAACTGGTCAAGTAGAGGAGAGTTGGGGGAATCCATTTCCAGGGGTTTAAGTTTAGGTACTTGTTTTTCTTGTCATCAATGATTGCAGTCCCTGAATATTTGGCTATTATACTACGTACATATACATTAAGTATATTCATTATTTCCATAAAATTTTATATATTTCCATAAGGTCATATTATTTCCATACAGTTAAGAAAAGTTTAAATTATGAAACATATATTAAAAAATCAATTAAAAACTAAAAGTTTTTGAATTAATGCGTTGTCCATTTTAGTGCGGAAACGCGTCCAAAAATAAAACCTGAAAAGGAAGGCTGTTAAAAAAGAAGGTAAGAAAGGAAACACGAAGAGTAAGATTACATAAGAAAATCAAACATTTTTCAATCACGTGCTTCCATGATAACATGATTTCATTTTAGTGAACCTCATAAATAAATATAAAGATTTCTGATCACTCAGCCTTAGAGATTTTTAAAATTTCTTATGCTTTTTTTTAATGTAAATTTCTGTTGAAAAATATGCATCAAAATGTATTTTATTCAATTCACGTTCTTGTTTAGAATATCTTAAGCTGATTCTGCCTTAAAAAGAGGCACAATTTACTTACGCACAAAGAAAAGCAAGGAAAAAAAACCAAAGTAAAAACATGTAAAAAAATGGCTTATCGCTAAATTATAATAGCTTAATCTCCATTTAAAAATTTGATGAAGTGAGCTTTTAGTAGAATTTAATTTTTGAAATATGATATATTTTCAAATTAGATTCAATATGTGTGGTAAACCTCTGTTATATGCTAAATAAAATAAATTACATTTTATGTAAATTCAAAAAAGTAAAATTTGTTCAATGGAAATTATTTAATTTAACTTCCAAATTTTTATTATGGACTCAATTTAATGAACAATGGCAAGAAACAACCTTAAAATTTCCATTTACTGTAATTATATTTTTGAATTTTTAAAAAATTTAAATTAAAAAAAGCATAATATTGAACACACATAAATGGTATATATCTCAATTATATTCCCAAAATTTTAATAAGGATAACAGATTTCTGCAATTTTTTTCATTTAAAAGTAAAAATTGTATGGTGCTGAAAATAATTCTGTCCCCTTTTTTATATGTATGGATCCCAATATGTTGTAAATTAGAGAAACAAAAAAGGTATAATGTCTCATGCGAAGCTTTTCATTCATTTTAAGTATTTCTCAAATTTTCATAATCACTTAGGAATATATTGGGGTTATAGTTCAAGTCCCATATATATGTATATATAACCTCTTAATCAAGAAATTAGTTAATCCGAACATTAGCTAGGCTCTCGGTGCATTAATTATGTTGGTTTGTTAAAGTGTGTAAAATTGTTTAATTTTTGAAATTCCTATGTAATCTGAAAATTACTTGGATAATCTGCACATTACTTACTAGGCATTCATTAAAGTGAAAGCAAGTCCTTTAGTGGAACATCAGCAACGTTTCTGTCGGCTTAAATTATATATAAATATAAAGATCGTTTATTTATTTATTTTTCTTTTGACACACTAAGATTCAAGTTAATACAATCGAAAAGCCAACACATTAGTTGATACTATCAACCATTAATTAATTAAAAATCTACAATACAAAGAACGTCAAATGGATTAAGACAGTGCTTTTCAAACTTTCAATATTTGTGACCCAATTTTCTATTATTATTTTAATCTCGTGCCCCCTCCCCTCCATATAATAACAATGTATTGAATGCTATAATAATGTATAATTTGATGCTAAAACTATAAAAAATTTTAATTATAAACCGTGAAAATTATCAAAATAAGTATTAAATTTTGTAAACAATTTTGTATATGACAAGTTCTTATATACATATCTATATACAATGAAAGTCGTTTAACATGAAACTGAGTGGACTGAAACGTTTATTCGAGTTAAAATAATTTCATGTTAAAGGATATTGCAGAAAAACACATGTATTCCCCAAAATTCAGCTTGTAAGAGTAAATTTTATTTACATATATATTATATACGCATGTATTTAATAAAAATAATCAAACAATAATATTCACAATGAAATTTAAAACAAAGTTTAGCAATGCCAAAATTTGTACAGATTTCCGTTTTCGTCTATTGTTTTTAATCAACAGCTTTAAGAAGCTCCTTCCTTTTAGGTAAAATAGCAATTTATTTTCCTCCTGAGGCTTTTGCCATTGTGCTTGTAAAAAAATTCTTCAGAAATAGAGAAGAAAACCGACTACGACTGAAGTTTATCCTTAAGTACGAATGTCTTTGATTATATAATAGGCAAACATGGTAAATAAACGGATTTCTATAATACTTAAACCATACCTGTATATATATATTTTTTATTCTAATCAGATTTTTCATATGGATTCGATGAAATAATATATCTCAATTATGTTACATTTATATATGTTACTCATAGTACATGGGTACATTGTTAACCCGCGGTCACTCGCGTCTGTTTTTGCTACCGTCGTTACTCGCGGGGTGTAGAGAACACCCCAAGCTTTTAACACGTATATTTAATTATGAAAATAAAATTAAGTCATTATGGTACATATTTATAAAGTACAAGATGTTTTTTGTGTTATACAAATAAAATTAGTAAATTTATTGCATACAAATGAGACTAACATTAATTTAAACTAAACATACAAAATTTTCATTTTAAAACACATTATTTTATATTTTTTCATAAACCAGTAAAATGCATATACCAGTAATGAATATACTTTATAATTAATGAGATAATGATAGTAGAAAGTATATAGAAAAATAATATTTTAATCATTTTCGAAACATTGAGAGCAGACTGTATACAAATGTTCAACTTTTCGCGGGAGTTCTCCGCCCCCCCCCCCCAGATAAACTTTTGAAGGTCATTACATTCCAATAGTTCGAGAAAGAGGGATTACATCAGGCCTGAAGGTTCAATGACCTAAAATGGGCAGCTACAGAAAAAATCGGGGTTCTGCGCATTCTTTTTGGAATCCTGGGAGGAGTTTCTTGTTGCTGGGGTGTACAGAACACCCCGCGCGAGTGATCGCGGGTTAAGAAGGTTGATTTACTTCACTATCAATATCACTGTGAGTATTAATTACATTCTCTCGCCGTTATTAATCACTGTGACAAAAGGCTTGTGGTAGTCAATAGATACGTGATTTACACATCATGACATCGCATTGAAAACATCGCATCAATGGTTGTACCGTACTTAGTCGTCCTCAGTACCTTATCAAAAATAAAATCCAAATTAAGCTCTGATTTAAAAATTGTACTAATTTAAATCCTTCGTCGTCATCGAAATCAATATTGAAATCATTACCAAGTATGAGTGGAAGTCAGTGGCGCACACAAGGGGGGTGTCCTAGGGGTCCGTCCCCCGTAACCCTTTTTTTTTTCGATTGGTTATAATCCTATGTATATATTATGTAAAATTTAATTCTGTATTTGTTATTAATAATTAATTTTATTAATTAATGCTAATTATTTATTCAATAATTTTGTATTGTTTTTGTTCCCGAAAATCGACAAAATCAAAACAATATGTTAAACGGCGTGTTAGAGTATGATACTAAAATGGCGGACTTTTGACCCTGGACACCCCCCTTGAAAAATTTTTGTGTGCGCTACTGTTGGAAGTCATGATACTGTTTCTCCAGTAATTTAGGGCCACCTTCTGTATATGCTAAAAATGTCTCGTGGATATAATCCATAATGTCAGTAACTTTCTGACTAACAGAAATATAAACTGTGATGAAAACAATAGGTTTACCTTTAGGTAAAGTGCATTTCGGGAAACATGTATCTCCCAAAATATATTTAGTTTGATTAACGTATTGGATACTACTTCTCACAAAATCATCATGTTTGCCAATGAACTTATGTTGTTTACTTATGTTGTGTTGTACTTATCTTTTTTTTAATCTTTTATTTATTTATTTGTTTTGAGCAAACTTGAAAAAAGACATTGGTACACTGTCGCATTTTCTTTTATCGTTTATTTTCTTGAATGAAAATTTATTCATCAATACAAGATGTAATTTGACAAATTTTTAAAAATACAGTTTACTAAACTTGAAAAATTAAGTTATTGTTTAATGTTAATTGTAGTTTAGATGAAGTATATTTCCACAGATAATTGGTTAAAAAATTAAAATTTTTTACCAAGTAACTGTAAGCAAAATGTAATTAAAAATGTATTCATCCTTAAAAACCATTGCATTTTTACACAACAGTTTTAAAAACAATCTAATTCATATATATTTTTAAATCACTCACTCAGTTGCAAACCATTATATTTTTATCATTTTTGTAGTGTTTAAAGTAGCAAATATATTTAAATATACAGTAAAAGCAAATGTTATCGTTACAGATGTCATTAAAATAAAATCGAACGAGTTTGTACTGGAATGTGTGATCTACCGTAGTTCCATATACAGTTTTACATATATTCTAGATAACGTAACAAATTTAATAATATTAAAAGATAAATGAAATATGAAACAATGTCAATCTTGCAGGTTTATAAATTACCAATGCAACGTATAAAAAGCAATTATTACTATAGATAGTTGTATCAACATATATATATTCTTCAATATAAAAATAAAAATAACGAAATTTTTTTCAAATATGTATTTGAGAATTGTCAAAAAATAATAATATTTCACTAATTTGATAAATGATTATCGAGTTCTGGCAAGATTTAGTTTGTTTTTAACAAATATTTTCCTTTTTTTTACCGTATCGGGTATAAAGCGTTAAGGGCCATTTTCTCTCGAGCAGCACAATATATTAGCCTTCAACAAATGTTGATATCATTTGATTAATCATTAATTTATTACAGAATTGTTATGTTAGCTTGCGATAGAGCAATCTTCATATTAAATGTCAACTATACATGAATTTGCAAAGCAACATTCTGTCATAGATGAAATTATCCAATATTTGGCTAGTGCATCCCGCATGTCAATCAATATCGGGTAAGTAGAACCATCAGCGAACCTCTTGTAGTGAATATAATATTTACGATTTTATTGTTTAAAACATCTGATATGTGACATAATTGAAAACTAATTTAAAATAGTAGTTGATAGGATCGTATATATCAATTAGGCTTGTTGATTAAAATTTTAGTTGATATTGTTTTAAAGCTGACATAATATTTCTGAAGATATGAATTCAATAGCAATTGGCCTTCATGTTATGCGTATACTACTGTTCAAATTTACATTTGCTATTGATTCCTGATATTTAACGGCAATTATACTTCTAACTACTCATCATAAATAAAATTACAAAAACGTACTTAAATTGACATTACCTTCTATAGAATTAAGAGAGTAATTTAATAAGCAAATGGATATCTTAAACGCTTTACTTTCTTAAAGTTTAAAATAATAAGTGTTGCTATTATTTAATAAATACATTAAATAATAAATCCTGTAAACATAATTTGTTTTATAGGTGGAAGTAATAGTCAAGCACGTTAATATTATAATATGATTAAATTAGCATAATTGCATGATGAACTCGGAAATATGATATGCATTTAATTTTTCGTTGTTCTTGGGTGTGGCTAACATGTTAAATTATTAAATTCTCAAAAATATTTAACAAATGGTATCAATATTTTTAAAAAAAATTATTTTAAAAAATTTAATTGAAATTAATTAAAATTAAAAAAAATAAAATTTAAATTATAAAAGTATTGGTATTAAATCATAAAAACCCCAAAAGGGTTATTATCAAATCTTTATTATTCTTAAATAAAAACAACCAAAATAAATAAAAAAAATAAAAATAATCAAAAAGTAAACATTAAAAAGAAAAGAATAATAGGATATGAACCAATCAGAAATTTCAAAACATATACCTCTATTAGAAAACGGCAAAGAAATGTTTTAAGTTACTTTTTAGCAGAAATCAGTAATAAAAATATAGAGAAAATAAATAATACATTCAATTATTGTTTGAATTTTTTAATAGATCTCGGGGTTTTATTTAACTTACCCCAGATTTTTTTTTTCCCTAAAATTTTTGGGTTTTTTTTTGTATATATACTTATATTTATATTAATAATAATTATTTAATAAAAAGTTGCTAAAATTAATTTTTCCTTTGTTAACCTAAATAGAAATTGAGTGATTTTTTTTTATATATTACTTGTTTTGTATCCGATCTTTCTTTGATAATCTATCAAAATACGTGTGAGTCACATTCTAAAAATTATGATGTAATAACTAAAATAAAATTTTTTTTTCTTTTTTTATTCAAAAAAATTTTTTTTTTTATCTAATTTTTGAATGGCATGGATTTGCCATTAAAAAAAATTATCTGATAGTTTTATAGGAAATATTTATACTCCCTTATATATGTACTTTAATTTCACTAAAATTAAGATTATGTGGTTCAAAGCACTCATGTTGGTATAGAGTGGATGTTTTCCGAATGGGTGTCATCTTTGGTACCTTCTATCGCTTGTTCTTTTTTCGTAATATTAAAGTCTGTCAACAATAGCTCTTGTACTGTTTCGAAGTGTTACGTTAATCATTTAATTGACTACTTTTGAAAGAATATGATGTATACTTTTTTATTGTACGAACAAATAATTTGTGTAGTAAGAAACTAAATAAAAAGAAACAAATACTCCACAATAAACATTAATTAATATTTGTTTTAAAATTTCCTTTTAAACGAAGTCAAATGTTTCCAGAAGGCACATAAAATTAAGAAATTTTAACAGGAAAAAATATTTGAAAATAAGAGAACAAAATCGTGAATCCCAACTGCATTAATTTGCATCCAAAAAAAACCTCCAAATGGAAAGAAATCGAAGCATTCCCCTCACTAAAATGTCTTAAAAATAAAAAATGCTAATTTTTTTTTCTCTTGCCTTTTTCTAATACTTTTTCAAAATATTTCCTTTTTTTCAGCCTGTTAAAGTTTTCTCGAAAGATTTTCGAACTCTGCCTTTTTTATTAGAATAAATTTTAAAGAAGTGGGAAGAGAATTGTTTCAGTTTTATAAATGTTAAGAAAAGTAGGAAGCAATTTATAATTTAAAAATAACTTCGGGCTATTTTTTTTCGCTGTTTAATAAATGAATAATGGATAAAGAGTTAAAGAAAAACCTCGATTTATATGTTTATTTTGATCTAATAAACAGAAGTTTTTGCAATATATCAAATAATTCTTACTACTTAACATAATAAAAAGTTTATATATAAAAATACATCTCTCTTTTTTTTTACCTTTCATTTTTCTTAACCTGAATTATTAACTGGAAATCACTTTATTCCATTACTTAATTGTGGTACTGATTGATAATTTATAAATGATCATTTTGGGTTTTTCAAAAAATTTTTGGTTTTGTAAAAGGGAAAGGGGCTTTTTTTTAATTTTTTACTCACAAAAAATTTCTGGCTGAACAATTTCTAAAGGAATTTAAAATGTTTTCATTGAAATCAATTGATTTGCCTAATGCATTTTCACATATGAGAAATAAAAATAAAGGAATAAATTTATATTATATTTAC
>BMAV01015331.1:0-17526 GCA_019973955.1 Trichonephila inaurata madagascariensis | reverse complement strand
GTTTTGATACGGCGTTGGGTAGCTACGCCTCTGATGCTTAATTTTTGTAGTACAGTCTGTATGACATGAAGAGAATTTTTTCATATATCTTATAAAAACTTTTACTTTAATTCTTTCTCAAATAGATGAGAATCTAAATAATCAGCAAACATTTCTTAATTCGTATCCAAATTTAATTCATAATTTCACAAAAAGGTGTTTTTATTGTTTGTGTTAATTGTAATTTCAAAAATAGCTGTTCTGAAAGCAAAAGCATTGCTTACAGTAGAGCACAATTTTAAGGATCTAAATTCTTCTATTCATCAAAAAGAAAAATTCCTATCTTAATCTCTGAGAAAATACCAGATAAGTATTTCAGAACCACAGTCAAACTGCATCACTTTTCAAAACTCTAGCTTTAAATAATATCACCATAAGAATTAAAAATATGCGCAAATCAAAGAAAGAAAGAAAGAAAAAAAAAAGAATCGGCGCCGCTGTAAGCGTACGCGCGAACGCTTAAGGGGTATGAGTTAAAATAAAGAAAGTTTTAAGTTCATAACAGTACAAGCAAATACTTTCATGTTCTCCAAAAACTAAAACAAATACGAAATTAAATGTCATTTATGTGTTAGTATTCAAAACGTTTTTTTTCCCTTATAACTGAATTGGTGCAACTGATAATTACAACTTTTTTTTTATCTCATCTACATTATTTTGTTACACTGAAGATGGGCATGTTAATGCATTTGAAAGCTAGAATATTTCGTCAAGTAAATTATATATATGTATCGTCCAAATAAATCTTTGAAACTTTACATTCTAAAAACGCCACAACAGGAGAGTTATTAAAAACTTTGGCCCTTTTTTAAAAAAATGAAAATAATTGCACTATAATTTTAAATGAAGTAGAAAAGAACAATTAAGCAAAAATGTATTTACCTTTTTGTGGAAAACCAATCGGAGAAATATGATTACCAGTACTTGAAGAAGTAGAATACGAGGAAATTAGAAATGGCTGGAAAAGAAGCAAAAAAGATAAAATATTTAAAGTGGAATGTGAAAAAAATGGAAATAAATAAATAAATAAAATAACTAAAAAAATTAAAAATTCCAAGCCTAAAAAAGAAAGTATTTCCAGGATGTAAAATGATTGATGGTAAATGCTATGGAAGTTTAGGAATCCGATTTTTCTCGATAATATAATATATTCAATTAACTCGAATATATATTGAAAATAATTCGAATAATTTTCAATATATCCAAAAATTGCGAGTTTCGTTGAGGAATTTCATAGAACAAGAAATATTTAAAAGTGCATTAATTAAAAATAAAATTGAAGCAAAATAAAGTTTAAAATAACAATTCACTAGCTGGAGAAATGTAATTATTTCTGATGGATTAATTATTGTGCCCGCACAAATTTGCCTCTCTGTAAAATGTTCTCATTTTGCTGCCACACTTGTCACATTTCATGACGGCTGAAATAAGCAAAATCTTACATTAATCAAGAAAAAGAATTAAAAAAAAAGTTATTCGTAAACAAAGTGGGCAGAAAGGGCGAATTCGGTAATCCTTTTCAACCATAAAAATTTAAAAGGTAGCTTTTAATATTATTTTTAAAAAAATATCCTAATACTTACCGATAATGTTCGAAATATTCATGTTCTAATAAATGACAGAGGACGAAAGCTGCAATCTAGACAACGTAAAGTAGGGAAATGTTTAAGTTAGTGAAAAACATAGAATTAGAATCGTTTGAAATTAATATCGATAACGCCATAAATATAAACAAATAAAAAATTAATAATATGAATACTGTAATAATAATTATAAATAGTAGAAAAATATACATAACAATAAAAAATAAAAAGACAAATAATAATTGAAAAAATAACAAAAAAGAGCAAATTTGCTTCAAAAAAATTAAAATTAAAAGTAATTTTTATAAATATAAAAAAATAAAGTTTGATAAGAGTAAAATAATGATGGCAACCACACAAAATCAAAGTGAAAAATAAAAGTAACCACATTAAAATATTATCGCCCAACTTGGCGAATATCGACTATAACTTTTTTTTTTCGGCGCATATCGTACTCATATCAGATTTTTGATGACAATTTTTTTTAAAAAAAAAATCTACAAATATCCATCAGGTCGTTGTAAACTTTAATTTACTATGAGTATTCCAAAACACAAATAAACGTTAAATATTCTTAGAAATGGAATTCTACAATTAATGTTTCATGTTTATAAGAATTCTCTCTCTCTGTTATGGAATCTTCAATAAAATTCCTTAAATCAACAAAAATTTAAAAATGATCAAAATTATGATGTATAATGTTTCAAATTTCTTATCATTAGTAGTTTTTTCATTCCTTCAAATAGGTTAAGTTATCAAAAAAAAAAAAAAGAATCAATTTATACTATTAAAAATATTCATTTGCATCGTAATGATGCCAATGGAAGCATATCTTTTTGGAATAATCGTATAGACTTTTGAAAATTTTATTTTGAGGCAACTAACATAAAAAAAAATGCTTTTAAAACAAGCAACATTCTAACCTTACCATGAATAATTTAAAAATTACCCACTCTTAGTATTACAATTACGTTCGAATCTGGCGCGATTCTGAAATACTGTGATTTTTACATAACAGTCGGATTATCGACATATAAACAGTGATTGCTCCTATGTAGTCATTCAACTGTATAAACAAAGCGTAGATTATACTCCAATGAGGAGGGAAAAAACGTCTGCTCTGTCAGCATATTTTTTCTCGCCTGTTCTATTGGACAAAATAACGCTTGTGCGGAAAGTAAATTATGTAGCGTAATTAGTCTAAGTCGCGCCAAACCATACCCGATTTAGAAAAATACAGATTCTCGTTCTATCGTATGATTATTACGATCCTCGCAATTTTATGAGATATTACAAGAAATCCAAATTTTTTATTCGGCGTTTGCTGTTTATATTTCAACTTCTAATTAAAGTTAAATACAATAAGAAGTCAATGAAATCGTTAGTATTAAGATATTTTGAATTTCTATATAGTTTAGAATTAGAGTAATTGTATGTAAATGATTTTAAAATTTTTAAATATTACACAAATAAATTCGGTAAAATATTACCTTGGTCATACTAAAATGAGAAATTAATAGTTAATCCTTGTTTGTGGTATATTTCAATCAGAATATAATTATTGAATTATTTTTCCCTTTAAAAAAATCATTAAAATTTGGAATTTTTATGACTAAGCAAATATTATTTGAAAAACACTATCAATTTTTAAGATAATATTTTTGTGCACTTCGAACTTTTTCAGCGCACGGAGCCCGTAGGACAATAAGGTGTTTTGGAGGAACCCCATTCTCACTGGCGTAGCTAGTCCTGAGTGGGCCCTGCATCAAAAATTTCTTGGGACCCCTTTTGGGCCTCGTTAATATTTTACGATTTTTTGTTTACACATGTTGGGGCCTTGTAGCCCGGGGGCCTCATATCATTGATACGGTGGTAGCTACCCCCTACACATTTTTATATTATATATATATATATATATATATATATATACCCTTAGAAGGATATATCTTAAAAATAATATTTAAAGTAAATAAAAATATATTTTAGGGGCTTTATATAAAAACAAAAACAAAAAAATATTGTATTTGAAAAAATTAATGTAATTTTACTATAATAGTTACACAATAGTATTAATTTGCGATTTAAATATCACCTACTCATGCAGTATATTTAGTAACTGGGATTCGTGCTTGCATTTTTTTAAACAAAATGTCGAAATCTAGATCTATAGAAATTATCTGCAGTCGCATTTCACAATTTCTGCGTTTAATTAGTTTTATATTTTGTTTTCGAAGCCACTCTCGTTGAGAAATATTTTTTAACTTAATAACATTGTTCTGAACGGCATAAAAATGTTTATAACTGTGTGAGATTATTTAAAAAATTATTAATTTACTGTAAGTAACAAGCAAAATGCATTCTGACTTAATAAAAAATAAAAAAAGATACACATTTACACTGTTACAATATACTTACAAATGTATCAGTCTATACCCGGGGTGGGCGAACTTTTCCTGAGTACGGGCTACCTCTAATGTTTTTCAAATGTTGCGGTCTCCCCTCCCCAGAGCGTAGGTGTGATCATTCTGTATTAAAATGGTATGTTTTCTTTTCTTAACAGTTGTTTTTGTCATTGAACCCAACTTTTAAAATGTGTCAGATTACTATGTTTACTACGAAAACGCAAGTAACACAAAATTTTTATGTTGTATCCCTGAACAACTGTGAGCGACTGCTAGACCGTGGGCGTATTCAATATAGCGAGCAGAGAACATACGAGAACCGATGAGCCTGAAACCGACGTATGTACTTAATTTTTTCTCTGCCAAGTCAGGCCACATTGCGGAGCTTGACATCAAAACAAGAACCTAATCCTGTGAAAGCGTGGGATGTGGGATGTTGTTTCAATAGCCAATCCCATGCTATCGCGGGAAGAGCACCATTCATTAAATTCTACCCTGATGGTATGTGGGGAAAAAGCCTAAAAGGTGGGCAAAAGATCGCTTTTTTTCCAAGTGGATAATGTGGAAGCGTCACGGGCTCTTAAAGTCTACATTACAATACTTGCTAGTAAACACAGCCGACGAAAGAACCGATCTATCTAGTTGCCAAAAATGTTCCCTTGATGCCTAGTTTTAGTAACGGTCACCCAAATTCCTTTGGCGTCCACCGTCGATCGCGCAAATGCCCTCCCGGTCTATACAATGTATTTTTATAATTAATTTAACAATACAAAGTAAGAACAAAGTTTGATAACTACAGCGACCCCATGGGTTTGTATTAAAAACTTACCTTGGTAATTTACTTTTAAATTTACCATTACCGAATAAGAGTTAAGCGATTAGGCCCCAGCCACCTTTTCCCACTTAGGTGTCATATGTGATGTTTTTTTTTTTGGGGCGGAGAAAAGCGATAAATAAGAAATCCTCTGAAATAAGTAAATCCTCAAACACTGTCAAAAGCCCTTTTATTGCATTCCAAAGCTTCGAATAATTTTATGGACAGTCGTGCACAGAAAAGACCCTTTCGGAAAGACGTATATATAAGTCCAGAAAATTAATCTTGGCTGAGCGAGACGTTTATATACGCCAGTGGCACAAGACTAAAGTCATGTGTGGCTTTGTGTAAAAACTATAGTGTTATTGAATTCAATACATTGTTATTGTATGGAGAGGGGGCGCAATGAAACTTATGATTGAATATTGGGTCACGAATATTGAAAGTTTGAGAAGGACAGCTGTAGGTTTAATAGATCAAAAATAGTTCTATAACGCACTTTAAGCCAAGGATCACTTTTCAGAAAACTCCTTTTGTAGCGTAACTCTGTTCCACGAAAGAATATTTATTTTCCAATAAATGCATTGTGGCCGGGGTAACCTAGTGGTTTTGATCACAAGCCGTGGCCGGAGTGTCATGAGTTCGAACCCTTGTGGCATTGAAAACCCAGTGAATAGAGAAGCTTATGCACATTAAATCTGTCGTGTCTCAAAACCCACTCGTTGTCGTGGTGTGGTAGTTTGGAGAGGAGTGCCAGCTCTAATGTCATACTTTTCGTCTTGCGTCTTTCACTAAACTTCGAGTGAAAATTCTCGTGATTACGTTGTATGATTATAAAATGGCTTTCTATGGAAGAATCATGATTTATGCTAATGTGAGTTGCTATTTAAAGTCAAGTGAAGAGAGGTAGAAGTCGATCATCGTCAGGCTGATACTGAAGTTTGAGTAATAATAATAATAATAATAGTAATTGAAGCTACCAAAGTTTAAGTAAGGAGATCTTGCGTTTCACGGAACAGGATATTTCGTCAAGTCAGGACGAGTAGTATTGCGTCGGAATTTACCGACAAGCGAAGTAATTTTTTCACAATTCCTTCTATTAGCTTACACTCTATATATATTTATTTATCTTGGTGGAATTTTCAATCGTTAATAAAGTACATTTTAAAGCGCTCAATTCAGCTGACATTTTATATACAAGATTACTTTGAATGAAAATACAATAATTTAATTATAATTAATAAAAAAAATTGATTAGAACTAATTATTTAAGGAATTACAAATACATCCACGTTGGCATCATTTTTGGTGACTTGTGTCAAAACCTCAAAAGGTTTTTTTCTCACGTTTTTAAGCATTCAGTTGAACTGAAATTTTATATACACGATTGTTTTGGATGACACAACGATACTTTGATGATAATTAATACAAATTAATTACCACTTAATGTTGTGATTCTATCCTATGTATATACATATTTATATTAATTGTAACTATTTAATAAAAAGTAGCTAAAAGAAAATTTTTCTTTGTTAATCGAAGTAGGAAATGACTTAAAATTTTTTTTTCTATATTACTTGTTAATAATTATTGTTGAGATTTAAGTTTTTAATCAAGCTGATAACTCCTTTCGCTTGAATGACCTTTTGGTAGCAATTTGAAAGTCAAGTAAAGTTGTTGATTTTATTAAAATGTCTTTTGATTTTGTGCATCCAAATTCACCAGCGACAGCAGGGTCGCGACATTTTGACCACGGTTTCGAGGGTCCGTCGCTTATAGCATCGTATTGCTTTATAGTGCGAAGTTAATAAACATTCACTCACCCAATTAAGATATGAATTAATATAGATCATAGTTTCTCCCAAACGTTTCTGAACTGGCACCCCCTTTTTTAGTGAATATTTTGATACCGCCCCTCCCACTCAAGAGAAATAAGAGCGTACATAATACATGGTGAAAGCAAGAATTAATTTTAAAATAATATTCTTTTACTAATAGAACATATTTTTTTTCAATTGAATTTTTTTTCTAAAGCCCCCAATTTTTTTTACTTGCGAATCTGAAATATCTATTGCCACAAATACATTTAAATGTGTAATATTATATATTTTAGTTTTAGATAGGATATTGTTGGAATATATATACGCTATTGACTTTCTTCCTCATTTAAAAGAGTGGAATAAAAGTTTTAGCTTATACGTGTTATAAAGATTCTTTTGAAAGAAGGTTTTCATGATATGAAGCAATTCATAATAAACTATTGCTTTTAAAATAAAAAAAAATTGAAAGTTTCAGCCTTTAAAGAATCACACATTAATTCCTGGTTAACATATTTAATTACACTGGTGTGCAAAACTTAAGCAACAATGTAAAAATTTAGCAGATAGCCATGAAATTGCAGAAAAGGAGGCCTGAGGGGGAACAGGTAAGAACAGGGAACACGTGTACAGCAGTGCTTCTCAAACTCTGAATACTGGCGCCCCCTTTTCAATCACAATTTTTATCGCGCCCCTTATACATTAATAATATACTGAATGCAATAATAATGCACTTTGACGCTAAAGCTACAATAAGCTATCTTTTAATTATAAACCATACAAATTAACAACAAGTATTAAATTTTGTATACGTTACTTTTAAGCAAAAGAAAAATTAATTAAGTAATAGGATAATTATTATGTTATTTTTCCTTTCTCTAATTTTTAAATTGAACATATTGCAAAATGCGGTGGCTGCTTAGAAGACAAAATATAGATATCAGCTAAATATAGAAAAAGAACTCAGAGAGTCAATTTCTAATCATAAGCATTTCTTATAAAAATTTAGCTTTGCAAGACAAGCCCAATTCTTAATTTAATATTAATTAATTAGTTATAAAATACTCTGTGCAGCACACAGACACACTGATACATTAAAAGTATACCGGCTGAAGTGCCCGCTCTTTGCACGAGTTCATTTATAAGAAAATAAAACATTATTGATATAATAGCTGAATTGTAAGGAGAGTAAAGCCAAGTGCGCGACAGTGTTTACAAAAATGTAAAATGATTTTTTTAAAATGATTGCTCAAATTATAATTAGTTTTAAGCGAATTGTAATTTTAAGCCTCACAGAATTAGCATTTATAATTGATTTTAAATAATGAACAAAATAATATAAAATTCCGATGAAGAATAATTGTATTATTTTTAATATTTAAAGCGAAAATACTTTTACCCGGGAGCAGGCGCGCACTCGATACGGTCGAGCGGGGTTATTGAGTCACCCCAATCCTTTTTTTATATAATTATTTTATTGTACACGATACAAATCGTGATTCCAGTGAATAATTTAATTAAGAGAAAGTAAACTTACCTACTTTCAAGGACTTTTCAATTTTTCTTTGGTAACAAATAAACAGTTTTGCCAGAATTAACTATTTCGTGATCTCTGTGTCCCGCGCAACCACTTCCGGGTAAAAAGTGTATTCATTATGTATGTTACTGCTTTAAAACGTTTTTCGTTCTGCTTTATATGTTCGAAAATACTCATAAAAAATAAGTCTAGGCCAAGTAATCCTTCAAAGTACTCTCCGTGGTTTTCCAAATATCATAAAACTCTTTTGCATGGAAAAGAGCGCAACAGAGAAATACATTACTTACAACTTCCTTGAATGAGAAATAAACACATATATAAGAGAGGGGTCATAATTAACTGTACCAATAACTTAGAAGATCAAACAGATTATCAGCAAAAACAGATTACAGCTATAATGTGCAGTATTTCAAAAATAATCACAGTGATGAATTTTTTATGTTCCTAAATTTTTTCGATTCTGGGTCTGGGATTTTTATTTTTTCTCTGAAAGAGTAGTATGTTAGATTTAAAAAGAAAACTTACAAAAAAAAATCTCTCATCATAGGATTATAGCAAATCAAATAAAAGATTTTTTATTTGGTTATAGGATCAAAGATAGCTAATTAGGTATTGAAGAAGATTTTATTTTTGAGAGAGAGATGACTTAATATAGCCTATAAATTATATCAGAGTAAAAGTGCATTTTTTATTATGTCTGTAGGTATTCTGATTTAATTCATTCCAGTAAATTAATTATTTTTTAAATCTTTTATTTTCGATATGCTCGCGCCCCCCTCGTAAGTTATTATCACGCGCCCCAAGTTTGGGAAAACACTGGTGTCAGGGGAACGTGTACAGGGAACACGTAAGTCAATAAAACGTCATGCGTATGCAAATATCAGGAAAAAAAACGTCAGAAGTGAGGGAGCGCACGAAAAACGCGTGATGTCGGCGCGCGCTGCTCAACAGTAGAATAAAATGAAGGACGGAGACGCAATTCACCATATTCTCTGCAAGTGCCAGTGAGTCAGTTCGTGAAATATGGCTAGAATAAATCACCTGGATGACTTCACACGTGGAAGAATGATCGGAAAGCTGGAGGAGGCGCGTACATGACCAGTGTAGCTGCAGAGTTGGGAATCAACAAAAGTGTGGTTTCGCGTGCTTGGAAAGCGTTCCAAACCACAGGTACAGCTGTTAGAAAGGTTGGTGGTGGCCGCCCGATGACGATAAATACAGGGGATGACCGATATATCATCCTGCAGGCGAAAAGTGGTCGACAGCAGTTAGTAAGCGCCATTGCTCAGAAACTCTGTACATCAACGGGTCGACAAGTGTCGCGGTTTACTGTGGCCAGACGCCTTCACAAAGGGAGCCTATTCGGTCGCCGTCCTGAACGCTGCCTCCCGTTGAAAGTTGGCCACCGAAGCCACCGTTTACAGTGGGCCAGAGAGCACAAAAACTGGACAACTGATCAATGGAGTCGTGTCCTCTTTACGGATGAGAGTCGGTTCAGTACCAGAAGTGATTCTCAACGCGTTTTGATTTGGAGAGGATCGGGACCCGGTTTTATCCCAGTAACATCAAGGAAAGACACCGTTACGGTGGTCCTGGAGTTCTTGTCTGGGGAGGCATTATGCTGAACGGGCGAACTGAGCTTCACATTTTCGACAGAGGGTCTGTAACCGGGGATCGCTATTGTGAGGAGGTACTTCTTCCCCCTGTGCGTCTTTTCCGAGGTGCCATTGGCCAGACTTCATTTTATGGATGACAATGCACGGCCCCATCGCACTCTGCTGTTGAGGAGCTGCTGGAAAGTGAAGATATCACTCGAATGGATTGGCCAGCGTGCTCCCAGATTTAAATCCCCTCGAACATTTTGGGATGCTTTTGGGGGGACGAATAACACGCTACATCATCCGGAGAACAACCAACAACTCAAACAGATGTTGATTGAGGAATGTTCACTCCTACCTCAAGAAATGTTGACCAGCTGGTTCTGAGTATGCGGAGACGGTGCGAAGCAACCCTTGTAGTAAGGGAAGCATATACCATATTAAGGAACATCTACTTGTTGTTCTTCCTGTTGGGTAACAATCATGAGTCACGATACTATGCGTTCAATAAGCTTGTTTTTGTTGATTCCATACCGTATGCGTTTATTCCTTTTCAGCACCGATGCTTTCGTCATCCTTTACGTACATAATACTCTCCCTCATTTCAAATTTCATGTCTCTCAGATGATTTTTCGTAAATTATGGCAATAAATCCACCTGTTGCTTAAGTTTGCACACCAGTGTATATTTTGCATAGTATACGTAATGAAATGCAACGGCAAAATTTTTTTCCTACTGTTTTCCAAAACCAAAAAACAAAAAGTCTCTCAAAAATTAAAATCATTTTTTAATTTTTTACGTGGGCCCTAAATTAATGTAATTTTTTTCCTCCATTTCCCCAAACCCTACCGAAATATGGGAATTTTCGTACACGTGATAGACATTATTTAAAATACATACAATCAATTTAAAAGGTAACCAGTATTAAAGTTCACTTTTTTTGGGTTTTAAATCAGCGTGTTTTTTTTGCAGTTTTCTGTAGACTATTTTTTTTTTAATGGGACAAAAACCCCTCCGTCCCCTACAAAACCCCCTTAATTTTTCTGGGTTTTTTTGCTCCCCCTGGAAGGTTCAAACCCCCACGTTGAGAACAACTTTGATACAGATAATTTTTGTGTGTGTGTTAACCCGATACTTTGAAAAGTTTGTCCATTTACCGTTTTTTAGATTAAAATTTTTTTTTTATTGATATAAGTATCTTTTTTTCCTTTATGTGAAAAATTTCCCAAAAAACATCTCACTTGGTTACTTCCCCTTTTATCTACAGACGGTACTTATCACTTCCCTTTAAAGATTACATAGAATAACCATTTTTACGAATATTTCGTCTTAAAAGGGGAAAATTCTTTTATAAAACCCTTTTCCCAAGATATATGGAATCACGGGTTCTATGATGAGTATTTTGGCGGGAAGGCGAATAGTTTTATAGCAGAAATTGGCAGTTGACGGTTTTTTTCAGTGGTTTTGCGATAAGTCATTTTTGTTCGAACATATATTTAAATTTAAAAATTTAAAAATTGCACATTTTCTTGGTATTTTAAATAAAGGACCTTAAGAAAACGATTTGACTATTTTTTTTAAAAGAAAACAGTTATATAATTAATTTTACGGGGTATTTTTAAATTTAAATTTAAATTTAAAGCTCTAATGGATTAAACACAAAAGAATTTTTTTTTGTTTCCTTTAAATTTTCAATATAGGTTTTAAAAAATATTGCATGAGTAAAACTGCAGTAAATCAAAAAATGCAGTAAATCATAAAAAAAAGGGGTTTTAAAAAAAATTTTTAAATCCTTTTTAAAATATCTCCCGTTATGTTTCTTTTTTTTTGAGCATCAAATTAAAAACGTCTTATAGCTTTAAAAAGTATACTACAGTGCTTCTCAAACTTTCCCTTTGGGGCTTATTCAGTCATAATTTTCATTGCGCCCCCTTCCATACAATAACAATGCATTAAAATTAATAATATAACGTGCTAAACCTGCAAACACGGCCCCCAAAAATACGTATAAAAACGACTCGCTCGCCTGTGCCCCTTTTTCCCCGGACTATATATACGTCTGTCCAAAAAAAAAATCTTTTTTTTGGAAATTTTATCCCTAAAAAAAAATTTTTCCGAAGGCATTTGGAATGCAATAAAAATGATCCCGACAATGTTTGCGGGAAAGGGTTTACTTTTTTAAAAATTTCAAACTTAATGTGAAACTTATTTTTTCTTAGAATGTAGAAACCAGCAAGCAATGATTTGTGCTCATTATAACTCCTTTTCTACCCCACCCCCAAAAACCTTATACATTCGCCACGTGTTATCCGGTAGCATTGGGGAGTGAATCATATAATTTTTATAATCGGCATTTTAGAGACTAATCATAAACAGTACAAATTATTAAGATAAGTGTTAATTTTTGCATATAATTTTATATATGACAAGCCCATGGGGTCACTGGTAATTATTAAACTTGTTCTTAACTTATTATTGTTATAAATTAAACATGAAATGTATTGCGCTGTAATATATTTATAAGTGTATTATATCAGGGTAAGAAAGTAATTTATTTTTATTATGTCAGAATTTTATTTGTTTACTTTCAGTAAATTAATATATTTTTTTTAATCTTTTGTTTTTGACTTTTCGATATACTCGCGCCCCCCTCATGGGGTTATCATGCCCCTTAGGGGGGCACGCCCCATAGTTTGAGAAACATTGGTATACTAGCTGACACGGCCCTGCTTAGATGTGGCTTTGTTGTAATAAGCTGATTTAATATTATTCCAAATTATTCAATGCAGTAAAATTAATCTTCGCTTACAATTTCGGAGACATGAAATTAAGCGTAAAACAACATTATTTTTTTATTTTGTACATTTTACTCACCTTTTATTTCAATGTAGTATAATGCATGAATTACTTACGAAGTTGTTGAAGATTTAATTTTATAAATGAGTAACGCGGATGGTTTTTTGAGCATTTTTAATATTATGTTTACCACATTTCGAATTATAACAATAATTAATTTTAATAAAATTAATAACTATACGGTGTACACAATATTTTTCAGTAACCTCCCTTTTGCTAACTCAAATAGATTCGACGGTTTCCCCACACGTGAGCATGCAACATACAGTTGACTATGCGGGAAACATGGATTTTCTATGTCCAAGCTCCAAATGAACATTGAGATTTATTTATGGTCATTGTGAAGGCCAAACAAATCGGGAATTGAAGCATTTTGAACGGTATTGGAGATTCTGACGGTATCAGAGGAATACGCTGCAACAGGACGATTTCTCCTTTAAACTTTACAATCAAATTGGTTGCTACAAGAAGTTTCCCGGTAGTTCTTTTGATGACCACACGTGTACCGTTGTATTATCTAGGTGGATTTAAGTTAAGCAGCAGAATAACCAGTGAACTAATCTTCAACCGAAGATTGTGTGTATGGTGGCATTCCAGAGAATTCTAAAACTCACAGTTGGAAAATTTAGGGTTTCATTTTCATCAACAATAGTGTCGATTGATTTAGTCATCTGGCATCAATCTCTATCTGAAAGTTTATTTCGTTAACAACAACATATTTTCTGTCTATGTATCAATATTACAGAGTCAATCATTAGCTAGATAATTTTGCAGTGTATCTGGGAAGGGATTCTCTATCAGTTCCTTTTTTATCTGAACAACAGTGCAGAAATTTTCTGGAAATTTAATACATTATGTATTGGGATGCAGTTTTGCTTCACCGTTTCCAATATCCAGCAGTTGGCTCGAAAATATTTCCGCTGATTGAACATCTTGCAATTGCACTCACGTGTTTATGATCAATCGAAGTTTTTCGACGTTTCGGCATAAAAACGATTGTTTTAAACATGTGTTTATCTCGTGAGCAAAAGTAGAGGAAGATTTTTGGCAATGTCTGTCGGAAATCACTAGACAATAGTAGGATAGCACACCCGAATATTTTTTCGCTGCCGTTTAAATCTTGTAAAGTTCCATGTAAGGCTTTGAGTGAATGTTTATGGGCCATGGTACATTTATCCCTGTTTATGGCTGATCTCTTTTGAAATACCATAGCCATTCAACTTCTTTTTTTAATGTTACAGATTGCGTCTGGATTCTGATGAATGTCTAATGGCAGCTTGAATTCTGAATGTGCAGTTTGTTCACCCTCTGACGAAGTGGCAACAATATTTGAAGATGCAATTGCTAGTGCAGTTTTCGGTTGAGATCTTATTTTTGCAAGGCTGAGCCTTTAAGTTCAAGTAACTATAGGGAATGAAAATTTGGACGCGAGACTCGAACGAAAAGCCTTTCGACCTCATTCCAGCAATATCCAATATAGTTACGAAGTTTCTGAAATCTGAATCCAGATTCTCGTACCCCACCCCCAGCACCCGGCGCCCTCTTTTGGCGTCCATACTCCTGCAAGTTCAGTCCATAAAGGGAAAGGGGCATTACGGTCGTCCGGCATTATCCGGTAAAGTTACAGGAGTTTCTAAAACAAATTTCAGAGTCTTGTTTAATATTCAGAAAAATATTAGGAATGCACTTTTGACTCCCCGAGAATTCTAAGGCAAGTCTCTTCCAAGGTTCGTGTAAAATACGGTTATTTAGCAGTTACTGGAATTTCTCAAATTTGATTTAATATTCGGATCGGCAGTTCTGAAATACGTCAGGGATCTAATTTTTGTCTGCAAGTTAGACCGACACCGCTGTCCACGTATATTACGGTCGTCCGGTATTATCCGGCAAAAAAAGTTACCGAAACTCCTAAACTCTGTGATTTTCCTTCTCCGCCCCAAAAATGTGCTCTCGTGACTGACTCGCGTGACTCGAAAGCAAAGCCATTTCACCTAGTTCCCGCAATATCCAACAAAGTTACGCGTGTTTCTAAAATCTGATTTCAAATTCTCGTTTCGTGTCTGTAGACGCAACCGAGAGCTATTTTTGCTGATCCTGAGCCTCCAAGCTCAGTTCCTGGAAGGGGAAATTAGGGTCATCCGGCATTATTCAGCAAAGTTACGGGAATTCCTAAAATCCAATTTCATATCCTCCTTTAAATTTCCGAAATATACCAGAAATGCACTTTTCCCGCTCCAAGACTTTTAGGGTAAGCTTCTGCTATGGTCCACGTGATATATGGTTACCCCGAATTATCCGAATCTCGGATCGGATATTAGACTCGGATTGCTCATCTTGAAATGCGCCAGAGGTCAAGTTTTCGCACTCCACAACCTTTAAGGTAAGCCCCTGTGACGATGTGTCTAAAATACGGTCGTCCGGCATTATCCAGCAAAGTTAAGGGTATTATTGGTAGCCGATTCGAGATTCGGGATCCACGCCCCGAAATAAGTCAGCCTTTCACTTTTCGTGCACCTTGATCTACGAAATCCGTTTCCGCAGAAATACGCGCATAGCAACATTTTGTGAATTTTCCCATTTCCCGGATTCTTCACATTTCCAGCAATAAAAAAATATAATGACGTTGTGAAAATGAGTTAAAAACTGTCCTATATTTCAAGTTGAACGAAATGGCATACAGCAAAATTACCATGCCTTGGTGTGCAAAACTTAAGCAACAATGTGTAAAAAATTTAGCAGATAGCCATGAAATTGCAGAAAAGGAGGTCTGGAGATCAGTAGAGGGAACACGTAAGTCAGTAGAAACGTCATGCGTATGCAAAATATCAGAACAAAACGTCAGAAGCGATGTGAGCGTACGCAAAACGCGTGATGTCGGCGCGCGCAACTCAACAGTAGTAGAATGAAATGAAGGACGGAGACGCATTCACCATATTCTCTGCAAATATGTGACGCCTCGCGTCTTTCTTCTGATTAACATACTCCTATGTTCTTTGACGGCCACGATTAATGGCAAAACTTTTCCAACCCAATACCAAGAAGATAAACGATCATAAGATGTAAATGAGATATACTATAAAAGGATATCGTGGCAAGCTTAGAGATAGCGCGGCAGGCTCAGAGATATTAGTGTGGAATCATTCTGATCGATAGTGTGACAAAGCTTAGTGTGAAATCTTGCGGATCAAGAATTAGCTGCATTGCGGATCAAGAACTTCATATATAAAGTTTATAGGTAATATTCTCAGGTCAAAAGAACCAGAACTGAAAAAAAGGTAATATTGATATAAGTACTTATGTTTGTAAATTATTTATGATACTCGAGATAGAGGATCTAGTTGGGTGTGATCTGACTTAAATACGTGATTTAATTTGGGTTTGACTCTCTCACTATAATTAATAATGTCAAATTAGGAATTTATAATATGTTATTCTTAATAAAAGTTGTATTAAGAATTATGTCTCATCATTTTGATAATCCCACACCTCTAGCTACGCGGAACCGGCAAAGGCATGGTCATCACAGGATGGCTATGTCTCAATGGCGCCCGAACGTATTTAATTCTGGGGTTAGGTAATGTAGGTGCAGGAATGATTCTACCCGAAATGGCCTTTCAGGTCGGAGCAGTAACGTTGCAGTTTTATCGAGCGTTATCGATGATAACAATATACAGTTACTTTGAAATCCCAAGTAATCTGTCGCGTGCTTACTTAAAAGTCATCTCAGGAAGGGCTCAAGATTGGTAGTATTCGATATTTGGTTCGTTAGTACAAAATACAGCCACGGATTTTGGTGCAGCTCAAAAGCTGAATTAGCGAAGGCTTTTCCTCATGATCAAAAAATAAATAAAAAAGAACTACAGTCGGAGTTTTATGCATCACAGCAGGGAAGAAATCAGGAGGCGACTGATTTTGTGTATAGATTACTAAAAATAGAGAGAGAAGTTTAGAATTAGGAATGTCCCCAAGCAGACTTGCAGGATCATATACTATTTTTGCCTGACTCTGAACCACAAGATCCCAGTGCACTCAGTGCCTCCCGAAATCCACAAAACACGATACAACTTTTAGAAGTCCTGGCTAAATTCGAAGAGATACTCTTGCAAATCACAAAGGGGTTATCAGGAACCATAATATAGAAAGACGAGGTCAAATGCGCATTAGGATGCCTAATTTTGAAGCTAATGGTAGAAACTGGAGGAATTCGGAATAAGGAGTAGACCAAATAACAGAATGAGTTTACGAGAATAGCCGTCAAATAATAGAGGGTTCTTAGGAGAGGAATAGGTTTAATAATAATGATCAAAGATTCAGCAATAGGGGTTACCTTACTTCGAAAAAGCGAAATGATAATTTTAATAGAGGAGACCGTAGAAATAAGGTTCGAGGATAATTTCAATCGAGGTGATAGGACGCAAAAGGATTGGGGATTGTAAAGGTTAATGATCAACCTCAAGAGGTGTCGACAAGAGAGACAATTAGATTCTGTCTAATATGTATAGCAATCTTTGAACTTCCCCACGTGCCTATTTTATTAAATAACACATTTTTGAAAGCGCTATGGGACACCGGAGCAGATAAATCTTTTATATCGGAAGAAGTATACAGAAAATATTTTTTCTATAAACAAATAAAAAATCGCGAGCCCAGGTAATAACAGCACAGGGTGCGAAATGCCAAAACATGGGGATTGTAGAATTAAAAATTCACATCAGACAATTCGAAAGAAATTGTCATTTCATGCTGAAAAGATTTAGAATACCCATGTATTCTGGGTATCGATTTCATAACTGCGTCAAGAATCGTATTAGATTTTAAATCAAAAATCGTTGAAAATTCCAGATTCTTCAAATAAGGTAAGAACCAATTAAAGAGGAAAA
>BMAV01015330.1:0-19033 GCA_019973955.1 Trichonephila inaurata madagascariensis | reverse complement strand
GTTTTTAATTTTAAACTAAAAAGAATTTTTACAGTGACCATCATAAATTTAATCTATTTCCTTTTTCTTTTTTTTAGAATATGTCCCGTAATAACATTCGACCATAAAAATCATTTGGATCATGATCTTATTGAGGTCGAGTCGAGAACAATACGAGGCTCCATCCAAAGCCGAGGCCCTGGGCCCATTTGGCTCATGCCTTAAGATGTCCCTCCACACTAACACGAGGATTTTGAGCCAAGACTGATTTTGCGTGCATCAGCCCTTCTAAACAGCAGATTTTCAGTGGCATGAGGACTCAAACCCGCATCTCGACAGCGTTAGTCACAAGTCCATGGCCATAACCACCAGGTTACCTGACCATGTTTTAAATGACGAAAAGCAAAAATAAAAGTTAATCATATTCAGCTATGCCTTGTCGGTTTATAAGTTATCCCTCGAGAAATATTGAAGAGGAAAATCCAGTTGATAAGATATCAGTCGATAAAAGGCAGCAGAAAATATTAATTAGAAATTTAACTAAGTATTTTAATAAACAGACTTATAAACCGTACAGTTAAACTGCTTTATATCTTAAAATAAAAGTTTGCCTAAAGCTTGATAGGACGCGTATCTGTTAATATTATGCAGAAGAAAAGAGAAAATATCAGTAATAAAATCAATTGAATAAAACAAATTCAAAAACTCAAAGATAACTTTTCCCAACCAATACTGCCAAGAAACAAACTAACCGTCTCCAGCGGCAATGTGAGAAAAGAGCAAGTGACGCGTCTTTAACCTTTCCCCATCTCTTCCTTCTGCGAGACATTAATTCGAAGAATATTAAGTTTTGTTGAGACTCCAGCAGCCCTTGATTCAATTTAGAGGAACACACGATTGAGGCAAAGTTCCTAAATAACGGAAGAGGCGATTCGGAAACGCCCAAATTCTGCGTTCGCATTATGAGAAAGGCTGAGGCGAGAAATTTATACTCCTGATCTGTCGAGGGAAGAGAACGTATATTGACGCAGAACTTAGAGCTTAACGTTTTAATTTACCATAAACCACGTTCGCGTCTTCTGAAACGGCCGCCTGAATTATTTATGTGCTCTATAATCGAAGAGCTTTAAAATGGAAGTTTTGCTTCAGGGCTTCGCCTGCGAATGGTTAATTGGCTGATTCTAAAAGTATTTTCTAACATTAATCACTTTTTTATTGCAAAAAGAGCTAAATCGCATTGGGCTAGAAAGGAATGCATTTTGAAAGAATGAAACCGGTAAAAATGGGTGTTTAGAGTATTGAGATTTGCTTGAAGATGGATTGCTGAAAAGCAATTAGCTCGGGTTTTTGTTTTATTTATTTATTTTGTTTTTGCTTTTACGGGGAAAGGGAAAGAATCGCATATATTTCTGAATCGTATTCTAAAGAATTCATTAACTGAATAATCAAATAAAGGAATGCATTAAATTTCTTGATAATTTTTCAAAAATTTGAATTAGATAAAACCTTTAGAATTAAAAATTCGAAGAATTTCACTAAAAAATGATAGTTTTCTTCTTTAAAAGTACAAAAAAATGTGTCATATAATTATATTTCAATATTTTCTTCTTTTTGCTTTTAATACATTCAATACTTTTTTATTGAGCTGATAAAGTCGATCGATAATAAATAAACAGAAATTTGAAAAAATTACTTGAATATAAAGTATATTTAATGTTCTAAACACTTAATGAAAATGTTTCCTTTGTTTGATTTGAATGTCTAAAATTTACTAAATTCTCATCGATTAAGAAAAAAATTTTTACTCTAAATTTCGTTTTGAACCGTATATGTCTAAATAGAAAACTTTTAAAAGAAAATGCACTGTTAATTCTAAACAAGCAATTTAGAGTATTAAAATATCAGTCTGTATTCAAATAATCCCTGTTGTAAAAATAGGTATAACTTTTTTACAGTACCTTAAAGGTCAACAGAGCCGTGACAGCCGAGTTGTCAGGAACGCGAACTCGTGGCTGGCACTGGTACCACCCGGTAGCGTCGGGGAGGCAGAGGGGCTTATTCCGGGCGGCATACGAAGGGGCGGGGCGAGCACCACGATATTTAAAATTTCCCCAAAAAATATTTCAAACCCAAATCGCACCGCACTGACATAATGAACTGTAGAGGGCAGTACGATAATGCTGCTATGACGGCTGGATGCCACACAGGACAGGATAAAGATATCAATCATAATGCCGAATTTGTAATTCTCAAACCATTCGCTAAACATAGTTTGCATGCATGCAGCAAGGGGAGGTAAATTCATGACTTTCTTTGGTACGCTGAACACACCCACGCTGCTACTCTTTTTTTTCTACGTCGACGCATCAATGGGAAGTTTTTGAATCCACAGGAAAGTTTGAAGGGATTCAGGACACACGTTGGAGCGCTAGAGGTGATACTATAAATTATATTAGGTACCATTACAAGAAACTTTAACTGCACTGAAAAAATTGTATTGCACAGATGCAGGAAGTTTATTGGTTGCTAGCAATCGCATTCGTTTTTATGTTACGGGAGGCTATATGCAACCGATGTTGAGGAAAGTCAATGATGCTCAAAATTATTTGAAAAACAGAGGGACTAAATATCCATCAATGTGCTAAAATACGTGCTTTACAGACCGTATTAAAAGCAAAACGGAGGAATTCGTGGATGACGCTTTAATATTTTGCTAAAAGTTTATGTGAAGAGCTTGAAATTTCTTTGAACCCCAAGACGAATCAGGAGGAAGCATATTTTTGGCGACGGAAGTAAAGTTCAGTTATCGTACGAAGATGACTTGAGGCGAACAATGTTTTCTTCAATAGTCAGAGTAACTGCTGAAATTCGGAGAAAGATTCCAACGGTTGCAGAATCTAGAGGAAAAAAATTTTATTTTTTAACCGAAGTGATACTGAGCATGGACGAACTTAACTTAGATCAACCTCCTCAAGACATTGATAAAGAAGAATTCGTTGAGCGCGTACGTCTACAAGCTTTCGTAGCTGCATTAGACACAGGCTGAAAAGAACTCATTAGGTCCGGCTCTTTGGGATTATTAAAATATGTTATTGAGTCTAAACTTGAAGATATTAAACATTGTCATAATGTTGAGAATTTTTTTAACATCTGCTGTCAGTTGAAGTTGCGAGAGAAGCTTCTAAGCCAAAATTAATCAAAATTATCTCAGATCGACTATGTCGACGCTAAGGCTAACAAATTTAGTTTATTCTGACAGTTGAACATGATATACATATTGATATTGATAATTACATAAAAGATTTTGCTATGAAAAAACACGAAAAGAGCGTTTTTAATCAATATAAAAAAATTTTTAAATGTTTTTCTTTACTTTCACTAATTTTTTTTGACTAAAAATGTAAATAGAGAAGCGACAAATTTCCGGTCGGCCTTCAGGCGAAAGCCCACGCTACGTCACTAACGACCTGCCGGTAGAAAGACTGATGTGCATAACTATGTGTCGAGATTTAAAGCCCCTGTTTAAATTTTGTTCAAATCTTTCAATGTTTGAAGAATGGGGTCAGATCAGAGATATCGCCTTCATCACTTGACCATGGTTCAAAATAACGTGGTTCGTCACCAATAGTAATCGAGTTGCTTTGAAGTACCACGTTAATAAACAATGATAAAAGGGTCAATTGTTTAAATGCTCCTCATCAAACTTAAGGTATCCGACTACGTTCGGAACCGTGATTTTAAAAAAGCGCATAAATGGATAATTTTCATGATATTTAGTGTCAATTAGATTAGAATACCTGTAAAAAAATTGTTTTATGTACTATGAACCAAAGAAATTATTTAAATACAATATTTTCAAAAATTAACTTGGAATAACCTTTTTTTCAAAACGTTCTCCTTTATAAAAATGCTTCTATAATAATAATATTATGTTTTATATAAAGTAAAGACTTATTCAGAGAGTCTGAACTAGGATTTTTGAAAAATTCACATTTTTTTCAGTTACCAAATTAAAATAATTATTCGTTTTTCTTTAAAATTTGTCCCTCTGTTGCAGTAAAATATAAATAAATCTAGTTCTAAGTTATATATTTTCAAAAATTCTAGTCAGCCCTGACAAGAGGTATGAGCTATATACAGGCCAAAATATTATTATAATAGAAGCATTTTTCATAAAAGGAGAATGTTTTGAAAATTGGTCATTCTATATTCTTTTTTTGTCAAAATATTGCACTAAGTAATTTTATGATAAAAATTTCTTAAAACAATTTTATATATGTTTTCTAATCAAGTAACAGAAATATCATAAATGTTATCCATTTATACGCTTTGCAAAATCACGGTTCCGAACGTAGTCGGATCCCTTTTTAAACTGTAAAACTACTTATTTGTGGAAATTTTTTAATTTATTAGGACATAAAGTTAAAAGGCACTGTTTAATCTTGCAATAACTTACAAGTTAATTAAATCCCACAATAAAAAATAATACGTACACACACAATGTGACTAATAGGACTGAATGGCGTTGTTGATTTGTCGTTGACCTTGTACCCTCAAGCTTGCGGTTTCGACCCCATCCCAAGTCGGTGGTTTTTTCCATGATCCTAGAAATCGACAGCGTCCTTGTCGTATGATTATGTGGCATGTTAAAGATCCGTAGGGGTACCTGTTTGTTTTGGGTAATCCTACCCAAAAAAATTAAATCCGGGAACAATTTCGCATCTTTTTTGGGAGTTGAGTTGCAGCCCTCTGGGGCTCTCTTTGTCCAACCCTGACTATTATTATGCTTGGTGCCTCTAACAAAGCAAGGAAGTTAGCTGGTGGAGTTAAATTAAACGACATTCGAAGTCAGTCTATAGGCCAAAAATAAAAAGATATGCTACTAAAAAGAACGGTATGAATGCGTCTAAAAAAAATAGTAAACATAAAACATTTTAGGGGATTACGGCTAAATATTGTTAAAACATAAATTATATTAACAAAGTTTTTAATTTATAAATTATGCGTTGACACTTTTTTTTTTTGAATGAGAGATTTATAAAACCATACTGAAATAATTGTGATTTCTTTTCAGTGTATGTGTATAATGATCATGCTAAAATATATTTTAGTAAAATCTGGTATATAACGCACAACGCCGTATAACACGCACTTATACTTCGTTGCATTTTCTTTTTTTTTAGTATATTCACCATATAACGCACGCCCTTTTTGTAAAAAAAATCATGAAATATACGTATGTAATATTTTACGTTTTGAAGACATTAATTGGGGTATTATTCCAGGTTATTGAATAAATAGTATACTTCTGGGAACTACAACATTTTAAGTCCACAAGGTATGTCACTTTTTAAATAAACAGTATTTCGATCCATGTGGAAGTCTAATTTTTCCTATGTTTATCGCTTTTATTATTTTTAAAGATATCATTTTTATACCGGGAGTATAACGTACACTTTTAAATTTTCTGATCTTATTTTTCGTGTTTCAAAGTGCGCGTTATATACGCCGAATTTCACGGTATTCAAAATTTCATCCCATTTAATGAGTAGTATTTTTTCATTTTAAAATTTGTCCGCAAAAACTTACTACATAGATATAGTCAAGCAGATTGCCAAAAAATGTTTTAAATTTCGTGAGAACTGATTCTGGCTATGTGGAAGCAATATGATCCGTCACTGTACTTGGGACCCCATTTTAGGCGACAAACATATTACATTTCAGTTTTAAAACTGAATAATACAGCAACAGTCTATATTCCCATTAAAGAAAAAATAAATTTAAAAAAAAAAACTTTTTTTAAAAACAAGCTTTTATTTAAATGCTCTAAAAGGAATAAAGTCAACTTTTCTTTTGAAACTTTTTTTTACTATCAACTTATAATGTCATTACACAATTTATGATGTAAAAGTTTGTCGCGAGATTTAAGTACTCGTATTTACTTAGTTTCAAAATTCTTAAAATTAAAATCAATCAGATCAAGTTATTTAATTTGCTTGTTTATCTACACAGGTAAATTTTGTGACAAGCTTTTATATCATAAATTGTGTAATGACGTTATGTTGATAAAACAAAAGAGTGTAAAAGAAAAGTGTATTTTTATTCTTTTAGAGCATTTAAATAAAAAGCTTGTTTTAAAAGGGTTTTTTTTATTTATTTATTTTACTTTTAGTTCGCTAGACAGGTTTTTCAGTCTGTTCATTCATTCAACGAGAGAATCATTGTTGAAGATCGTTTGCCTGTTAAATTTTTAAAAGGCTACCTCATGGTACTCAAAACTTTTTTCCCTACAGGCCCGACATATGATAGCTATTTCACTCGGAAAGGGATAATGGAGGGGGGGGGAGATAACACTGAAAGACCAAAATAACATTGGACAAAGCAAATTAATAAATATTAAAATTTTTTTTTTCTTTTACTATAACAAAAAATTTTAAAATCCTAATTTTAAACCAATTTTTTCAAACTTATGCAAATTTAAATAATATTATTCTACAAAAAGAAAAAGTTTGTGCGATTACTTTTTAAAACGACGAAGTTTTAAATGTTTTATTAAAAATTTGAGTATTTTTAAAAATCAAAAAAAAAGTTTTAGAATTTTTTTTAAATGACTGATTTCAAAGGGAAAAACTAACTTTCTTAGTGCAGAACATCGATTCACTAACACGAAAAATTCATACAGAACGATTTAGAAATCATTTTCATGAAAACGCATCGCGATTTGACTTCATTTTAGAAAAATCATCAAAATAGAAAATCATTTTTTTTTAAAAATTATACCGTATCGGGCAAAATAAGTGATGTTTTAGATTATGTAATTATTTTTGTTCTCAGCTTGATAGAAAGAATAAATGGTTTTAAAAAAGTTCGAAAATTGGAACTTGTTTAAATCAATGATAAGCGTTCGGCAGAATAAAAAGCTAACAGGGTAAAAAAGGGTTTTTTAAAGAATAAAATTTAACATTTCGATATCGGAATATAAATGGTAAAAACATGCATTGTCATCCAAACTAAACGGTATACAAAATTAAGCTCAATCCAGTTGAAGACATCAGCTTCAAAATTGAGGCCAAGATTCCACACGAACAATTACTGCGGGTTAAAAAACAAGCTTGTAAAGATAATTATCTCTTTATTACTTTTATGAACATTTCTAAAAAAATATTCCTGTTCACTGGTCATGCCTTATTTATATCAACTCTAGTTGGAAGTATCTTTGCAACAAAATAACTCTTTTCAAGGATAAGTAAACTTTTCATTTCCATCGAGCCAATTTGAAGAATCAATACTTAAAACAAATGAAATATTTTACTATTGTCCTGCTATTTACTTGTCTTTTTTAATAAAAAAAATTATGAATTAATGATATTTAATTTTTAGAAACATGTTTGCATTATTCTTTGATTTTTATTTGCGTATTAACCAACTGTCATCAATTTGATTTTGTCTAAATTGCTGTTATACTTACGAACTTTAAAGGCTGAAAACCCTGATTAAGCCTAGTTCATAGTTTTTTCACAATAATCAGCAATATTTTTTTTTTTCTCTGACTGAGTGTTAGACCGTGGTAACCAGTGGGCAGGTTAAGTAAATTTGTGGCCGGCGTGTAAGAGTTCGAGCTTTACCGCTGAAGACCCACCTTACAGTAGGATTCAGTTAAATATTTTGAGGATCAATCATCCTCCCGGGTTTGGGGTTTGGGAAAATTTGAAGAGCGTGGTACCAGCTTTAGGTGTCATTTCCCATCACTTGACAACTCCAGCACAAATCCACAACCATTATCACTTGTACCAAACTAAAGATGTTTGTTATAATTTATTATTAAAACAATGGTTCATCAACAATAACATATGTATAATAATGTATAGAGTGCTGTACTCATATAATGTCTCGGGAAATTTCTGAATATTTTTTTACTCATGTACAAACTCAGGAGAGTTGACCATTTTCAGAATTCTCAAAATGAGGAACTTTTAAAAACGTGGACTCAATTTTAAGCCGTTATTGTGTGGTAAAGGAAACATTTCAATCATACTTGTAGATAAAAAGTTTACATTAATTTCCCCCATGTCTAAATTTTTAGGGGTGAAGTTCACCCCTTTCTCTCAATTTGATTGTTTTGTTTTATCAGACTTTGAACAACACTAGCCAAATGGCAACAGATCTGAGTTTTCAGCCATGGTCAAGTGACGAGGTGATACCTGAGTGGAACCCCCTCTCAGCTTCTCACTCCGCTAACGGATGTCTTTGAGCCTCAACGATTTAGCAGCATCAGCCCCTCACGCCGAATCAGGGCTTGACAAAAGCCATCCACATTCCGGCCAGAACAATTGCTTCCCAGCCACAGGTCCAATTTGTGTATTCTGAGCTTTAGTGACATTTTTTTGGGAAGGATGTTATTCTATGACATGTCAAACAAAATAAAAAAACTTTCTTTTTAATTCCTATTACTATTCACACTCTCCCTAAAACACACACACACACACACAAAACACACACACACACACACATAAATTAATTTAAAACATAATTTATATATATATATATATATATATATATATATAGATAGATAGAAAAGATAGATAATAGATAGATAGATAGATAAAATCTTTTCAAGTTTTCAACTTTTATAAAATATTTCATTCATCTCCAAACTAAATACATTTTTCAATCTTGTAGTGGATGACGCTGATGTTTAAAAGTTTTTCAAATATTAATTCATTGTTTAAATTAAAGAATAAAAATATTAAAAACAAAAATAATAGTACAACGGATATATAGAAAGAAAATGGAAATTGCAAGGAAATACTTTCATTGTACTTAATATTGTAATTTGTCTCATAAAAATTATACAATTTAAATTTAACTATTTAACAGAAAGTAAATAAAAAAAATTCTTTATTGACCTTTTAAATAGGGGTTGACTAATTTTTTATTTTTTTTTTATATATTACTTTTTTTAATCTGTTTTTCGAATCATATGATTAAACTCACTCTTCAAATAAAAAAAAGCTTCAATAATTATATCATATTAGGTTTTATCAACATATAAAAATTGGTGCATATTGCTTCTGTGCAGCGCTTTTAGTTGAGTTAGTATATTTTTTCCCAAAGTAAAATTAATTACCTATTTATTTTTTAGTTGGTATTATAGGGAGTATTTTAAGCATTTTTTAAAAATTTTTAAAAAATCGTGTATATATATCATTACATATCAATTTTAATGTGAAAAGAAGAATTTCAAATTTGACTTTCCCAAGGAGGACGCTATAAAAAAAATTCTTTTTTACTTTCCCCATTAATTAAGTATTTACAATTTATATAAAATTATTTAAATTTTCAGTCTCACAGATCCTTAATAGCTATATATCAAGCCCCCAATAGTTATGCAAAACAAGACACCCGTTGGGAAAAAACATGTATCCCAAGGTTATTTTCTTTGAAACACGGTGCACGACCGGGTGCCAGTGATCCTTTCTCTATTTTCGAGCCCATCTTGTCATCCAATTTCTTCTTTTCCCGTCCAGACCACAGACCTAGTAAGTTTGGCACAGTATAGCCCCAAAACTGGCTCTTGGCATAAACACCAAACTCAACTGTAAAACACACGTTAAAATTTAAAGGATTTAGTGAGTAACAAAATTTATACATATGTACTTTATTTTTAGCAAAAAAATAGATGTGTTAAGTTAGACAATATTTTTATACTTTTGGGCAATAAAGTTTTGTTTAATTAAAAATAATCTTTTATTACATTAATTTAGATAATTAGAAACCATGTTTTATTTGTATAAAAAAGTAGCTTTAATGAATTCTTTCTGAAGTATAAAAACGTAAAATTATTGTATTTAAAAAAAAGCATGTTAATTAATTACTTTCTGTTGTGTCAGTTTCAAAATTATATTTCAGTTACTTTGTTTTCATATTAAGCAGAATAAAAAATCAGGTACAGCACACAAGAGGGTCGGGCTCCCCACCCCCAAACCTTGATTTTTCCGATTGGTTATAATTTAAGAATATAAACGTAAAATTTAATTAAATATTTGTTATTAATGATTAATTTTATTAATTAATGTAATTATTATAATAATTAGTTTTACTGTGTTTTGTTCCTGAAAATCGACAAAATCAAAAATAGCATGATTCAAGAATGGTGAACTTTCCCCCGACCCTTTTGAAAAAATTCCCTGTGGGGCGCTACGGGGTAAACACGCAATTATGTATACCCACTTAAACTATTTTTAATCCCAAAAAAGGCGCACTTTACACGATAAAAATAAAAACCGTAGAATTGTTATAATCCACAGTATTCATATATTTTCTGTAATTATACAATTTTAATGTACTCGAAATGAAATATATAATAATTCCCAATAACTTAGAAATAGTTCATTAACTATGTTCCGGAAGAACATAATACGGCAGTGCTAATTTTACATTCGATATTTCTTCCTCAAAAGGCACAGCTATTCACTGGAGGCAGCTATAAAATTATTGCCATATGTCAAATAAACCATCTACCAGCAGTGAATTGTGCACGCCAATCTTTTCACCATCCCATCAAGTGCCAAACTTGTTGAGGAACGCTCCGTTCGCATCACTCTCGCAACAGCACATTGGTATTTAACGTAAAGACATTTTCAGTCCATGGAAAAGCACCTTCCCATGACTTTTCGCAAGCACAATTGCACTTGTTTGAAAGGAATAACTAGTTGGGCCCCAAAATGCACAGGATATGGGCCAAAACCCAAAGGCGACCCCCCCCTTCCATCCTCTGCGGAGAAAAGAGCCAAGTATTGCCGAGCTATTACCTAATTTTTCATCTCGTTTTCAAGTCGGCGCTTCTTTGATCAATCTTCACAGCTTCCTGAGTCTCCAAAGAGCAGAGGGGCAGGCGGATATTGCCCAGCGGAGCGGGACGACGTCCAGCATGCTTTCGCGCACAGCCGAATATGAAGGGAGGAGAAAACGTCCCCGGAATTTGCATATTGCATCGACCATCCCTCCTCCCACATCTTCCGCATCCCTGATGAGAACAGCAGCTCCTTGACTGATAGAACCGAAGGGGGAGAGAAAGAGAGGAGAATTTTTAACGTTCCTCTCACCTGATGTGATTAGGTAGCAAATAAATGACGCGCGGCACTGACGTTAGGGGGGAGGGTCGAGGTGACCCTTTGGAATGACCTGTGAGGCTGGCACGGTAGCGCGCTCCACCCCAAACCAAATTACTGTCACCACGTCGCGCGTTTTCCCATTTTCCCGCTCACTGACCATGTAGATGACCTTACATAACTGCGACATGTACGTCACGCGTAGTGACTGGTGTGGACGGGGGGATCGACGTACCTGCACGTCTACCTAGTGACGTGACTTGCCGGCGATTTGAGCTCTGAATCATTAATTAAAGCGGTAATTGGATACCCGTTGGGGATGGAATTGGGGTGGGATGGAAGGCTGCTTGGATGTGTCTATGTATCAATATGCGGATGGTTATCTGCGCGAGTATGTATAAACACTTGGGCATACGCGCGTGTGTGTTCGTGCCAGAATCCTTGACATGCCTTTCATGTTTGCTATAGTTGACAAACTTCACTGGAAATGTTAGGTATAATTTCTTGATGGACAGATTCCTTAAATGCAAGGAATTTGAGTAGTTTGTTTAAACTTCCCTTGATGGACGCGATAATGAGTTTGAAGGATATTTGTTAAAAGGGAAATTATGAGGTGTGCTTATAGCTTGAGGTCACTTTTCGGTGTCTGGTTTTAGATGAATTTTTGCGTTTAATTAACTCTATGTGTAATTTAAGTAAGATATAGACAATTTTTTTGATAAGATATTTATGATTATATAAAATATTTCTCTTTTTCAATTCCTACTATTTGTTCACTTTCTCCCTATACTTACATATATATATATATATCTTGTTCAAGTTTTCAATTGTTAATAAAATACTTTCTATTTATCCATTAAAGTTCAAACACATTTTTGAAAACAATAAGTGGATGACACTCGATGTTAATACAGTTTTTTCAAATATTAATTCATTCATTAAATTAAACAATGAGTAAATAGTCACAAACAAAAATAATAGTACAACAGCATATATAGAATGGAAAGTTGTTCGTTGTGTACCTCTAGCGCTATGGACTTCTAATACAAAGGTCATGGGTTCGAATCCCACCTGGGTTGGCCTAATTTCTGAGAATGTAATTTCTTTTTTTACTGTACTAATTTATTAGAATAATCAAATTTAATTAATGAATAACTAGTAACAAACAAAAGAGGAATAGTCCAACCCCATACATAAAAAGAAAAATGGAAAGTTGCAAAGAAAATCGCTTTCTTCTTTGTCACTTAATATTTGATTCTGTCACATGTATATACATATTTATATTAATTGTAACTATTTAATAAAAAGTAACTAAAATGAAATTTTCTTTGTTGGCCTAAGTAGGAATTGACTTTAATTTTTTTTTATATTACTTGTTTATATTGCATTCAACAACACATTTCACGTTGTTCTTATATAATTTAAAAAAATTAGTTTTAAACAAACTTTAAAATACTTCTAAAATTTATTCAGTTTTATAGTTAAATTGATTATTTGTTATGAAGGCATAACGAATGACGAAGGACAAATACGACGAAAGAAGGTTGCCTTATATTAAATCTTAAAGTTTTGGTATTGTAAGTAATCTATGGTGCAAATATAGGAGAAAAAGGCCTGTGAATGGTTGACATTTTCGTCACTTAACCGTGGATGAAAATTGCGAGTATCTTCACCAATAGCTGCCATATACGCTGTTAAATTTAAATTAAATAACCAACCTAAAATTGCAGAATAAAGTATTTAATTATTTTCTTTACGCTTGAAATGTTATACATTAAAAACATAAAGTTATTTATTGTTCTGATTATATAAATCATTATAATTATTATCACAAAAGCATCCATAGATATATAAATTTTTATAGTTTCAAAGTATCCATAAATTTTTATAGCTTAGATAAAAAATTTTTAATACAAACATTTCAAAGGGATCTTCCCAAATTAAACCAAGTTATGTTTTTTTATGCTTTAAATTTTACATATTTATAAAAAAATATTCAAATTTTATTTTTAGGATTAATTTTCCCTTTATTTTTTAATTTTTTTAAATGTATTTTTTGTTAAGCCAAAAAGTTGACAAAAATTTTTTAAGGAAGAACAATCAACTTTCTGAAAATTATTAAAACGTGTTAATTTTTTACAAAAAATACTGCCTTTCTAAAAAATTTTCTATTTCTACTAAAAAAATGCCCTGTTGTTAGAATGTCGTGTCAGAAAACCACCCTGTAGATATTATGATTAAGTTCAGTGTGACTCTAAGGTCTATTAATAGTCACAATAAATAGTTTTTTCCAAATTTGGTTCATTTTTTAATTTCGAGGGAAAAAAAATTTTTTTTATATTTTAAATTTTTTAACAAGTAACATATTAATAGGCATATTTAAAAAAAGTTTAAAATTATGCTATAATTAATTTTTTTTAAACAATTTTTTCTTTTTTCGTTTGAAAACCACTTATTCAAGAAAAAATAGAGAAATGTTTTTTTCTTCTGCTTTGTACATATGGAAACAAAAGTTGTGTTAAGCCCGTTAAAAAGATTAAATTTTTTAAAATAAAGAAACTAAAAACAACAGATAAAAGACTACAAAAAAAAAAAAAAATTTAAAAAAATGTTTACTTGCTCACTTGAAAAGTTTGGAGATGATTCTCTTGGTTAAGCCCCTCCCTTTTTCCCCATCGTGTCCTGTTACTTTGATTAAAAGAAATAAAATTACACATTTAAGAGTTTATAATTTTACATCACAAGATTTGTTATAAATTAAAATTTTTTTTATTTTTTCCAGGAAAAAACCTTCCCGTACACTTTTGGGGGGGGAGGGGGAATCTAGGTTAAGAACATTACCCAGAACAATATCGTTTTTTCGAATGATATATACTGTGTTCCCTTATTTGGTCAGGGGCCACGAGCTAGTGAACTTGTCTTGAGTTCGAACTAGGAATGAAATACAGGTATACCGATATCGAATATATTTGGCCATTTTACAATTTTTTACCGGTATTCACAAGTTTAAATACCGTTTTTTGGTATTTACTAGAAATTTTTTTAAATTTTCCGATTTATATTCAGGATCGCCAACACAGTAAAAAAGTATACTTTTTTTTTATGTCACTTAACGGGGAAATTAATTAGACGGGAAAATAAAATTGATTTAAACAAGAGAAGTTATAAAAAAAAGAATCATCCAAGGAGGCAGGCTATAACTATCCTATTACACCTTAGAGCGATACTGCACTCGTGCAGGATTCGTAATCGTCTGATATTTGTATCTGTGAAAACCAGATTGTAGTTGAGATGAAAGTGCGTAATATTTCGATATTTTTTTAAAGGGGTGAGTGTTCGCATATCATACAGGACAATGGATTCATTATGTTTCTTAAGATTGTAATTGTTCTAGGGACAATAGTGATATTCATACTTTTTTGTGATTTAAATAAATAAGATGCTGCTTTACTTTTTTGTGATTCTTTATATACTGTTATAATTAATAAGTTACAAATTATTTTTTGTGATATTTACACACTCTAATAAAACTGGCAAATAAAACAAAGAAACACCTGTGTTTTATTTCTTTTTATAAAATTTCTACTACCGGTATTAAAACCGGTATCCCGGTATTAAGATCTAAAAGATACCGAATACCGGTATTGAACTTTTGGTCCGATATAGCAATTCCTAGTTTGAATCTTAGTGCCGTGTAAAGGAGTTGATGCACGCTCAAAATGGTGTGGAAATTTACGAGAGAGAGTATGAGGTACTTTTACTTGACCGCAGTTACAAATTTTTTAGGTCCATGACCAATAGACCTTACATTGCTTTAGAGTGACATTAATGAACACTCACTCATTACTTCATTTCCCTAACTTTCAGCTCACGCCATATGAAAATTTTCATACCTACTTATTTTGCAACAGTGCTTATATGAATGCTTAACAGAATTTGGTCCTGCCACTTCAGCTTCACCAGCTTAACAAGTGGCTAAAAAAGGCAGAATAAATTTAGAAAAAAGAAATAACGCGTTAGGAATGCACAATAAGAGAATGAATAAATTCCTTTCCTTGAATCTTATTTTATTTATATTTCCTTTTTATTCATTTAATATTACCTAACTCTACAGAATTCTTCTAAATTTATTTACTGTCTTTAAAATGTCAGACTGACTTTTAAAATGTATATTTTTTTCTTACTTTCAATTTTCCTGGAATCTAATATTTTTCGTCTACATTAAGAACAATAATAACAAATATTAAATACATAAAGTATGCATGAATATAAAACTTTTATGTAAATACAGTATATATACACTGAAGAGCCCAAAAAACTGGTACAGGCATGCGTATGCAAATAAAGAGATATATATAAAGAGATATCGAACATATATAAGACAACGAGTGTCTGAAACCGATGTTAGATAGGTTACTGCTGCTACAATGACAGGTTATCAAGTGAGTTTGAACTTGGTGTTATAGCCGGCGCACGAGAGATGGGACGTAGAATCTCCGAGGTAGCGATGAAATTTAAATTTTCACTTACGGCTATTCCACGAGTGTACCGTGAATATCAGGAATCCGGTAAAACATCAAATCTATGGCATCACTGGGGTCGGGAAAAGATAATGCAAGAACGACACCAACGACGACTGCCGAGAATCATTAAGCGTGACAGACGTGCAACCCTTCCGCAAATTGCTGCAGATTTTAATGCTAGGCCACCGACAAGTGTCACCGTGAGAACCATTCAACGAAACATCATAGATATGGGCCTTCGGAACCGAAGGCCCACTCGTATACCCTTGTTGACTGCACGACACAAAGCTTTACGCCTCGCCTGGGCCCGTCAACACCGACATTGGTCTGTTGATGACTGAAAACATGTTGCCTGGTCTGACGAGTCTTGTTTCCAACTGAATCGAGCTGATGGACGCGTACGCTTAGACACTCGTTGGAGACAACCTCATGAATCCATGGACCCTACATGTCAACAGGGGACTGTTCAAGCTGGTGGAAGGTCTGTGATAGTGTGGAGCGTGTGCAGTTGGCATGATATGGGACCCCTGATACGACTCTGATAGGTGACAGGTACGTAAGCATCCTGTCTGATCAACTGCATCCATTCATGTCCATTGTGCATTCCGACGAACTTGGGGAATTTCAGCAGGACAATGCGACACCCCACACGTCCAGAATTGCTACAGAGTGGCTTCAAGAGCACTCTTCTGAATTTAGACACTTCCGCTGGCCACCAAAATCCCAGACACGAACATTATTGAACATATCTGGAATGCCTTACAACGTGCTGTTCAGAAGAGATCTCCCCTTTCTTACTCCTACTGATTTATGGACAACCTTGCAGGATTCATGGTGTCAGTTACCTCCAGCACTACTTCAGACGTTAATCGAATTCATGCCACGCCATTTTGTGGTACTTTGGGGTATATATATGATGTATTTTATATTAAGATAATTTAAGTATTTCTTTTTGTTTTTTTAAAAAAGAGTAGATAAACTATATTAATTTGAACAACTTTGATTTTTAGAACTAAAGATAATTTTTTCCCAATACTAATCAGCATTTAATTAATATTAGAGAATTAAAAGAAGCCCAGAGGCTGAATGGTAGCCTTTCACACTTCCACGCCACAGGTACGGGGTTCAAATCCCAGGCTGGGTAAGATCGACTCAGTCATTCATCCCTTCAGTGATTGAAATGTAAATGAGTAAAAAGCTTGCTCGGTAACTAACTGGGGGTTTCATGTCAGACTGACCACCTGACCGGAACATCTGATCATGCACCTCACTGCCCAAGGTCACTAAAACTGATACTGGCACAGCATGCCTTGGTACTCATGGGCTGTTGCGCTACTGAGTTTAGCTTATTAGAATCTGTACATTTGTCATCTAAAAACACCTAGGGTGCATAATCACCAATTATTATTTTCGGAGCAGATGAAGTTTCATGCAATTAAAAAATTAGCCTTGTTTAAAAGCATTTATATTCATCTTTTAAATATACTCTTATTTTTCTCTTTTGTATTAGTAAAAGTAATCTAGTTATTTCAAAATATATTGGGAAAATTTATTATAATAGCTTTCTTTGACGACAACTTCAAAAACAAATATATTTGAACTTTTTTTTACTCTTATTCCCAAAAGATATTTAAACATTATAATCATAACTAAACGCATGAATAATTCAGTTAATTAAATCATGTATATAGCATTAGAATTTTTATGCATATAAAGAGATTTCGACCAATTTATATTGAAGACAAACATCATATAAATGTGAAATGAGAAATATATATATTTTTTTAATTTAAAGTTCAAATTATTCTCTCGTTTGTTTCCACTTAGACTTCACTATAACCATTATTTTTGGTATAAAAATTTTCACTAAAAATATCTCACTCATGCACGTATAGCTAAATATTCATTCATTTTCTGTTTCTTCGTAGCTGACAAACGTATTTACTTATTTTAGAAGATCATCTTCATTAAAAAAAGTAAGAAGCAATTTAAATCGATTTTAATTCCTACTCTCTCACATTTCTTTATTTTTATAATATCTTTGCCTTTGTTAAGCAAGAAATATTCTTTGTCAAATATCACAATTTGGGATATTGCTATTTCCTTAAAATGTTTGTGTATTTTACATGTTTTGCCATTTTTTCTGAATTTTATGCAATACACTCCAAATACAAATGCATCAAATAACGATCCCCATATTCGTAATAGCAAATTTTTTACACAAATCATTGATTTTACCGATGTTTTCGAATCTTATATTTTTTATAAATGATCAATTTTGTAAATTTTACTCTCACATCAAAAGTGAAATAAGTGAAGACATTTAATAGATGCAAAATTATTTTACGGTACATGTACTAAATCGATATGGAGTGCTAAAATCCGGAATGTTTTCCAATCAATCTAAATCTCTTAATGTAAAATGCACGTGAATAACATATAGTGTTACACATAAGGGTCTTCCATGGAAAAAAAAATTAAGTGGTGGATCTGGTATTTGCCAAAAGGTCACTAGTCTCCAGATAATCCCATTTCGTAAGTGTTAATATCATTAATGTTTTCTTGCTATGGAATCGCATTTTAAGGGGCACATAAGTTTTTAAAAAATTATCGATTTTCATATTTTCTAAAATTTCAAATACTTCTCTTTCAAACGATATATAATACGAGGGAATACGATAATTAGAAGTATTTTTATTCATTTTTTAAGTGATGCTACTCCTTGACGCGTATCAAATGAGCTCTGCTAGGAGCACCTGTGTTTCTTCTTGCATAAGTTTCTGATGAGAGCGAATCCATAGGATGTTCAAGCAGAAAAATTAGAGCGAATTGAGTTTATCCAAAAGTGTACTCTATGGTGTTAATATGGTTAGTGATTCCAAGATCAACATTTGGGGAATTAAAAACTCTAAAATTAGGCATAAATATGGCTATTGCACAGTTCAATGTAAGTCATGTAGCAAAATAATGATCTTAAAACATTGTGATATTGAACCAAGTTATAACTGTGTGTCATACTTCAAAAAAATTAGATGAACATAGGATTCGTGTAGCTCGATGAAAGCATCTTAAGATCCAAAAAAAAGGCAAAATTGTTAAAAATAATGAAAAAAAAATTTGTAGTGTCTTTTTTGACGCAGGGGTAAAGATAATGCTTCATATGTATCTGGAAAGTACTTAAAATAGTAAATGCTCAACAAATTACAAAACTTTACTTTAAAAGCCTGTTTTCTCAAAATGTAATATTTGTAACTTTATGTACCTTTTTCTCTCAAAAACTACTCATTATATAATCCTCAAATTTTCAGTGAGCATACTTTTATAACACCTTTACACATTTTAATGGAGGGAATTAGATATATCTGTGGCAATCTTCTTTATAAATAAGGCTTTTTTAAACTAGATTTAGGGGTAATTGGG
>BMAV01015329.1:0-28724 GCA_019973955.1 Trichonephila inaurata madagascariensis | reverse complement strand
CCGAAAAAACATTTCTTTTGAGAAAAAATTTGGGGGAAACACTTTTTTTCCCAGTAAAATTTTCAACATTTTCAAATTTTTTTCAACTTTTTTTTTTAACTTAATAAACAACACTTAAATGTTAAACACTTTTTTATTTCTGATATTATAATATTGTTACGTTGATCGGGTTCGAGGATTTTATACAAATCAGTCGCAAAGAACGAGGTAGTTTTATAAGAGCGACGCGTCGGAAAACCAGTCCTTGACATACAGTATTCAACAGCATATTTGCAGGATAAATATCAGAAAGTCTTCAAACATTCTACAGCTCTCAGACACAACTAACAGTGTCTAAAATACACGTATACAAAAGATTTTTCACAAACATCGCTCGTCTTATTCAACAGCCGAGCTAATCGCTAGACAATACGATCAAGGTAAGTCTACTAATCTCTAGTCAAAACAATACTGACTCATGCTGGTCAAAAGCATTCTACTGACTTTCGGCGAGCATCTCTCATTTATGGGCCTCGTGGATCATTCGAGAAAGATTCGCTTGCGCTTTAGGTCTTGAAATTAGTGTATTTCTCCACAGATTTTCAAAAGAATCCAGAGGTACCAAACTCGTAAAAAACGTTCGCCAACATGGCTCTACAGTCAATATTTCCCCGTTCGCACTGAATCGCATAACGTAAGGGACAGCGTTGCTTGCGAATATTACAATTTAACATAAAATAAATATAAATGGATGTATAAATGCATTACGCATCCAATTACAAATTTTTAAACTACTTACACAAAATTCTTAACAATATTCCCCGTTAACCCATTATTATGCATTGTTTAGAAAAATTTTTTAGATCTCTAGTATGGAATCACACTAAAAGCAGTGGCAAAAAAAAAATCAACATAAACTGTTATGGAAATTCTGTTAGAGCAAACATCTGTGATCATGTCTCTCTCTCATTTTTTCTTTAAGATTATTTTCTAATAAACGACTCAGATCAGATTCCTAAAAATTCTCCACTGTATTCAATTGCAGAATGCTATGTAAAACTTAAGCTAAAAAGCGTTTTCGAAAAGTGTCATGGTTGATGCAAAAAGACTGCATCATCAGGAAAAAAAATCATGAATTTTCTTAAAATTTGACTTTAAGGTACATTATTTGTATAAAATATTGAACAGGTTTGAGTGAAGGGCAGTTTTTCTAAGTTATAGTGATCGAAAAAAAATTAAATTTTATTGGCTGTTATACATATGTATGCATTCTTTATCTCTTTGCTCGCAGGAATGTCGGGGTTTTTTTAAATGGATGCTATTTTTGGTTGTTTGAATTGATGTTATTTTATATTTTCCCTGTATTATTTCCTTACATATTTTTTTGAATATTTTAAAATTTTTTATTCTTTATTTTCCAAAAAAAGCTTTGGTTTTGTTCCGGGATCTTTTTTTGGGGTTTTTTCCCCAAAATTGATGTTATTTTATATTTTATACTTATCATTTCCTTGCATACTTCTTTTGAATACTTGCACGTTTTATTCTTTATTTCTCAAAAAAAAGCTTTGGTTTTGCCAACGGATTTTTATTTATGGTTGTTTCCAATTGATGTTTTTTTTATTTTTATACTGTATCTTTTCCCCTTGCATACTTTTTTTGAATACTTCACGTTTTATTCTTTATTTCCCCAAAAAAAGCTTTGGTTTTCTTCCGGTTTTATTTTTGGTTTGTTTCCAATTGATGTTTTTTTTATTTTTATACTGTATCATTTCCTTGCATACTTTTTTTTTGAATACATCCCGTTTTATTCTTTATTTTCCGAAAAGCTTTGGTTTTTTTAAAAACGGATCTTATTTTGGTTTTTTCCCAAATTGATGTTATTTTATATTTTAACCGTATTATTTCCTTGCATACTTCTTTTGAATTTCAGTTTTATTCTTTATTTCCCCAGAAAAAGCTTTGGTTTTTTAAACCGGATCTTTATTTATGGTTTGTTTCGCAATTGATGTTATTTTATATTTTATATTATCATTTCCTTGCATACTTCTTTTGAATACATCAAATTTTTTTTTTGTTTTCCCCAGAAAAAAAAAAAAACGAAGAAAAAAGACCTTCAAAATGGTGTACAAAATTGGGCCCCTTTCCCAATTTTTTATTCACGAAAGAATATAATAGAAACATCGGAAACTTTAGATGGGGGAAATACTGTGGGCAGGAAGAATAAGTGGTCCATAAAAAAACCATTCCCTCCTTTACGAGAAGGCGACACTTTTTCTCCCTGCACAACGAAGGGGGGAAGAAAAGTTTGTGGGAAAATTCAAAAAGGGTGGCTCGTGAGTTACTCGAGGGAATAAGAATTGGGGTTGCATTTCCCAAAAAATGCTTTGAATATTTCTTAAAAAAGGGGTAGTCACTGAATATTAAAAAATATGATAGGGTACAGAGAAACCCCTTTTTTCATGAGGTAATAAAATATCAGGAATCCCCGAAAAAAAAGGCATTGGTAATAAAAACTAAAAATAAGTTTTTAAAAAATATTTAAGATGTTTTTTGTTTTTCTCAGAACGGTTTATAAAGGAAAAATGCATTAATTGTTTATATTCCTGTAAAATATTTTCTATTTTTCCCGATGCAAAAAATTAAAAAAAAATACGCTTTGAGGTCATAAAATTATTTTTTTTCTAGTTGATTTATATTTTAATAATTTCAACAAAGAAAAAATTTTCAAATATACCAAATACCATATACCTAAATATATTTTTTATTTCCATTTGATTAAATAATAACTGGAAAATTTAATTAAGTAAACTAAATAACTATACTTAATTCCGATATCAGATGCAAAGAAAATTATTTCATGTTGTTACTTTCCAGCATTTCTTTATTTAAACACCTTTTAAATCCTTTATATAAATGGTATTTCTTATTAAATAAAGTAATTATAAAAATAAATGTGCATGCAATATTGGCGTTGATTTAAACACAAGCATGTGTTTTGTCTTCCTTTTAACACTTTTTCCAATTTAAAACAACTAGTCTTAGAAATCGTAATCATATCCTGACGATTCTCTGATAAATAAAATGAAAAACGCTCAAAATATCCATATTCCCCTTATATCTCTTCTCAGGTGTTTTATAATGTCATGATTCATATTCATAATATTCAGTACTTTACGCGAATCATTCTGCTGAAGTAAGTATGTAACGGGTTTTATTTAGGCGTAGGCCCGTTTAACGATTATTTAAAAATATGTTTCAAGGGCTTCTAATTACCGTAGAGATTAAAGTAAGGTATTTTTAGAAAGGTTAAAAACTATACAATTTGAAAATATAAAAATCTCAAATTCCGAAAAAAATAAGATTTTAGCTTTCCAACACTTCTTAAAAGCATAGCACAAACATTGAATTTTATTTTTACGTCAGAAACGATATACAATAAATGAAATGTAAAAAATAACAGTTATATGTCATTAATTTTTCTTAATTTTACTGACCAAAATACTTCAAATACATAAAGTAATCCGAAGTTTTACATTATAGCTTGGAACATTTATAGTATAAATATTTTAACTTAAATCAACAATAAATAAAATTTCCCTTATCCTTTAAAAATTTTATAAAAACCACTCAATAAAGTGTAATTTAAACTTAACTTTCAACATTTTTCAATTACAATGTGCACTGATATTTTTTTGCTATACCATATAATTATCAGAAAATTTTACAGAAAATATCTATTCTAGAAACTTATCATCCTCTTCTTAACACAATACAAACAATACAAAACTAACTTAAACAATACAAAAAATATGCTGTGAATAACACGACACTTCGCAATGATCAAAATCATACTCTGTAGAGTATGAGGCTATACTTATGCAAATACGAAATTCATGTCTCTAAACAAAACTCAATATTAACAAAAATAGTTCGGTTTCAAAAATGAAACAATGGAAAAAATGCAAAATTGAAATTGCAAACATGAAAATCCATGATAATGATAATTAGATATAATTTGGAGTAGTAGCGCACACAAGAATTTTTTAAGGGGGGTTCAGGGTCAAAAGTCCATTATTCTCGTATCATGCTCCAATACGCCACCCCCCTCAGGGGGCTCACCTACTTTAGGTGGGTACGAGTGTCACAATCCCGAGGTACCCTAGTGATCTTTTCCCAAGGGGTTTACAATCTTTGATAAACACGGGTGTCACGACCCCGGGATACCGCAGTGATCCTTCTCTATTTTCGACGCTCCGTCTCCAATTTCTTCTTTTCCCGTCCAGACCACAGACCTATGGATGTTTGGCGCAGTATAGCCAAAACTGGCTCTTGCGCCATAAAGCACCAAACTCAACTCAACTCAACCCAATACGCCACTCAACATATTAATTTGATTTTGTCGATTTTCGGGAACAAAAAACAGAAAAAAGTTAACTATTAAATGAATAATTATCATTAATTAATAAAATTAACTATCAATAACCAATACTTAATTAAATTTTCCGTAATATATACCTAAGATTACGATAAATTGGAAAAAATCAAGGGCATTGGGGGCAGTGTCCGTAACCGAGCCTCCTCCCCTCTTGTGTGCGCCATAGGTCTGGATAGTACATACTTCAGTTTGCTGTTATTTTCCAATGCTAAATAATTCCTTTTTTCGTATCCTGACATTGTAGTCAAATCTTCATATTTAATTATTTGAATGATTAAACTTTATTACTTGTATTTTTTGACATATACGAATGGAGTTAAAGTTGGAACACTCCTTAAGAATTTCTAACTACCCTTCTTTAAGCTGACGTTTCAATTACATTGGACCACAATACCTTTAATTATCGATTCGAGACCGAGAGTCAGTGAAATGATACGAAGAATGGATTACGAACGTCGTTTATAATTAATCAGAAGAATGGACATGGATTTGAAAACTAATTCTTTTGGCAAGTAGAATTAGTCCTTGACTTTAAGTTGTTAAATGGAAGAAACTGGATTCGAAAACTGATTTAATTCGGAAACAGAAAGTGACGGTTAGGCCTGCACTTATTTTAGCAGAAAATCTATTTTACCTTTTTATCTATTACTGTTAAAGATCGAAAGCCTTTAACATGCAGATTATCTAGATAATAGGCAGATTAACTGATATGCTACGTTAAAGTGTGGAATTAAGAGTTTACCACTTTTGAGCTAGGGGCACTCAGAGGTGGCAATTTTGTCTCGAGCTGGAAATATAAACATTTTTCAAATCGATATTATTCCATGAAGTTGATTAAATAATTCGATTCTTTTATTATTTATAAAGGAATGAGGTTTCAAAAAATTTTAAAGTGTTTAAAATATTATCATAATTTTTAAAATTATAAGGATATGAAAATACAGAAACCTATCTGTAATAAATATTAGGTAAATTTTATGTTGCGCATGATATTTTCTAAAATAGTAGTTTGCTGTATAAGATTTTACACAGAATTATAAAATGTATCATACTCTTTAAACCCTACCTTTATTTTAGTATTATCTATCCTTTGTATTTCAAAATATCTGTAAAGTATTGAATTTTTTTAAAAAATTGTAATGTAATTTTTTTTATTTTTATTTTTTTAAAAAAACATAATTTATTGTTCGACTTATATAAAAGTAATATAAAAAAATTAAGTCAATTCCTATTTAGGTCAACATAGAAAAATTTTATTTTAGTTATTTTTTATTAAATATTTACAATTAATATAAACATGTATATAATGTACATAAGGTAGAATAACAATATTAAGTGGTAATTAATCTTTAATTAATTATCATTAAAGTATTGAATTGTCTTCCAAAGCAATCGTGTGTATAAAATTCCAGTTCAACTGAATGCTTTAAAACGTGAGAAAAAGAATCTTTTCAAGTTTTGACCCAAGTCACCAAAATGGTCGCTAAGTCGCCAAAATGTAGCCAACGTGGCTGTATTTGTAATTTTTTGAATAATTAGTTTTAATCAATTAGTTTTTATTAATAACAAAATCAACGTATTATCATCTAAAACAATCGTGTATGTAAAATTTCAGCTCAATTGAGGGCTTTAAAAGGTATTTTGTTCATGATTGAAAATTTGAACAAGATATAGGGAAGCTTGTGAACTAATTGTAGGAACTGAAAAATATCTGCAATGTAATAAGGACATTTTCAACTTTAAAAATCAACTTATTGCTAGTAACTAGAGCTACTATTTTAGAAAATATCATGCGTAATGTGACACTAAATTAATATTTCTTAGAGAAATGTTTCTTATTTTCATATATTTATAATTTTTAAATTATGATTAAATTATAAACACTCTTTGAAATTATTATATATTACACTCTTTAAAAGCATCCTTCCTTTCCAAATAATGCGTAAAAGTTTAAATTTATTTATTTTTAACCACAAAGAATTGCATCTAATCGAAAATTGTTAATATTTTCAGTGCTAGCTTATTGCTAGTAAGTAGAACTACTATTTTAGAAAATATCATGCGTAATGTGAAACTAAATTAATATTTCTGAGAGAAATGTTTCTTATTTTTATATCTTTATAATTTCTTAAAATTATGATTAAATTATAAACACTCTTTGAAATTATATATTACATTCTTTGAAAGCCTCATTCCTTTACAAATAATGTTTATTTATTTTTAACCACAAAGAATTGTATCTAATCGAAAATTGTTAATATTTTCAGTGCCCTCGTCATAAAATCAACACCCTTGAATCCCCGTAACTAGGTAATCTTCACATAAGTGGCTTACGTATCATATTAGTTCAAAATTTGCTTCTCTCATTTATTTTCAAATAGGAAATTTTATTGAACGTTGACGCATAGCAGAATAATTTATACTGAACATATAGAAAGAAGAGTGGAGGAGACAGCAAATGTATTCGACAAAAGATTCCTTGAATTAATTTTTAATAAACTCAATTTGGTTGATCAGTATCTTATCGAAACAAAATTCCAAGTTATAAGCTCATATATTACAAAATATAGGTGCAAATGTCAAAATAGCAATCCCAACCATGATAAAATAAATTATAGTTCTTTAAATTGCATGGTCGCTTAAGACCCTGTGCCATGATCACCAAAACCTAAGAGGCGAAGAGTAAAATGACAGTTTGTTTCATTACTGCTGGCGCATCTCTCAATGCTTCGATAAAAACAGCGAATGTGTGATTGTTTGTTTGTATTCCTTGATTCTTTAGATACCAAAAAAAATAATGGCATTTAATTCATAGCAGAAGCTCCATCCGATTTTGAAGAATTGGCCAAAATTATGGGCAGCATTGCTCTGAATATTATTTCCAAATTGGCAAGGCTTCATCAGAAAAAACTAGTATGTGCTTAGGGCCGTGGATAGCCTAGTAGTTGGAGCACCGGACTCACTGGAAGGCCTGGGTTCGATGGCCGTACCGCCAAATACCCTCCGAGTGCACACGGAGAATGTGCTCGTTAAATCAGTGGGTCCGAAAGTCTTGTAGTCTGAATCACGAGTGCAGGGAACGGGAGAAAATTTCCCTCCACTTCAGTTCCATGCCCAAATTGTGAAGGTGGAGAGAGATGGTGGTGACATCTATCGTAATGTTAATTCGTCAATTCGGGAATTTCACCGAGCTAAATCGAACTGTCACCTGTATGGTGCTCAAGGCTAAGGCCACCGATAGGCGTACATCTAGCCCATTCCCAAGATTAATTTCATGGGCCTCGATTTGACTATGTCAGATAGGTGGCATTAGCAACAACAACAGTGTGTCTTTAGTGGATACCGTCGCATGTGGGTGTACCTGTGAATGAGACCGCTGATGAGCTGACTGGTAGGGATTGCGACCTTCCTGACCCCAGTTCCTCTGTCTTGAGCCATTTTGAAATTCACTCGCTCCACAGAGTTAAATTAACCTGACTTGGCGAAATCAATCTGTTCACCACTGGTACGTAGCTAAGATTCCTGGCCTATCTCTACAATACAGGAGATCAAGGGCTCTTCAGACGAAATTGGTTTGCTTCAGAAGTGGTCACCTGCGTGGTATGATCTTTGAGCAGGGAGTAAAGTCTTTCTAGTATACCTGTTTCTGGTCTCCCGCTTCTGCTCACTTTCTGCACTACTGCGGCATATCACTGGGCATTGTTTGGGAAGCAGGATCTGGCTGGTGACATTCTTTTGTGAAAAGGTCAAATGAACTTGGTGTAGGTTTTCGTGCTCCAAGAGGATTTGGAACAACACAACAATTTAAGTTCACTGAAAAAAGTTGCTGTTGTTCCACCAATGATCTTACATTCACTATAACGAGTGTTCATTAGGTAAAGTGCACATTGTCTAGGTAATTCGCAGATTACCAGAGTAATGTGAGAGATGAACATTTTCCGCTTCTCAGCAAATCACTCTAGTATATGAGCAGATTATCTAGCTTATTTGCAGATTAACTGATTAATGTACTTTCGTGGTAACGCAATCGTATATATATTTATTTATAGTATACTGGGGAAAATTATGTTATTGAAATATATAAATAAGTATATTTATTATAATTATTATTATTGATTAACATTGTAAATTTTTAGAAATATATAATAATACTGACTTTCAGTGTGGAAAATCATCATACCATTAATTTATGGTATGAAGATAAATAAGCATGTGTTTATTGTCTTTTGCTTATGACCCAAATTAATGTCAGAGATATCAAAGCACAGAATAAAATATAAAATAATTTGTTAAATTATAAGGTAATAAAAAGTGCAATGTAAAAATAATGGTTTTCCAATAAGCTTATAGAGAAATTTTCTATTAATTTGTGATTTAATATACTATAGATTTATTAAAAAGAATTAAATTTCCTTTAAATATCGGATAACGGATTCTACTCGTTAAAACTACATTTAATTATTCAGGTCTGGTTATTTATTACAAAAATATGTTTAGATAAAATTAATATTATCTAAATAATAAATTAATATTTTTAACAATGAATAGATATATTTTTTGTTCTTTTGATCTCTACTATATAAACGAAAGTTTTGTTTTTGCTCTATTTTTAAACCGAATAAAATACGTTTACATAGAAATAAACATATTTAGCCAAGACATAAGTAATTAAAATTACAAAATTTTCTTTGAACAAGAGTTATCTTAGACTTTATTAAGAAAGTATTGTGTCATTATCTGTGTTATATATATATAAAAAAAAGTTTTGATTATTATAATTATATATTATTCTGAGTATTATTTTTAAAACTGCAACTTAACTTAAAAATTAAATTATAAATACACAAATGATTAACTTAATATATGTATGAAGGAGTCTCAGGGGTGTTAATATTATCTCGAGAGCGAAAATATAAACAAGTTTGAATATATATAGATGCAATTATTTGAGGTTAAAGTTAAATAAATTGATTCTTTTACACATTATTTATAAAGGAATGAGGCCTCCAAAAAGTTAAGTGCTTAAAACATAATCACACACATAATTTAAAAAAACTATAAACATATGAAAATAAGAAAAAATTCTGAAAGCGATATTAATTAAGTTTTACGTGCGCATGATATTTTTTAAATTATTAGCTTTAATTACAGCAATACCAGATTTATAAAGTTAAATATTTCTTATTACATTGTAACTATTTTTATATAAGGAGAACAATAAATTATATTTTTGAAAAAAAAAAAATCTATATTAATTTTTTTTAAATTTAAATTTTTAAATATGAAAAATATATACTAAAATTAGGTAAGGTTTAAAGAGCATGATGTATTTTATAATTCTATATATAAAATATTATTCATGGAAGGCTACTATTTTAGAAAAAACTATACTGTTCGAATTAATTGGAACAAACATGTTTTTCTTGTTTGAGTTGGTATGTGATTACTAGTGATGTCTTGAGAACCACCTCAAACCCTATAATAAAGATATATTAACTAAACAGAATTTTTAAACACAGTGAACTATGAGATAAAATAAGATGATCTCTAAAATGTTTTACTCAAAGTTTTTTTTAACACTCGCACACACCCTCACACTCAACCCTTATGAATAATAATAGTAACGATTGAGCTATTTATATAAAATAAGAAGTAAAGATTATCATAACTTTATATAATTAAGGTGCTTGTGTTTGAAATACTAAATATCATAACAAAAATTCAAAAGTTTTTACTTTTTTATATTAAAGAAGTTATAGTTGCTTGCAATTGCTTGAAAACGTGGAAGTGAAATAATTGTTCTAGCAAAATAATTTGAATTTAATTTTATGACAAAAATTTAAAAAAACTATAAAACAGGTAAAATGAGGAAGCTTTTTACTTCGACGTGTGTATTTGAGTAGAGTTTGTACACGCCAAAATCCTCAAAGTTTAAATCCCACTCCAAGACTAAAATGAACAATTTTAACCTCGTAAATGATCAATTCTTAACTCAAAATGATAAAAAAATAAAAATAAAAAAGGCACATTTTTAATGCATATAACTAAGAATAATACTTTTCAGAATGCAAAAATGGAAGAATTTTATTTTAGTTTTTAATTTAAAAGTTTCCATATTACTTTTTTATTTTATAATTGTGGAACACAAAAATCCTTAAATGTTTACTTTTTATAAGTACACTCTTCATAATTTAAAGAATGTTTCATATATCTTCAAAGAATTTCTGTCACAAAAATAATTCTTGTTCATACCTTTTTACAAATGGTTCAAGACTATGTGTGTGGGTGTATGCACTCACAATTTGAAGCAATTGCTATGGAGACAGAGATAATATCGGCCTTCTATCCTTCAATTTTCATTTCTTCAGAAACAAGAAATTGCACATTTCCACTCCAATCTCTGTTCTTTATCGAATATTATCAAGAATCTAAATTCCTGCTATCAGTGAAAAATTTCCGTCTTCACCACAAGGAAAATCCTAGATAAAAAGCGTTTCAGTACCATGAACAAACTGCATGTCTTGCATAAAAACACTAGCATTAATAATATCACTATAAAAATTTAAAATATGTGCAAATCAAAAATAGAAAGAAGAAAATATCGGTACCCGTATTGTGTACGGGTAAACCTTTTGCGACCAGTATTCGGTACCCTTTACGATGTGCGGGTCAACCAGTTAAGGGGGTTAGCAAGTTAACTGGAAATTTTTGAAATCCAAAAGTAATTATTGGAATCCTACCGAATAATGTGAACCATCATAAAAATACTAGCGATGAAATATTTTTAAGGCGCAAACAGTTCTTTTTTTAAAAAAATATATTTCAATTATCTCACTCTTAAAAATTAAGCTTCTTCGCGCAAATGAATTAATTGTTATGATGGAAGAGAGAAAATTTATTTTACTCATTATTTCAATTCACCTTTAGAGGAAATACAAAGGAACTTTTAAAGATACTATTCAGACTGAAAGGAGCTTGAAAGAATTCTAGAAAACGAAGAGAACTTCCGTCTTAAAACAATTATTGAGGTATCATTCTGATGGCATATTGAAAGAAAAATAACAGGGTTTGTGAAAAGCACTTCAGATGCTCAGCAATCTAAGAGAATGCCGGTGAATAAAAGGAGAAACAGATATCGTCTTAAAAAGAATCTTTCTTTGTTTTCCAAGTTAGAATTTTTAATTAATTTCTTTTTCAATAATGGAATTTTGAGCTGCAGAAAGGACAATGAAGAAAATAACAATGGATTAAAAATAAATGGTGAATTTTGTAATTCTAATTAGAAATATCACCTCGGGCTTATTAAAAACATGTTCCTGTCTTGAAAGAAAATTAAACGAAGTCTATTTAATTTGATATTGAAATGCGGAGTTTTTGTCATTACTTATAAATGTAAAAGAATTGGAAACGAACCAAGTAATCTTTCATTTCACAATTTTAAATATGGGAGATAATTTTTGTTGTAGATTCATACAATTTTAATGGATTATACATAACAAAATGAACTGAGATTTAAAATTTCAGTTGAGCTATTAAAAAATAAATATTAAAAATTAGCTGAGATATGTCATAAAATATAAAGTAGATGTTAGCTTTTCTATTTAGGAGGAAGTGAGAGGTTTTTTTTTTTTAATAAACATAGTGCCAAATGATTTCAGATGTCATTTAGTATTTTATACTTCAGCATTTTGCTTTGCAGATAACACCAACTCGTGGTTGTACTCATGAAATAAGTTTCTGACGTGCCTCTACAGTGATTTTAGATCATGCTTCACTAAAGTGATATTTTTAGTTCTTTGACATTTGTTAGAAGGTTATTCGAGTCTCTTAAATGCCTGTCCAGTTCATCTCACAAATTTTTGATGACACTAACATCAGAACGTACTGATGTCCATTTCAGATGATGAAATACACCACGGTTATGGTTAAACCAGGTCTGTACAGTAGCATTGTTGTCTTGATACATTCCGTCACCATTTGGAAACCAATCTTCCATTAATGGTTCAACATTTTCTGGATAAGTACTCATTTCCAGTTCTGTTACTCTTTATAGCCATAAGGGGGTTATCTTATTCCAACCAAATCCTTTGCCTCCTGCCTTGCACGACTGGTTGTATGCAATTTGGATGAAAAGCTTCAATTGTTCCAGACAAATTATTTGTCTGTCATCATTTGTAATGTCTGTAAAACAGTTCTCATCGGTCCATAAACCTTTTTTCCACATTTCTACGTCCCAAATTTTCTATTTTTTAGCCTAAGCATAATGATATCTTCGATTTAAAGTTGGCAAATAGGGTTTTCGTCTTGGTCTCGACTTTTAAGCCCGAGATGTCTAAGTTATCTTTAGGAGAGAGATCATTCTTTCCGAATTAAAATTCAATTTCTTAGTTATTTTTAGAGTTGTCAATCGTCTGCTTTTCCTATTTTTCTTTACAATTTGCTTCAATTTCCTCTCATCACATTTCGTCATTTTCTTCGGTCTATATCCATTAGATGATAAATCTTTTGTGTGATACTTTGGTTAAATATGCTTTATATATCCTTTTCATGCTTCTGTTTGATATTCTATTTTTTTTTTTAAATTTCAGATACTTTCACGTCATTTTGTCGAATAGATCTAATCTGCCCTCTTTTAAACTCACTAATAGCTTTTGTTGATGCCATCATTAAACAAAAATAATTAGTTTTGTAAAATTAACATAATTTTAATTTTATATATAACAGAGTCTATTACTTTAACAAGTAATTTTTCTAAGGTACTAATAAATATTTTTTTCACGTTTCTTCACGTCACAGGGTAATGGATCTGCAATAGATCCTCCATCCCCTATCTGATAAGTATTTTGGCGCTGACAAGTGTACTAATGAATATTTTCTCTCGTTGCAATTTCACGAAAGAATAATAAAAAAAGTGGGAAGTGACAAGTCATTTGGTCACTATGTTTATTAGCGTCGCACTATAAAGCTGCTTGAGAGCACTGGGCTTACACCGGCCACTTCTGTTAGGAATACTGTATACAAGTGGTTCTGAAACTATTTCACGTGGAACTAATGAAGCATCAAAACGATTTCAACAGTGTATTCTAAACCAGTGCTTCTCAAACTTTTAATATGTGCGACCTAATTTTCAATCGTAATTTCATCACCCCCTCTCCTAACTATAACAATATATTGAATGGAATAATAATATACTTTGACTCTAAAGCTATAGTACGATCTTAATTGTAAACCGTACAAATTAACAAGATACGAATTTAATTTTGCTTATGTTACTTTAAAATAATAGATATTTTAAGTTATTTTTGAGTAATAGAATAAGTGTAATGCCATGCTTTTTATTACTCATTTTTAAATAAGAACAGATTGCAATAAGGTGTACCGTGTATTGTATATTTATTGTGCCAGATTGTATTTTGTTTTGGTTCAGTAAATTAATACTCTCAGTAAATTAATAATCTTCTAAAATGATCTTTTATTTCCAACATTTCGACATGCTCTCGCCCCCAAGTAGGATTATTAGTGGGGCGTAACCCACAGTTTGAGAATTGCTTCACTTGGCGATTTTAGAAGAATAAAATGTTTACGTATAGTTCAAAATGAATGTAAATCTACCAAGCATTAAAACGTTTAAATAATTCATCCAAAATGAAAAGTCGATGCAAGTCAATATTTGCACTTAAAAACATTGCATTTTTAAAGTAGATAAAGATTAAGTAACCGAGAAAATATATCGTATATTGTGTCGTTGAAGCGAATGATTTTGGAACTTTTTTTAAAGTAAAAATATGGGATTGGCTTATATACGCTATTGTATACCTCAGATAAAACATAGTCTAGAAAAACGGCTTTTTAAAAATGTTCTGTTATCCATGCACACGCAGTTTAAAATTTTCTATTTGAGTATTTTGAATGGAGCTTTTATACTAAGAGAAAAAAAGAAAAGTCACATTATACCTGTAAATTTAGGGCTAGAATCTGAGTTTCCGGATAGCTTGTAAAATTCCTATTTTCTCATAGGAATGCTTGAACTGCATATGATCATCATGCAGTGAAGATTTTCAACAGAGTGTGAATTATAAATGGATGATCATGTACCGTATACGAATTTCTTTTGTCATTCATTTCCCAAGCAACAACAACAACAAAAAGTTGTTACAGAAAAATGACTAGCGCACATATTTTTTGCCAAGACATCAAGTGAGTGGATTGGAAAAATGCATTAATTTCAGATACGGTTACCAGAAATAAAACTAATATAACCAGTGTTTCATTTTACAACGTTTTAGTTGAAAAATATTCCTCCTGATCTACCCGTTTTACAACATTTTTGACCTCATATCAAAGTGTTCAAAATCTACAGGAACTTCTGCTTGTATATGGGTTTTGAAGTTTTTAAAAACCCTTTTAAAATCATTGGTTATATTTTTTATCGGTTTATTTAGGGGGGTTAAATTTTTTTGAGGTCGAAAAAATAAAAAATTTTTAAAAAGGTATAATTCTTTTTAAATTTCAATTAAACATTCGAATCTTTTACAATTATTTATTTAAAAAAAAAAAGGGGCTTCAGAAAAGTATAAAATGAAAACATAATCATTATTTTAAAAAACATAACATAGAAAATTTATGATAAATATTAAGTATTTTTTTTTGGCATCTCTTTTAAAATATAGCTTTAATTTCTAGCTATAAATTGAATAATAAAGTTAAATGTATTCTCATTACACTTAACTATTTTTATATAAATAAAATAATAACTTACATATTTTAATAAATAAAAATACACTTTTTCAAAAATATTTAAAAAAAGGCAATTTTTTACAAATATTTTGAAATACAAAAAGACATATAATACTAAAATTAGATACGGCTTAAAGAGTATAATAATTTTATAATTCTATAAATTTTTAAATACATCAGATGCTACTATTTAAAAAATAGCGTGCGCAACACAAAAATACTTAATATTTATCATAGAATTTTCATATGCTTATAATTTTTAAAATTATGATTATATTTTAAACATTTTATACTTTTTATGAACCCCTATTCTTTTATAAATAACGTTAAAAGATTCGAATCATTAAATTTAATTTTAAATGAATTATACCTGTTTGAAAATTGTTTATATTTCAGACCTCTAAAAATTAACACCCTTTAGATCCCTTTTTTATTTGGAAGTTTACTTATCATTAAAATAACTTTCGAAGAGAGTATCTTTGTATAAGGAAATCGATTCTATTGAGACTTATATTTTATCTTTATATTTCTTGGGTGTAAGGGATAGTTCTGTCGTTGTTTTCTTTCTAAAGAAAAGACAACAAAGTTTTTTTTCACATTTTATTTAAAAATTAATCTAAAATATATTGCTCTTTATTAGTTACAACTGTCTGCCTGCGTTTGGGCAACTCATTAAACCCCCTGGAAAAGAAGAGTCCTCTGTTTTGGAGGCAAAGTATTCTTCCACAGCCATTTTTATACTCTCATGATTAATATATTCCTTTTCATCATGAAAGTTTTGCTGTGACCTGAACAGATGATAATCAGATAGTGCAATATCAGGAGCATATGATGGCTTAGGTAAAGTTTCTCAACCCAATTCTCTCTGAATATTGTTATGTGGTCTTTATTGCCAAGTGTAGTCTCGCGTTTTAGGGATGAAGAGTCACACTCTTTCAATTAGCCAAAGATAGAGGTTTATGTTGAATTTCTTTCATCAAAACATCAAGTTGCGAACAGTAAAGAATTTTCATTTTCTTTCAGTAACTCATAGTCCACAGCACTCTGGCTGTCTTACCCATAACACATCATAACCTTCTACTGCCACCATCCACATCCAGTTTTGAACGTGGATGGTAGTGGCTCCCGTTTGTAAACATATTCTTTTTATCTAACCACGAGTTTGAACACAATTCACTTTTTATCCCCAGTTATGTGGTTAAAAATGGTTTTCTGTTGAGAGGAACAAGATTAAGAGAACATATCGAAGTTTTATCCATTAATTTTTTTTGCTTAATTCGTGTGGCAACCAAACAGAGAGTTTGGATACAAAACGAAGCCTTTAAATGTAATCCATAGCAGTAGCCTGGAGAATTCGTAGTTTGAAGCCCACTTCTGTGGAAGTTAGCGTGGGGTTGGTTTTGATCATACTTTGTAGCACTTCGTCAATGACATCTGATGATTTGGGTTCATCTTTCAAAGAAAAATCACCCACATAAAATTTCACATCTTTGGCATGTTCGAGCTCTTACTTATTCCTCTCCAAACGTGTCACACGTCCATTGCGCTGTTCTCTTTTTGAAACTCAAAGAACATACAGTGTCTTAAGCGTAACTTTCTTCATTCATGTTAACCGCTTTAGAAGTTAAAAAAAACTGGCTAAAATGCGAAAACATGTGTATGAATCATAGATAGTATACGAATCTAACTGTTTAGACAGATTTCAGTCCATATTCTTACTAAGGATCGGCAGCGCATAAACGTGCACGTATTCGAAAACGACAGACTTAAACAAAACTTACACCTATTACAAAAATATGTTTGCTACTTTTTTGCCTGCAGAATTAATACTTCTATTGATTTTTTTTTCGGTTTTAGTACATTGAAATTCCAGATTCAGTATTTATGGTTTAATTATAGAAATAAAAGTCTATAACACTTCATAATATATTTGGACAAATCAAAAATTAATCTTTTTCAATTAATATTTTTACCAAATTTGTGGTACTTAAACAACAAAAAGAAATCCATCATACAACAAATAATAAGCAACAATAACCATAAAGTGTTTATAAGCTGAACATTATAAAAATCCTCATTTCTTGATTCGAATGATATTTTCAATTAAAACCTAAGAGAGTATCAGATTATAGAAGTCCCGACAAAAGATTAGACAGAAAACAAAATAATAAAAATCGCTGATTTAGTGGCAAGTGCTTGATAAAGTTTCACACAGTTACTCTAATGTTTTTTGAATAAGGAAACTGAACAAGAAAACCATCAAAAGACACAATTCTATATTATATAAGAACTTAGTTAACACTTGACATAAAGTTAGTGTGAAGCATACAATCAAGGATTTGTTTAAATAAATCAATACTTTAAAATGTGCTAATTTCAAATTCCTTGCAATACATAATTTCTATTTTTACAGAAAATTGATAATTATCCTTCTGAATAATGCAAGATTAATTAATTTCAATGCATAAACGTGCATAATAAGTGATTAAGGGATAATGTTTCCTTACAAATACTTTTGAAAAATAAAAAGAATAGAAAGTTTTATAGAAAGTATATCTTGCTTCATCATGGAGCAAATGTGTGTGAGGTCAAATAAATTTGTTTTGGATAATTTTATATTATTTTCCTGAAAACTCTTATGATTATTACCTTCCTTTTTTTTCTCTTCATCTGAAGAAACTCTTAAATTAAAGAGAAAACATATCATTAAAGTTAAAGGGAAATTATATATATGGAAAACCTTAAGTGAAATATTCAAAATAGGCAAGTTATAAATACTGTATGAATTTTATGGTGAAATATATTATGAGTAAAATGCTTAAATGAGCTTGTAAAGTAAAAGTATAAATTATAAAAGGGATCAGAGAAGCATAAATTTAAATAAAAGGAAGAGAGAAAGTCGCATTCAAATGAGTATTAATCTACAAAGCGAGTGAATTCGTGCATTGGGGATAATTTATACTCACCACTTAGATTAAATTACTCATTTCCATAATTTTTATGAAACTTTTTGTTAGATGATTTAGTGCTTTCTGGTTACCAGAGCACGTCTCACCAAGCGGATATTTCTGGCGACAATACACATAATATGCAAAAATGAAAGCTAATAAGAGATTTCGATATTTGGCGATTTATCGCTTTCAGTTAACTTGTAGTACAAACCATGCTTTGCTTTGGTTAACCTTGAAGTGCAAACAGTTGATGGTAGAAAAACTATCATACATTCAGGGTTTTTGGTTCGAACTAATGACTACTATTTAATAATGAAACAATTACATGCAATGTCAGTCCAGATGAGATTGAAATTGTTCCACCAACTTCATTTAACAATAACTCAATCTAAGAACTCATATTAAACTGTAAAAGCAGTGGCATAAACATTTATTTAAAAAAAAAAAATTAAGCACATTTGTTTGAGTCTGAGTATTTAATGAATTTATGCTAAGATTTAAAATAAAATAATTCTATTTTTCTCCGGTTATTGTTAATTCAGTTGGTGTTGGCAAACGCGAATAAAAATATTTACTGTAGAAAAAATATTTTTTTTGTGAAATAATAATAAATTTTAAATGGGTTACTTTTTTTGATACTGAGCCTTTGTAGACACGACAAGTCCCCAAACGGGAGAGATATTTGTGTGATGGCACCATCTAGGGGTCTCGCTACCAAATTTAGATGCTTGAATTAATTTAATTTAAGCTCTTCTTGGATGCTTAACATAGCCGTGATTAAATTTTGCTCAAGTACCATAATCATACGAGATGTGTGCCTACGATTTTCGCATCCCTAAAATATGTGAAATCAATCCTGGGTGAAACCCGCAACCTTAGGCTCTCTCTCTCTCACCCCCTCTAATGAATAGTTTCTAATATAATTAAATTAACATCCTACTAAACTAACATCCAGTGCTTCTCAAACTTTCAATACTTGCGACCCAACTTTCATTCATAATTTTCATCGCTTCCCCCCCATACAATAACAATGTATTGAATGCAATAATAATGTACTTTGATGCTAAAACTACAATACGATCTTAATTATAAACCACTAAAATTATCAAGATAAGTATTAAGTTTTGTATACGTTACTTTCAAGTAATAGGTATTTTAAGTAATAGATATTTTAAGTAAATTATATATATATATATACTTTAAGTAGTAAGAAAATATTATGTTGCTTTTCTTTTCTAATTTTTAAATTAGAACAGATAACAATTAAAATGCAACGTGTATTTTTATTATGTCAGAATGTATTTTGTTTTGCTTCCTTTAAGTAAATTTTTATAATTTCTTAAAAATAATCTTTTATTCTCTACTTTTTGATATGCTCGCGCCCCCTCGTAAGTTTATCATGCCTCCTTAGGGGTTCGCCCCACAGTTTGAGAAACACTGTCCTACTCACTTACAGTCTGAAATAAAAGACTAAGTTGTGTGGTGACATTAGCTTGAACAGAACTGGAATACCAAAACAGATCACCTTTACAACACATCAGGTTAATTACATCTAAAACCATTCATGCATTTTCGTAATACAATGGCATTACAAACACCCGAAAGCAGGTGCAAACGGCTCTCAATTAACAGTATCAATCAACTACGCTCAATTAACTTGTTTAATGAAGATTCTCAGTGTTCTCTAACTTTCTGTGGAACACTATAGCACAACATGAATAAATATTATTCTCATAGCAGAGATTGAAAGGTGAAATCTATTTTGGTAAATAATATGTTTTGTATGAATCGTAGATATATTGCTTTTACATTATATATTATTGTACTTAGCACATTCCTGCATTTTAAAATCTTTAAAAACGATATTGCATTTAAAATTTCATACAGAATACAAATAAAGTTAATCCTCATCAATCATCTTTCAAATATTTTTTAGCCATTTCATTAATTATATAAATTTTTTAATATTTTAAACTTTTAATGTATTTTTCTTCTAATTTCAATAAAAGCAAATTAAAATTTTAGATTTTGTTTAAAAAAAAAATTGTTATATAAAACTAGAAACTTCGTAATTTTATGTACCTGTACTTTTAATAACCTAATTTTGTGTTTAAATGACATGTCTTGAATATTGCATCTAAGTATTTTTTTTAGTCATGATTCACGACTTATCTAATTCCCTTTCTTAGATATTTTAGAGAATTTAGCCATGTCTTTTTAAATAAATGTAAATATATATGTCATTGTTCGAAAGTTCTTGTTGTTTGTTGCAAATCTCCAACATATAGGAGAGATAAATTAGGTTTATGATCTTACTCACTAGTAAAAAGTTCAAAACGAGCATCGACGAAGAATCAAGGGGCAATCCGAATGTTCTTTTAAGTTGGAAAATTATACGAGCTCATTAAAAAAAATGCGTTGATTTAGTCAAAATGTATTGTATGTATTGTATTCCTTTATTTATTTAAGATTGGATTATTGAAGTGGCATTTTTTGAATATTCTGAGTTTTCTGTGTATTTGTGTACTCTTTTGAATATCTTCTTAAAATGTGTTTTCGAATTTTTATTTTTATTTTTAAGGCGCATTTATTATGAATAAGTATAAATTGAAGAGAGAGAATCATACATACACTGACCAATGAATCAATATTTTATTGGACCATCTTTTGCATAGATAACTGCTCCAATTTACTGGGCATCGAGTCTAAATGCTTCTGGAGTGCATTTACGTCCAGCTACGTTGGCTATGCAACTTTTCAGATCTTGTAAATCTGATGGAAGAGGAGAGTGCATACGGATGTGTCATTACATTTTATCCCACACTTTTTCTATGAGATTAAGATCCGGGCTATGCAGGTTAGGAAGGTGATGGAAGACAAAGTGATAATCAGCGAACAAATTTGGATTCACTTTTGGCATGGTGTATGGTTTCATTATCATCCATGAAGTATACATCGCTATCAGAGGAAAAATACAACATTGTAAGTTGCACTTAAACTGCCAGTATAGCTGGTATCTTATAGCTGCTTGTTTAACCTCGAGGAAGACCAGGGCACCTCTTCCATGCCAACCGAGTATGCAACATATCATGATACTCCCACCAGACCCTCGTACAGTGCGAGTAAGGCAAATTGGATTCATGGCTTTGTGTGGTCCTTGCCAAATTCAATGTCTTTTATCAGTGGCAAGTAAATTATAATGTGATTCATCCGACCACATTACCCTTTTCCAATCATCAGATGTCCAGTGTTTTCTCTCCCCTCTACTGCAAACGAATTTTTACATTTCATGCAGAAATGAGTGGTTTTCTCACAGGCACGCGACAATGGATTCTTATTCTCTGCAGTTCTGCTGTTCGAGCTGAAATCTGTGGGGAAGAGCCTTGATTGACGATTTGTGTCACTTGAAGCACTGTGGAGTCGCTGTTCTGTTGGAGATAATGCCAATCACGTTGTTGGAGAACTGCGCTTGAACTACAATTACGTCTTCTACAGAAGGGCTGTAGATTCTGATTCCAACTTCAAAAAGCCTTTGACATGGCTATTTTTGAGAAACCAGTGAGATTTACTGTCTTCGAAATCGAGGCTCCTGCTAAAAGAGCCCAATATAAGCCTTTTTTTAAATGGTGAAAAATCTGTCGTTTTCCCATTTTACTTCAATCATTGTGAAAATCATTCTTACACATTACTTATATTAGCATTCTAACCACACTTAGCCCATGTCATAAAATTAATTGGCCATCATTATCCCTAGCACATATTGTGACGGGCTGTCAGCGCAATTTCCATGAATGTCCTCTTGGGGTTCCTTGGGACCAGAATGGCAATTCTTTCTAACCAACTCCAGAAGAAGAACGTGTGTATATATGTAAATTAGGAATCTTATAAATAGTAGAAATCTAACGTTTGAGAGGTGGCTATGTGAATTTGCTATATGAGGTCTATGTTTATGATTAGAAAAGCTTAAGTTAGAGTTAAAGGAAATTACAAGTCAAAGAAATTACCTATCAGTACCTGTGCCTTCAAGATAAAGGTGGATACCATTCCACAAGGATTAAAGCCACGTCAGTGCGACCTAGAGAGTAGCTGTTACCAACGATTTAGGGGTAAGCGTCTTCAATTAAGATATAAGGAAACTACGTGTATTAAGAAGATTAGCAGTAATCTGTAAAGTTAGATATAGTGGTCAATTACGCGATTATTTGGTAATACGAATTGTGTCTTCTCACTCCAGATCCACTTTCTATAATAATTATTATCACTGTGTATAGTGAATAAGTAAAGATCTTAATAAACATATATTAAGATGAATTATATATCTGGTTCTTTGTTATATTTCCTACAGATACAGGTCGCGTAGATAACGTAGAAATGGGGCATCCACGGGTCCATGCCTTACAATATTCAAGTGTAAATTTCAAAGGTTTCTAATTCATTGAACAGTGTGTGTATTAAAGTTGGGATATTTCTTCTATGAATGCAAAACTCTTTGTAACTTGAAAAAATTATATGTGAATTGGAATCCTTAGTCGAAAAGACTGTGCTCTAAAACACATACAGTAATATCTCGACTTGCGCGAATCCAGAGTTACGTAATTTTCAAGTCTCGTCGATTCATCGAGGCAAGGTCTTTGTTTTTATCACTAAAACTTAGTCGAAATCAGAACCGGAGCCTCATGAACTTGGTAATGTAATTGAAGAAGTTGTCGATCTTGTCAGGCAAATAAATTTAGAAGAGAATAATGATGACGTTCAAGAACTGTTGGATTCCCACAATCAAGAGCTCACAGTTGATAAGATCATAGAAATGCATGAGCAAGAAAAAGACATTGAAGAACTTGGGTCATTAGATCCAGTTCAATTGAAAGTATAGATGACGATTGAGAATTTGACAGAAAGCCTCGGATTAATTGAAAAAAAAAATTGTGGAAAATATAGACTCCAATGAAGAGCGTATTTTTTCAACAAAACTAGGAATAATAAAATTATTAATATGCTTCTACGAGGAAATTTTGCTGAAGAAGGAAAATTTGTTGAGCCGGAAGACTACTTTATTAGATTATATGGAATCTTCTACATTAAAATTGCTTCGTTTTGAGATTTTGCATTTGTGCTATCTAAGATTTTATTAAACTTTTTCTCCCCTAAATTATTATTTTCTCCCTTCAATGGAATCCCAATTAAAATAATTTATAAATATTTATATGTGAAATTATACTACCCTGACTTACAAATTCGACTTACGCGGTTATCACTGAATCCACTTGTCGCGTATGTTAAGGGTATTGCTGTACTTTATAAACTAAGAAGTAGTATCAAAATGCTAATACCTCAGAAGAAAAATATAAATAGAATCCCTTAAGTTCTATTTAATTTATATTGGCTGTTGTTTATAGACATCATAAATATAAATAAGATATAATTTAAGGTGATTTGAATACGAAAATATCAATGGATTTGGATAAATATCGTCTCTCTCTCTACAATTATTTACACAACAAAAATATTTTCAATGTTTTTTCAGATTATATGAAGAAAGCAATAAGGAAACATGACAAACTGAGCAAGGACAATCGAACTTGTTAATAGTAATCTAAAACAAAAATATTTAAACCCTTTATTTACTGAAATTTCATAAATTTCTAAGAACATTTTATTGAACTAATTACAACAGCGTTTCTCAAACTGTGGGGCGTGCCCCCCTTGAGGAGCATGATAACTCTACAAGGGGGCGCGAGCATATTGAAAAGTTGAAAACTAAAGATAATTCAAAACATTATTAATTTACTGAAAGTAAGCAAACAAAATACTTTCTGACATAATAAAATATAAAATACACATTTATACAGATATAATACACTTATAAACGAATGTACTACATAATGTATTTTATTATTAATTTATAACATTACTAAGAAGAAGTTATAATTACCAGTGATCCCATGGGCTTGTATTAACACTAATCTTGATGATTTGTACGGCTTATAAATAATTCCTTAACTGCCGATTAAAAGTTACGCGGTTCGGTCCTCAATGGCGCGGTTTTCCACACAGACGCACATATTTTGATGTTTTATGGGAGGGAGGAGAAAAGGAATAAATAAGCAAAATCCTCTGAGAAATAAGTAAATCCTTTGCAAAGACTGTCAAGGTCCTCTTATTGTATTCCAAAGCCTTAGGAATAACTTTATGCATAGCAGTGTACAGAAAAGATCATACATCGGACAGACGTATATATACGTCCAGGAGATTAATGTTTTGTCTGAGCGAGACGTTTATGTACGTCGGTGGCACATAAGAGTTTTAAGTAGTACTGTAGCTTTAGTGTAAAAGTATATTACTGAATTCAATACAATGTTATTGTATGGAGGGGGGCGCGATGAAAATGATGATTGAATATTGGGTCCCGAGCATTGAAAGTTTGAGAAGCACTGAATTACAATGAAAAAAAAACTAGATATTTTCATAAAACTCATTTATGTTTATGATGCTTAGCTTAGCATAAAATTTCCCTTTACCAGAAATATTCCTAAGAAAGAATTCTGAAAATGCTTCGTGACCCAGAAAGAAGAAAAACAATTAAAGAAACTTTTCCCGGATGAAAAGAAATGAAATGTATTGCCTTTGTTACTTTTCAAATATAAAAAACGATCGTATTTTTTGTATAAACTAGAAAATACATAATTTTTTCCCAAAACTGTGCAATGAAAATTCGTTTTGAGAAGTGGCATGCTTGGCTTCTGATGCCTAATTTGTTACCAACACACAGAACTCTTATCCATTACTTTATACACGCACCAAACAAACAGACATGAAAAAAAGTAAACAATTTCCTGATAAGTGGTATATTTATCGATATAAGGTGAGAAAACGATGATAATGAGTAAAATAAAATAATTATTTTTACTAATGTCATTACCATAATTTGCATCTGAATTCTTTTATGATTTCATTAGTATTTCTTAGACAAATATTCCACTTATTGTATGACAATTATTACAATAATTGGAATACTGTGAATATTTCGGATATTTTTTGAGCTTAATGATTACTAATAATTTGAAATTAATTGAAGTAATAGTTAAAATATTACTTAAAATTTTATTTGAGAATTTGATTTATTTCTAATAAAATTTGAAACATTTTTTACTTTTTTAAGATTCCCGACTCTTTAAACCCGTGATTTTACGCGATAAATGGATAATTTTCATGATATTTAGTGCCACTTAGATTATAATACATGTATACAATTGCGAAGGGCATTTTGAAAAAAATTAAAATAATATTTTGGAAAAAATTTAACTTGAAAAATTTTTTTTAAAAAATTTCTCCTTTTAAAAAAATGCTTCTATTATAATGATATTTTGCCTGTATATAGCTCAGATCTTTGTACAAGGCTCAACTAAATTTTTAAATATATAACTTGAAGTGGGTTTATTCATATTTTACGACAACAGAGGGGAGCAATTTTAAGAAAAAAACGCCGATAATTATTTCAATTGGTGGTAACTCTGAAAATAACGTGAATTTTTCAAACATCATAGTTGAGCCTCTGTATAGAGGTCTGAGCTATATGCAGGTAAAATATTATCATAATAGAAGCTTTTTTAACAAAAAGAGAACATTTTAAAAAAGGATTATTCTAAGTTAATTTTTTACCAAAATATTGTATTTTTTTTTTTGTCAAAATGTCTTTAAAACCATTTTATACATGTATTCTTATCTGACACTAAATATCATGAAAATTATCCATTTATGCGCTTTTTTAAAATCATGGTTCCGAACTTAGTCGGATGTCTTAATATATTTCAGAATTCTAGACTCACTACTGGTGAAAACAGGTATGGATAATATCGGACATAAACCGAAGCTAGTTAAATATTCAACGCTTTTTTTTCATACTACAATTCACAGCAATATGCGGTGCTGTAATAAAATATTTTGGAATACATTTCTCCGACGTGAGAAAGCTTCATTTGTCATCGGAGTAGTACTCAAATTCAAAATATTTTCTTACGTTAAATATGCCAAGTTATACTTAATAGATATCTTGCACTGAAGCAATCCTGAATTTCAGGCATATTAGATGGTTTAAGTTTCTTATTATTTAACACAAAAAAGTTAGGTTCCAACTTCAGTTAAATGTTCATCTTTAAGCATTAAACGAAAACAAAACATAAGAGTTAAATGTAGTCCGAGAAAAAATTATACCGCAGAAATAAGCAACTTCAAATATAACAGTAATTTTCTCTTTCATTTTTTATTAAGGTATCCGACTACGTTCGGAACCGTGATTTTAAAGGTGCATAAATGGATAATTTTCATGATATTTAGTGTCACTTAAATTAGAATACATGTATAAAATTGTCTTAAGGACATTTGACAAAAAATATTTAAATACAATATTTCGGCAAAAATAACAGAATAAATTTTTTTAAAATTTTTCTCCTTTGGAAAAATGCTTCTATTATAATAATATTCTGCCTGTATATAGCTCAGACCTCTGTACAGAGGCTCAACTATGGTTTTTGAAAAATGCACATTATTTTCAGAGTTACAACCCATTGAAATAATTATCGGCATTTTTTTCTTAAAATTTCTCCCCTCTGTTATCGTAAAACATCGATAAACCCACTAGTAAGTTATATATTTCAAAAATTCTAGTTTATTCTCTGTACAGAGGTCTGAGCTAAGCTATATACAGGTAAAATATTATTATAATAGAAGCACTTTTCACAAAAGGAGAATGTTTTGAAAATGGGTCATTCTATGTTAATTTTTTGTCAAAATACTGTACTTAAATAATTTTTTATTATAATACTATTCTTAAAACAATTTTATATACATTTTCTAATTTAAGTGACACTAAATATCATAAATATTATCCATTTATACGCTTTTGCAAAATCACGGTTCTGAATGCAGTCGGATACCGTAAAAAATTAATGAAATATTTCCTTATCACCATAAATTAAAAATACACATATCATATCTAGTATTGATCTGAATAATTATCACAGCATTATAAGAATTCATTACAAACTCTTGTCTCTTTTCAAATCCAATCAGTCATTAAATAGTCCGAGAAGCAGAAGATCAGTGATAATTGCAGTTCAGTGGCACGTAGTGAAGGAGGAAAATCGAAGCACAAGTGTTTCATTTACTCGGAATGAAAAAGTAATGAGAAAGAATCACTTCAAGAAAGATTTTCTTACTCTTGTTCCTAAGTAAGAAAATAATCTTTCTTATTACTTTCACTTCAAATAAATGAAAGTAATGAGTAAGCCTTTGTTCCTGATTTATATTTAGTCTACGTGGTAACATTGATTAATAGGTGAATACACATATATTTTAATGTGTATTCTGAAAAGTAAATGTTTAACGTCCAGGAAGAGATATGCAAATGTACTCTATCGTTAAAGTTAGAATGTTTTGCTACCGGCAATTAATAACTTATAATAAAAAAATATTATTACAACTTTTTTCTTCAAAATTAGTACATTCTTCGATTTAATAAAAATATGTATAAGAAAACAGAAATTTCATATATAGAACCATATTGTTTACTTTTATGTAAACTACAAAGATGCAAAATATTTAATGAGCTTCTAATGTGTACGAGTCTATAGCGAAAAGTGCGGGACATTTTATGAAAAATAAATGATCTGAAAAAACTCAGCTAAATTTTAAAGTAGTTCTAAAATAAAGAAGTTAAATTTTTAGCTTTCTTCTGAGATCCAGACAACTGTTAACTTAAAGTTGTGTTCTTACTTTGTTAAGATACACATGTATATATAAATATATATACAGACACAGAGAGAGAAAGAAAGAAGACAAACATGAAGAACTTTTTCACACACTTTTATTTTTTTACTTGAAATACCAAGAGAATTTAAAAAAAAGTTTGTTTTCCTCTTTCAATATATACTCGAAAATGAAAAATAACTAAATAAAACAGGGCTTTCATCCTATCAGTAAATTAAAAGAAAAAAGAAATAAGTTTTTACATCGTAAATATTTAAGTACTAATTTCTGTGTCCAACATATACACATACAGACATATACACATAAAAGGATGATTCACTCCGAAATCAACAAACTCGCAAAGTGTGTAGAGGGTACAGAGTCGATTCGAAATCACACAGAAATTCAGGCTCGCCAATTCTGTAGTTGCAAACTATGATGCAAAGAAGCAGAGAAAAAGAACAGAAACAACAACACTTTAATAGTACAGAAAATATTTTTACAAGCATTTGAAATTACGAATAAAAGTCGTTTGATAGACCTGACAGCAGCCCCGCATGGAATTTCTTACTTTCCTGGTGTTTTTAATACATGCAGTTTGTTCATGGTACTGAAATACTTCTCCTCCGGGATTTTCTTTGTGGTGCAAGTGGGAATTTTTCATTGAAGGCCAGAATTTGAATTCATCAAAAAAGTTGATAAAGAACAGGGATCGGCAAGACAATGTGTAATTTGTGGTTGGAGAAGAAATGAAAAAGGAAAGATAATCCAAAAAGGCCAATGTTATCTCTGTCCCCATTGCAATGTAAGACTTTGTATTACACCATGCTTCAAATTGTGAGTGCATGTTTATATGCACACAACAAAAACCCCCAAAG
>BMAV01015328.1:0-48589 GCA_019973955.1 Trichonephila inaurata madagascariensis | reverse complement strand
AACGAGTCTTGTATTTGTCCGTTTTGGTGCATATTATGATAGAGATTATGTTCATCCTGATTCCATGAGAAATGTGTTGAGGTACTTGGTCGATTTTGATCTTTTAATTATTTTTAATTTATTGATAAAAACATGGAATTCCGCTGTTCGCCACTGTATCGCTCATCAGTCGGCTTTGGAAATCAATGACGAACGCATCGTATGGTTAGGACATAGCCATCCGGCGATAGCTATGTCTTGGGGGATCCGCGTAAGCTAGAGGTGTGGGATTATCTAAAAGATGAGACATTTTGTAATTCTTAACACAAATTTTATTAAGAATAACTTAAATTACTTAATTCTAAATAACAACTTTCTTTAAGTGGGGAATAACCACAAATTAACCCGAATATTCAAGTCAGATCGCACAACTAGATCACTTATCTTAATTATATTTAATTATCTGCCTAATCTAACTTCCTATACAAAATATTACCTTTTATAGAGTAACCCTCCTTCCTTGGTTGAAGACACTCCTATTCTGCTACTTGTAGATAAGAATACTCAGGCACTATTAATCCTTCTTATAATTAACAATATTAACGAATATGGGCGTATCCTTCTTCCTTGTGATTAGGTCATCTAACACTTATTCCGATCTGTTACGCACTAAGTTATCTTTAAGATTGCCGTCCTATCTCACTAAACCCTCTATCCTTTTAAAGTATATCTTATTTGCATATTCGCCCTGTTTCTCTTCTTGGTATTGGGTTGGAAAAGTTTTGCCATTAATCGTGGCCGTCAAAGAACTTAGGAGTTATGTTAGAAGAAGAACGCGAGAGACGTCACATGGTGAGCAAAAATTAGTATATATATATATAAATTTGGTTCACTTTTTTCTTTCTTTTCTTTTTCTTCTATTTTAGAAGACTTTTTTTTTACGAGCACAATGACAAAGAGCTCAGAGAGAAAGCAAGCTGCTATTTTCGCTTGAAATGAGGATGAAGCTTCATAAGGCTGTTCGTCAGAACAAATCTCGAAAGCGGAAATCTGTACTGATGTTGGTATTGCTAACTCTACATTATTAAAAAAAATATTTCTTTAAAAAAGACAGCAAATTACGTGATTTTCTGAATAAATATCTAAATAAATAAAATGTACTCTAATTAATAAACTTAATTTTTGTCTAATATATGTTTTTTTTTTGGTTTTTTTTTGCAATATCTTTTAACATGAAATAGCACTTCAGTCCCCTCAGTTTCATGTTAAAGATTTTAAATGCATTCCATCTATTACATTGATTTTTTTTTGTTATGTATTAATAAAATTATCCGTTTATTTAAAATTCTTATAGATACAGTATTTTTTAACTGCACTATTCCCCAAAGGGTTCCAAGATTTAGAAGATATCTTTTTTAAAAAATTATTTCTTTAGCTAAGTAACCCTTTAAATTATTCAATTTAAAGGGGTAAGGCCCCAAGTTCCCTGGGCCCCCTGAAATAGAAAAATAAATTATTCAAACAGAAAGAAATGTTTTGCTCAAAATGTTTGTGCAAAATTATTCAAAATGTTTTGCTCCCGATTCTAAGCAGCAGCCGACTTTCCAAATGTCCGAAAAAAGTGGGTTTAGATTCAAAAATACGATATATACTTATATATATATATATGGGGTTTAATTTTTAAACTCAAAAATGTTGACGTTTTCCCGAAATATGGTATTTAGTTTATTATTTACAAAAAAATAGGTTGCATAATACAAACTTTTAAATTAATTTTAAATTTTTTACCCACACAAAAATATTCGATCCAGATATTAGAATTTAAAACCCCAAAATAAGCTAAATGTAAAAAAAGTAAGAAAAGATGAGGAATTTTTATCGTTTTGTATTTTGCTTTTTTTCAATATAAAATTATCTTTCAGGAAACATTTTTTTAATTAAAATTTCGAAGAAGTACTCACCTAATCGGGAAAATCTGAACGAAATACCAGAATTGTTTCCTTTCTGTCTAGAGTGAACAACAAAAAAAATTAAATTCCCTTTTATGCAGGAATATTTTTTCCTATTTTTAAAAAAGTTCGGCAAAATATTAAACCAAAATATTTTACCTTTTTAACAGAAGAAAGTATAAATGTATTAAAAATGTTTAATTTTATTTAAAAATTGTTTGAATCTCTTTTTTTTTTAAACCCAAAATCTCACAACACAAAAACATGTATCATTCAGAAATTTTTTAGCTATTCTTTTTTTTAAAAGGAAAAATTCATTCAAAAGGATATATTTAAATTTATTTGGAAAAAAAAAAAGGGGGGTTAAAAAAATTTTTATACTTTTAAATTGTAATAGAAAAGTTTTTTAGAAATTTTTTCTAGACCCAACTTTTTAACATAGGGGTTTAAAAAAAATAGTCTTTTATATTTTTTTAACTCTGTTGAAATTTTAAAACTTTTTTTATTTATAAAATTTCGAAAGACATTTTATAAATTGCTATAACTCATTATTAAAAACCTTTTTTATTTTGAAACGAAATCAATATTTCTCAAAAATATTTAATGAATTTGAGGGACATAAAAATAGTGTTTTTAATAAAAATGATATTCTTGCAAGATTTTTTTTAAAAAGCATATTTTTTTTTAGTATTCTTTATTTTATAGTTTCTAAAACCCTCAGTAAAAAAATTAATTGATTGGGAAAATTAAAATTGAAATTTTTTCCTTTTTTTTTTTTTTTTTTAAAAGAAAGGGATTTTGTTATTCGGCATTGTCAGGTTGCAATTTTAAATTAAAATTAAACTTCTACTTTTCCCAACACAAGCTCAATTTGTTTTAGCTGAAATATGAAATCTTTTGCTTTTAAAGCAATGTATTTTTTTTTTAAAGAAAGAATAGATATACTTTTGATAGACCAAAAAATGTTTGGGAGAATTGAAAAATTTTTGAAAAAAATTGATTTTTAAAAAAATACCTTTTCGAGAAGAGTTAAATGACCACCCGCTCTAATTACGATAACAAAAATTGCATCTTTAAAACAGTTGAAAAACAACAAAATTGTTTTGGGGACTGTTAAAGACTATTTTTTTTTAAAGGGGATAACTTCCTTATTCGTGTTTTTCAAGATGAATCTATGTTTGCGTCAAGCAAAGGGGCGTTACGCCAGTCGGGATATTCAATTCCCGTCGGCAATTGTGCTCTCGTATTGCTCACTTGATTTATACCAATTAAAACCTATTACCGTAAAAAAAAAACCAATTAAACTGCTGTACAAATTCCTTCGAAAAAAGACCCCTTAACAAATGCCCAGTTTTTTCCCTTTTTTCCCGACCATACGGAATCCATTTTCAGCAATGCCTTTTAATTCAGCCTGCATTTTTTAACTTCTTCTGCAGATTGGTCTTTTTTAAATATAGGGAACGATATTTGACACCCTATGCATTTCCCCCCAGGGGGTCACCTTCTTTAGGTGGGGCGGGGGTCACAATCCCCAACCCCATATTTTTCCTTAACCCAAGGGTTTACTCTTTTGAAACACTGGGGTCACCCCGGATACCCCGGATCCTTTCATTTTTGACCCTCCATCTTGTCATCCAATTTCTTTTTTTCATTTCCCGTCCGACCACAGACCTTGGGGTGTTTGGCGCAGTGTAGCAAAACGCCTTGTGCCATAAAACACCCCAACTCAACTAACCCTATGCATGTTCGTCCTTGTTAACATGTGACCGAAAATATTCAACGATTATGTTTTGTTTGAAGTCTTTTTTCATACCACAACATAAACCTTTTCGATGTTTTCAGCGGGCGGGTCGTCTTAAAAAACCCTTTCCCTTCTTTTCTGAAAGCGATGCCCCAAAAGCTTGCCTTTCCCATAATATCGCCCCCACCCACCTTTTTAAAAATTTTGAAAACTCCGATTTTTTAAACAAACCAAAAATTTCCCCTTATCCGTTCAAAAAAATCTTTCACCAACTAAAAATCCGGTGAATTACCGCCGTAGAGAGCACGAAACCCCTGATATGGAACAAACTTTTTTTTGGGAAAGGAAAAGAACTGTTTTTGAAAATTTTTATTAAAAATTTTACAAAAATTTTGGGCGAATTACCTCAAAAGAAAATATATAAAGGTTGCCAGAACATGCCTTAGTTAACCCGAAACTAGAACCATAAGAATAATAAAGCAAAAAGGGATGTTAATTGTTTATAAAAAAATTTTTTTGAAATTCAAATGTTAAAGCACAGAAGTAGATAGAACATTTATATGAACCCCAGGGTTTTGGTTCCCAAATTGGGTTAAAGGAAACGTTAAAAGGGTTTAAAACATTCTAAGTCGTAATATATTGCAGAACTTTTCTTCCATTTAACGCCTCTTTTTCGGGGTAATGGAAAAAACAATTCCGGGCAAAAGGGAAGCCATTGATCATACCGAGGTTCCCAATTATACAACTATCCCATTCACTTCATGGGGAATGCAGGTAAAAAGGATCTCAATTTTCTTTCCTTTTAAACCCCCAACATTAGTCCCATTTAAGCTAAAAATCACGCCTACCTTATTATGCAATGCAGTTAATATATATTAGATGAAAGCTCTCTGGGTTAAATTTGTTAAAACAGAAACCAATAAATGTGCTTAGGCTAGAGTTGATAAATATCAGTTAAGCTGAAAAGTTTCATCACCAGTTGGATTCAATTTAAAGTATTAACTTCTTAAAGTAATCCTTTACGGTATTCGTTTGGTACTTGGATTTGAAAAAGCGTAGAAATGAATATTTTTTTTTATATTTAGTATCATCTGAATTATAATAGACAAATTAAATTGTTTTAAGAATATTATTACAAGAAAAAAAATATTTAAACTCAATTTTTTGGCAAAAAATGAAAAAAAGTATGACAAATTTTCTAAACATTCCTCTTTCATCGAAAATTATTTTATAATAGCAGTGTTTGGCCTATATACAGCTAAGACAGAACCTGAACTAGGATTTTTGAAATTTATTAATTAGAAGTAGATTTATTCATATTTTAATACACCAGAAAAGGGAAATTTTAGCAAAAAAGCGTCAGTTATCACTTAAATAAATCGTAAATCTGAAAATAATGTGAATTTTTAAAAAATCCCTGTTCACGCATTGTCGAAATGTTTTATGTATATATAAGCTAAATATTATTACAAAATTTTAACCGTTTCGTGCCAATCGAACCCATAAAAAAAACCGCACAAAAAAAATTCGAAAATTTCTGAATTCTTACATATAACAAGCAAATTCATCGAAATCGAGATTTTTTTTTTTGCAGTCCACAAAATAAAATCAAAAAAAAAAGAACCCACAAAAAACCCGGGTTTTACTGTATTATAGAAGCATTTTCCATAAAAGGAGAATGTTTCTTCATTTTTTGCCGAAAAATTGTATTTGAGAAACTTTTTATTGCAATAATATTCTTAAGACAATTTTATGTTTTTGTTGTAGTTCAGGTGACACGAAATATTAAAACATTTATTCATTTATACGCATTTTCAAAATCATAGTTCCGAACGTAGTCGGATACCTTAAGCGGTTATATTTTTTTTTTTTGCCAAAAATGTTGCAAAAAAGAAGGCACATTTTTTAATGAATATAAAGAAGAATAATACCTTACAAAATCTAAAAATGGATAAATTTTATTTTAATTTTAGAATTTAAAGTATTCACACTATTTTTTCAAATCCTACTATTAGTTCACACTCTCTCTCTATATATATATAAAAAAAATTCTCAATCGTTAATAAAATACTTTTTATTCATCCATTTAAGTTCAAATACAATTTTTTAAACTTCTAGTGAATGGCGCTTGATGTTAATACAGATTTTAGTTTACTTTTGGGATGACTTATTCAATATGTTGATAAAACCTAAGTTGGCAAAAAAAAAATATTCGCAAATATAGTATCAAACCCAAAACCAAAACAAAATTTAAACCATTTTTTTTTGAGCAAATGAAAATTTTTTAAACCAAAATAATTCTTCAGATAATAGATACATCATTCTGGATTTTTTATAGCAAATCTTTTTTTGCTGCTGAATTTAAATTTTTGGGAGAGTTTTTAGGATCAGTTTTTTGAAAGGGTCGTTTGCATTTGCCCTCATAATTGAAAGAAAAAAACTTATTTGGGTTGAAACAAATTCTCAATCACGATAACCAATATTTAAACGAGACTTTTCGTTAATAGTAGAATCTGAGAAATATACAGAAGGTTTTTTCACATTTTGTAAACGATTTTGTAATTCATTTTCTTGTCTTGAACAAAACTTTGGTAACTTCAGAATAATCGTCTGTGATGTTTTTTTTTGTCCCGAATGTAAAATAAAGTATATATTTTAAAAATGGCTTTTTTAAAAGAAATAGGCTCGAAGGTTACGTAATTCTTTCCAAAAAAAATATTCATCAACAAATCAAAAATCGGAGTAAAATTTTGATTATTGCATTTATATAAATCAAAGGTTTTTATTATTTATTAAATTTGAAAAGGGGAAAAAGGGCTAGTACTAAGAAAAAAAGAAAATATACCCCAAAAAATTTATCCTAAAAAAAAAGTTCAACGCCGGCAACTATAAAGAAAAGGGAAAAGTCGTCCTAAAAGAAAATCCACCAATCTAAACTAGGAATGTCTTCCGCGCGGCACAATAACTGAAATCCTTCATAAGGATGTAGTTCAATTGCTTAAAATTTACGAAAGGCAATGTTGGTAAAAATAAATGGTTCCTCTTTTTATTTGATTAGTTTAAATAGAGTTGGCGAAGTTCTTGATTTGCAAATTAGCAGGAACTTGATTTAATTTCCCCTCCATCCCGCTGAAGACAAATTAGTTTGATAGACCTATAAAAAAATTCCAAAATTTCACTGCAAACTGCCCCAAAACTTCATTGCTTTGCAAAGTAGATGGATATTAAATTATTCAACTCAACTGATTAATGATGTTTGATAAACATATTTATCATTCATATGTAAAATTTAGGTCCCGTAATTGTAAGAAGTTATGTGGAACACATTAATAAATGTTGAGTCATATTATTTATTTAAGATTTATGTTTTAAAATAACAGGTTGATCGTAGTACAGTGCAGTATAGAGATTCTAACATTTATTTATTATTTGTATTAACTATATGTTTAATTATTTGATCTTTGTTATTAATATGAATTTGCTGTTTTTTTTTCTCCATCTATGATATTGCATAATGGATATTTTTTAAAAATTATATACAGGGTATCCGGGGTAAAAGTATTCAAAAGTAGTGGCTTATTATTAAGGAACTACAAATGAGAATGTAATAAACTGTTCGAGCATGGATTGAAAAACTCTCGGAGATTTTTTGGGTTTAGTCCGATCGGCCGTACGTGCGTGCATTAATCGGCAATTACAGTCATAAACTTTTTATACTGAAATCATTACTAAAGCTCAGTCTTTCATTCCTTCAGTGGGTCGATAAAATGAGTACCAAGCTTGCTTGGGTACTAAAACACTGGAGGTTCGCTTCAGACGAACCACCTGATCAAGACATCTGCTCATGCACCTCAGCGTCCAATGGTCACGTATACTGAGATGGGCACAGTAGGTCCTGGCCCTAATGGGCTGTTGTGCTACTGCCTTTGTTTCATTAGTAAAGACGTGGACGCCACAGTAAAAAGTGCACTACGTACTTTGGTTAACTGAATTTAAATCAGTCACACGCGTACATCGACGTGTTTGAACCAAATGTAATGTCAACCCTCCGAAATCAAAATCTATCCCCCGGGGAAAAAGAATTTTACCCTACCCCCTGATGGTGGCTTCTATCTTCAGATGGTTCATTTTGGTTTCCCCCGGGGAACTGGTCGGTTTTGTGTTCGTTTTTCCTTCTACTCTCTGTCATAAAACTTTTTTGACGGCAAAATCGATCCATTCATTTGGCCCCCTTCAACAGTTTTCTGCCCGTTTCTCCACTCCTGATGGGTTGTAATTTTATCTGATTAAATTTGGGTATTCTGACCTTGGAAAGAGCCAAACCATTCTCATTCCAGGATTGTGGGAGCTATTGAGCAGTTAGCAAAGGCTATCAATTGGGGGCTTCCTTGCGGCATTTGGGAAAATAAAAGGCGGCCCTTTTTTACAAAAACCATATTCCCCAAAAAGGTCTACTAGAGACTTGTATCTTCCCCGAAATTTTTAAATCAATAGGTTTTAAAAAATGCTTTCGAGATGCCGTTATTTGTTCCCAAAATATAAATCAGGGAGGGTGCTTAAAAAACCTTACTGTGTCTCGACCTCCTCCTCTCCCTGTGGCTGAATTTAGGTTATTGACTGGACACATGACTGCCTTTTGTTTTTTATCTTTTAATCTGATGACTCTTCCTTTTTGTTTTGTGTTTGGGCAAGTCATGGACACTTTTCTAGACGTGTGGCCCCCGCATTAAAAATTGCTTTTTGTGGGTATCGGAGCTCGTTGGCTAATGCCTGATGGTCAATGGGCTGCAATTTGATAAAAAAAAAATAATTTTTTTTTTGGGAAAGATGACGAAAAAAAATAAAAATTTGGGAAAAAAAGTTTAAGAAAATCAAAATTAAGACGAATTCCAAAAAAGCAACCGAAGAAATTTTTTGCATAAGGGTTTAAAAATCGAGGAAAGTAGTCGCCAGCTCAAATATTTGTTTTGTCTCGCAAAGTTCAATCGAAAGATAAATACTTTTTCTTTTTTTTGTGGAAAAAAAAGCTCATCGTTGGGGTCTATATTTTCTAAAAAAATGCTACACTTTTTTATATTTTACTAAGGCCTTCTATCAAATTTTCAACCATCTTTAATCTCCTGGTTGAACGGGACAAAAGACTCCTTTTAACCCTTGCATTTCGAGCTCATCTATTGCCGATACTTTTTTCGAAATCAACGTTCCGCGTCAAATATACCCTTCTAAATTTATTTGCCTGGGAAAAATCGAAATTTTTAATCGATTGCCCTTTTACAAATTTTACCATTTTTTTTTTTTTTTTTTAAATTCCTACTATTAGATCGCACTCTCTCTATATTTATTTATTTATATTGGTGGAATTTTCAATCGTTAATAAAATACATTTTAAAGCACTCAATTGAGCTGAAATGTTATATACATGATTATTTTGGATGACAATACAGTAATTTAGTTATAATTAATAAAAATTAATTGATTCAAACTAATTATTCAAACATTTACAAATTCAGCCACGTTGACATCATTTTTGGTGGGACCTTTTTGGCGACGTGTCAAAACTTTAAAAGATTTCTTTCTCACGTTTTAAAGCAGTGTTCCGCAACCACCGGTGGGTGGATCAAATACTACCAGTCCGCACAAGAAACATTAAATTATTTCTCATTTATTTACTGAGGTACATTTTTCTTATGTTTGGGCTACTTTGTATGAAAATCACTTAATTTCCTTATTAAATCACTTTATATTCATTTTTTGGTGTAGCTATAATTTATTCAGAAGTCACGATTAAATACACAATTAAATTAAAATTATTAAAAAAAAACAGTCCTATATAAACAATCAACTCTCCCCTCAGGGGGCCCGGGGAAAATTAACAAACGTTACCGGTCCCCCGCGAAAAAAAGGTTCGGACCCTTTTGTTTAAAGGCATTCAGTTGAACTGAAATTTTATATACACGATTGTTTTGGATGACAATACGATACTTTAATGATAATGAATAAAAATCAATTACCACTTAATGCAGTGATTCTTTCCAAAGTATATACATATTTATATTAATTGAAACTATTTAATAAAAAGTAGCTAAAATAATTTTTTTTTTGATCTAATAATAATTGACTTAATTCTTTTTTTATATATTACTTGTTCTGATACAAAATACGATTGAGCGAGATTTGAAAATTGCATAATTCTGGGTTCGCGTGAGTCGGAATAGCGTAAGTCCAGTTATTACTGTATTAAACATTACTAAAATACAAGAAACCCAGTCCTTTAAGCTCAAAATAAACTTCAAGACCGAAACATACTCTTATCTTGATTTTATTGAAAAAATATGGCTAACTTTTTCCTTAAGTCTAATCATAATTTCATTTTAGCCTAAACATCTAGAAAATCCTAACTTGTATGTTAAACATTTTTGGACTTTTAAATGATTAGTTTTCTTGGACCAGTAACAAGAAAAACAATGAAATTATTTAAAAAAACAGTAACATTTGATAAAGGAAGGAATTACTTTACTTGCAAGGCTTCTGTTTCACAAAGAATATCGAATCACACCTACAACAATGAATTAATATGTCATTGTATTGCCACTTCGCATTCAATAGGAGGAAATATCCAAGTTCTAAAAAACGAAGGTTTGAACATGAAATAATAGGAAGACAATAAACATTTAAGTAACGGAAGATGTACCTATAATGCCTTACGAATGAATGGATTTCAGAATAAATGGGGAGGATTTGAACAGACGAACAAACAAATGATTTAAAACAGATTCTTAGTCATAATAAGGCTCTAAACGTTATCTTATGTCTTTGTTACGTTTTACTAAGAAATAGACGGGTGAAAAACAGTAAATCATTGTTCATTCTAAAGCAAGAATAGAAGCTTTGAAAATAATAATCCGTTTCCCCGACAAAGATTTTAAAGTTAAAATACAAAACGAGACAAAATCAGCTTATGTTTTCGGTAATACTTTTGTGCATATATTTTTACTGCCAATTGCTTTAACATTCTGTTACCTTGGAAACCGATTTTAGTTTCTTTTCGAGTAAATATGCAATTGTGCGCTATTTTCTGTTAACGTACGGAATGTCTTATACATATATTGTAAGAAAATGCACGGAATTTTTATCCTGTAATATATGGAAGGATTTGTAAATATCATTTATGTCAAAGGTTGACATACTTATATTTTATAAATAAGTCAAATCTTTGAATAACGTGCACAAAAGTTTACATATTTTTCCGAATATTTGATTTACATGACATTTTTCATCTCTCAAATGTCTGGCAAAAGGTGGAAAAAAAATATTTCTACTACACACTCACACAATTTTAAAAAGAAATAATAATGAAATACTTTATAATTGATAGAAGTGTACCAGCCCCGTCGTACAAATTATACAACTTTTTGTACTCATTGCTTAAATAATAAAACTGTAATTTACATATATATGCACTTTCCTATACGCTCGCCATCAGGCTGCACTTCTTGCCTGGGAAAGAGAGCACAGAAACTGGAGTGTAGCAGACTAGAAACGAGTAGCAGAGAGTGAAGAGTCTTGATTCCAACTACTTAACGTTGACGGGAGCCTGAGAATATGGCGTCAGGCTCATAAAGCCATGGATCCTGCATGCCAGGTTGGAACTGTTTGGCATGGTGGTTCAATCGTGCTCTGGGGTGTTTTTTCGGGGCACTGTTTGGGATTTTTGGGGCGTTTACCAGCCTCTCAATGCAGTTCGGTATGTAGAGTTGCTGGGTGATCACCTCCATCCGTTTATCCCTTTAAGTCCCGAATTATTTTTATCTTCAAATATATTAAATTCTTCTGTAATTAATACTATATAGACCCCAATGCATTTGAAAAAATAATAAAAACATTTCCGTCCCCCCTCTGGAACATAGACGGTACCCGCACGATCATTCGGGTTGGGCGTTATTTGCGAAACAGACCACTTCTGAATCTTACGAGTTATGCATTTGTAGCTCTAAGTATATAGAAGAAACAATCTTAATTCAACTAAAATTGTTACAAATAAGGAAATTATTGATGTACATATAATTAACTCTTTTATTAATTCATTATTTATTTACTGCAAAAATCTTTTGTTTTGTTTTTGAAAAGTATAAAAAGAGATTGCATTTTTCAAACATGTTTACGTACTGCTTTCGTAGTTTTCAAATCTGCACTTGCGAGGCTTTGAAATGTCATCAATGCAACAAAAATGACTATAGTTCAAATAGAAGATTAAGGGAAGTTTGGGAATTTGGTAGAAGGACTCGGTTTACTTCATTGTTTCTCAAACTATCAATATTTGCGACCCAATATTCAATCATAATTTTCCATGCCCCATAAACAAATAACAATGAATTCAATTCCTCTGACGCTATAGCTACAATACGATTTTAACCTTTTAAGTGCCACCGGCGAATATATATACGTCTCCATCCACTCATGCTTTAAATGCCCCGGACGTATGTATACGTCTTTCCGAATTGCCATCTTTTCTGTGTACTACTATCCATAAAATTATTGCGAAAGATTTGGAATGCAATAAGAGGACCATGATAGTGCTTGCGAAGGATTTACTTATATCCAGAGGGATTTCCTTGTTATTCGCTTTCTCCCAACGTGGAAGAGCAGGCGTGGGGACCAATGCGATCGCGTAACTTTAAATCGGCTGTGTGAAAGGATTATCTATAAACCGTACAAATTATCAAGATAAGTGTTAGTTTTTGTATATAATTTTCTATGTGACAAGCCCATAGAGTCATTGGTAATTATTAAATTTATTTCTTAACTGGAACTTGTTAGTCAATTCTAAAATACATTGTTGTTCTTGTAATGATGCATTTACAAGTATATTATATCGAAGTGTAAATGTTTATTTTTTATTTTTTATTTTGTCAGAATATATTTTTGTTTTACTTTCGGTGAATTAATAATTTTTAAAATTAATCTTTTGTTTTTCAACTTTTCAATATGCTCGCGCCCTAGTATAGTTATCACGCCCCAAAGGGAGGGCACGCCCCATAGTTCAAAAGCACTGGTTTACTTGAAAGCAGTATTTTTTTTTTGCGAAAGAAAACAAGACATAAAAAATTTACTAGCATGTTACGACATAATTTTGCAGGAGAAAAAATAACTCTTAGAGACGACAGACTGCTTAGTGAGATTCAACGAAACCTTCTACATTCAAATAATTTTCATTTGTGACTTTTGTATGTGTGTTGTATAAGATTTGCTTAAACTTTTTATTCTTCTAAATAATTATTTTCTTTTGTCTGTGGCCAACAACTAAAAATAATGTATGTGTATTTATATCCGAAATTATACTCCGACTTGCGGTGCTATCATTCTGTTCCGCCTATCCGGGGTACTACTGTATTCAGTTCTTCATTCGTTAGGCGGGAATATAAATCCATAGGAAAACAGAATTCTTTAAATTTAGGGAGTACTGCCGTTTCTCTCTCTTTACTTTTTCATCTATTACGTGCTTAGAAAGAATACAGAAACTTGGGTTGGGGGAAAGAATATAATGTTCTTAACACGTTTTTCTTCATTTGCCCTCAAAATACACAGTCAATAAAATAGTAAGAACTGGAAAATTTATCCATTATTGAATGAAAGTGAGTGTGGAAGTTTCATATCCCCAAAGACTATGAAAGACTACGGATAACAACCTTCCACTGAACATTTTTCGTCTTTTGTCAATAGTGAAAAATATCAGTATCGGTTGTATGGACGCTGATCTGAACCAAGACAATGGATAATTAGGGCCGGCTGCTTATCAAGCCCACGGGAGACATAGGGGAATGTCACATGACAAAACAGCGACATATTGGAAAGCTGACATGTGTATTTAAGTTCCAAAAAGAAACATTGACAGAAATATTTACATAAGACACATCGTAGTGATGTATGTATTTTACTTATGATGATTACCAAAACATACTTGACTAATTTAGAGCAACTAGTATCTAATAGTAAGCTTAATTTGACCTAAATATTGGTAACGTTTTCGTATAGGTGGGGAGGCTTCACACTGCTAAATCATATCCTGAGCTATATATATGCAACTGATTTAATAATGCTAATGTTTTCATCAGTTCTTTTTATCAATCCATTTACGTATTGCAAAGTGTGAGTATTATTTCTTTTACCAATTAATGATCCGCTAATCAATTTTCAAATAATAATTTAATTTTTGTTTTTACAGATCTCGTCTGCTTTTATTCGAATAAGATTAATGATTTTATATATTAAACAAGGATAAGGGGCACGCGCTACATACTATCGTTAATGATCACGCGGTGTGTCTGAGTCACCCCAATCCTTTTCTTATAATTATTTTTATTTTTCCCGAAAAAATTATTACTCTATTGAATAATATAATTAAAAGAAAGTGTATTCATCTACTTTTAAGGACTTTTCGCAGATAATTTAATAAAGATTTCAATCTCAATTTGAATCAAGATGTTTTCAAATGTGCGTGACTTAAATAAGGGACACACACATCACAGACATTTTTTGCTAACATTATACGCATGTTATTTGCAAGCCAAACTATCGTATTTTGTTCAAGTGATTGTAGTTTTATTCTCCTTTGAAGTTCAATAAGTACCATGTTGAACTTTTTCTTGTGCTTGTGTCTTTTCTTGACAGGACACAGCGATTTGTGTGTTGTGCTACGCTTGTGGCGTCATATTTTTCTTCATGGAGTCCTTTAGGTAGCATTTGAAAATTTTCTTTTCAACTCAAAGTTTTCATGTCCATCACTTTTCTTTAATTCACTTTCACTATATTGATTAATATCCATTAATTCTCAGCAGGTTCTTTCCTTGCTTGGTTAATTTCAACTTCCTTCTACAGAATATTCGAAATTAGAATCATGCCTTGCCTTTTTAAGATGAATTTTCTTGTAAAAAATATATGATTACACAATTCTTATCAACATCAGTTACAAAATGAAGGAATGTGGAGACGCATTTTTTCAATGCTGATTTTTATTTTACATTACAGTATACACTACCAGAGTTAATGGTTAAAAAATTTAAAATTTATGTTGCCTCAGTACTGGGTCAAGATCACAATTTGTTAAGGTTATGAAAAAATAAAATTATACTTTTTTTTTATTCGAAAAATTAAAGGGCAATATATTTAATACTACAAAGGACTACTCTAACACTTCATGTAAAATTATTTTTTTTATCCTTAAAAATAAATTAATAAAGAACAAAAATTGTTAACACAGTCATCTTGCACCGGTCTTCCCTACGCGTTATACGCCGGATTTTACGGTAATTATAAAATACATGGGTGCAATATTGATACATTTATATGTGTAATATATCAGTGCACATGTGTATTTTACTTTTTATTGTCAGAATGTATTTTGTTTGTTTACTTTCAGTAAATTAATAATTTTTTAAATAATATTTTGTTTTCAACTTTTCAATATGCTCTAGTGTCCTCGTAGAATTATCACGCCCTGGGGAGGGGCGTGCCCCAGAGTTTGAGGAACGCTGTCGTAGCTTCGTAGTGCATCGTTAATTAAGTAATCAATCAATCAAAGGAAGAGTTTCTTGGGTTTTGCCGTTTTTCTAACCAGAAAATAATTAAAACACTTAATAATAAAAAAAGTGGATTTAAGGGACTTTCTTTTTTATCCAAATGCCTCTTAGATACTTTTAAAAATTTTAAAAAGGAAATAGTTTTTGCAAACGTTGATATTGATTAAACAAAACCGTTTTCAGACTACCGTAAATTAAATCATATTTACTGAATGATAAGAGAACTTAAACAATAGAGAAAGAACCAAAACTTGTATAAGCCATCTTTCTACTTTTTCTTTTTTTAAATTTCGAAAATGCTTTAATAAGGTATTTTTGTCGCTTCGACGAGCTTATGCAGTTACGTGTTTTCTGCAACACGATGGATGATGTTTAATGTGCAAATTGGAAGCAAAAAAGCAATGTGCTCATCCCTTTTACGGTGCTTCTTCCTCGCCAACACTAATCTCTCTTGAAAGGAAAATATTATTCTTACTGTAGGGGGAAAATAATTAATTGGAAAGTAATGATTTGTTGTTCTTTGATGTTAAGCCTGTGTAAGAGATCAGATCAAATACCATGAAATAAGTTATTTATTTAATATGAAGTTTTATGTCCTGTAATTTATGTTACAACGATTTTAATTTTAAGTATTTCAACACGAAACTCCTTGTCTTTTGTTGTGCTGTTTTCTTGGCTTCAAGAAATGTGAGATATTTCTTTTATTTACATAAAACCTGCTTTTACCTTTAGTTATAATTCAGTTTATTTTTATAATTCATTTATTCTTTTCCCCTGCAATTATTTATTTCCACCAAATTCAAAATTTGCGAACTTGTTTACAAAATTATTGTTAAGTAGCGATAGTGATATATCGCAAGTAGTTACTCTTTTTACTGGGGGGTGCTTCGCCAATAAGTTTAATCGTTTACATGAAATTCTTAAAATATTATAAAGAAAACAAATTTCGTGATATTTTTAACTATACTAGTTTTTAAATAATGTATAAATTTTTACATTTTAACAGCATATTATATAACTTAGATTCTGTACAATTTATTTATGACGAAATTATGTTCTAGAAATTTATAAAATAATTTCATTATGATATGTGTTATGCATATTTTTATAATAACCTTTGCTATATTATGTCATAACTTTTTATAATTCATAAAAAAAGAAAAATGTTCCAAAAACAATCTATCAAATTTGATTTGATTTCAATTCGTCTCCTATTCTTTATAATCAAATTTATATTTTTGAAATACAGTAGAACGTCGTTTACCCGAACGTTTATTATCCGGAGCGTCAAATATCCAAACTAGTTTTTTCAGAGATCTTGCAGCGAAGAAACGGTGGTGTACTATGGTACAACGAAAATAAGTGATTATTTTCCACAGTAAAGATAAAATTGCGACATTTTGCACCTATTTTGCTTTTTCTTTAAGCACCTTTCCCACATGTGATGATTTTCAATATTCGTATAGTGTCCGGTTTCATATACTGCATGGATCGCATTCGGTTTTCGATTATCCGAACAATCACGTATCCGAACGGTGTCCTGTCCAAATTGATTCAAATAAATGACATTCTACTGTACGTGCTAAGAGAATTCTTGGTTCAGTACGTGGTTTATTTAAAATAATTTTAATAACTCTTCTCAATTACATTGCATTAAAAATGATAATTAAGGGTACGTTGTGTTTAACATTGTATGCTGTTGTTGGTTACTAATGCCACCTGTCTGACAATGTCAGAATGAGGTTTACGAAATTCATCACTGTAAAGCAGTGCTTCTCAAACTTTCTGTACTTGCGACCCAATTTTCAATCATAATTTTCATCGCGCCCTCCCTCCATACAATAACAATATATTGAATTCAATATTAATATACTTTGACGTAAAGCTACAGTACGACTTTAAATATAAACCGTACAAATTATCAAGAAAATTATTAAATTTTGTATATAATTTTATGACATACCCATAGGGTCATTGGCAATTTTTAAACTTGTTCTTAACTCAGTACTGTTAAATTAATTATGAAACATATCGAGCAGTAATGGTATATTTATAAGTGTATTATATCAGTGTAAAGGATTTTTTTTTGATTATGTCAGAATGTATTTTGTTTTGCTTCCTTTCAGCAAATTAATAATTTTTTAAATAATCTTTTGTTTTCGCTTTTCCGATATACTCGCGCCCCCCTTGTAGAGTTATCATGCCCCCTAGGGGGCGCGCCCCACAGTTTGAGAAACACTGCTGTAAAGAGCTAGATGTAAGTCTGTCGTTTTCCGTAGCTTTGAGCATCGTATAGGTGACAGTACGTTTTGATTTGGTCCCACCCCAATTTTGAGAGAGGATACCCTAGGGGTGGTCAGGGGCTACCCACCTCTTTCCCCCTTCCACTAACCTCACTAGAGGACATGCGGCTCAATGGTTTGTTTTTTAGAGTTCCCCCATGCCGCAAAGCACTATACATTTAAATACATCCATGCCTTCTCCGGAATTCGTACCCAGGCCCTATGGCGCAGCAGTCCACGTCGCTAAACCCTATAGCGGATGGGCGACTTAACATTCCGTAATACATACAAATGATGATCACATTTAGTTTGTAAAGCAATGAGTTTAGATATAGGATTATTTCTGGTTTCACAAATTATTTTCTAAAAATATCAGTACTTGCTTACTACATCGTGCACCAATTTCATGAAATCAAAAAAAGAAAGACAAAAAAAACAACGGTGTTAAATGCTACGATATGAGGCCAACACCTTTCCCGTGCTTATTTCAATAATAACGATGTTAACGAATAATAACGATACAATAATACTAACAATGACAATGAGTAAAAATGATGACAGAGAGAATTCAGTTTGAATTCGTAAAATTGTATAATGGTACAATGGTACTTACGGTATAATGAGCAAGTACTCATAAATAAGAAAAACAGTACATTTTTAAAACTAGTTTTTCTCTCTCGACTTCATTTCGCATTTAAATTTTATCCTTCTTTTCATGCTAATGATATAAAATACCAGGCCAAAGATTGGTGTTGGTTTCAGTCATAGCACGTAAAAGTGGTGTCATAGCGGTGGGTCTTTAGTGGTACTGGACTCGAACTCGTGACAAGGCAAACCATGATCCTATACTTATACCCTTCGGCTACCGCGGCCACAGGGTACAGATGGACTTGGTTGTGTAAAAGTAACTCATGGGCAGAATGTAGGCTCTGAGTGGATTGGAAGCAGGAATGAGACAGAATCAAATTATTATGTGGCAAGTAAGATAAATTGATACTCAATGGGTCTTTTAAATGCCACATAATCATATAGCATGCGTGCCTCCGAGTTCCGCACCCAGAAAATCTAGCGACTCCAGCCGGGATCGAACCCTCAACCCTATGCTTACGAGGTGGTCACGCTACATCAAACCACCGGAGCCTCCTAAAATGTTTCTAAAATGCTTCTTTGTGATTATTTCCCTTTTCCGCCATCTTTTCGATTTTGCTACGTCTTCAGGAGGGATAGCGTGACAGTGGTAACCTAGTGGTCAAGGTATCAGATCGTGGCTAGCATGTCACGAGTTCGAGCCCAGTTCCATTAAAGACCTGCCGTGCAGGGGAGCAGTGCATGTTAAATCTGTAAAGAGCTCAAATGTCCTCCCATTGGTGTGGTGTGGTAATTAGGAGAGGGGGTACAAGCTCAGGTGTTGTCCTCGTCACTTGACCATGATTCAAAATGACGAGATCCGTCGCCTAAAGCCCTCGTGTAGTTGATCAGTGGACGTTAATATTCACTCACTTGTCGAACCAATCAACTATTATGATTCAGCGTGTCACTCAGTAAGACATTTTTGAAACGATTCAGAGTTAGAGAATAGAGTTCAGTATTATGGTTTTATTATATATTAATTTTGTGTGCCTCATTTAAAAATATTTCACAACAACAGAACAAAAAATAACTATTTTTTCATCAAAAATAAAAATAATTGAAATTGAACAAATATTATAAATTTTTAAGCATATTTATTAAAGAAAAAAATAGACAACATAAAACATAAGTATTTCCCTACATTAGAGTTAAATAAAAAGATAAATATAAGTTTTAATGCGAACCTAGTGCTTCTAGTGCACCACTTTACTTTCATATCGCAAAATCGGGTGCATAATGTGTGACTTTCAATTTCACTTGATTCTGAACATTTAGTTGTGAAACAATTCTGAAGATGTTTGTCAAATAAGAGGTCCATTGCAAATTTATTAACTTCCTTCCACTCAAAAGTTGACAAATTAGTAGAGCGGTTCAGAGTGCCACTGAGAATTGTTCCTTGTGCCACATGTGGCACCCGAGCCATAGGTTGTCGATCCCTGATTAAGAGTGTCATTTCGATTTGTGCTTTATATAATTCAATCACAACACACACAGGAATCAATAAAAAAAAAATCGAAACTAAATGAATCCTATAACATAAAAATCCCATTTCAGAATATCAATGGTGAATATAGAAGACAAAATTCTAACGTTTTCAAACAAAATTAAAAAAAAATTTTATAAAATAAAAATATATAAAATATCCAAGGGCAACCTCGGACTTAGGACCGATAAGTGGGGTTAAACTGGTTTGATGGCGCCAACCTTCCCCCTATTGCAACTTGGTAAATTAATCTTAAATATCCTATTCTCAAAAATTTAAAAAATTAAAATTTAAAAGTTAAAAATTAAATAGTTAAATTAAACCATTAAACTTGAAAAATTAAACTATTCGCCATCGCATTCTGAAAGATATTATATTAAAATATTAAAATTCTAAAACAAAATTAATTGCATAATATAAGTGAACCCTCAAACACCAAAGATGACGCACTCATCCTTAGGTAGAAAAATGTCTAAAATCCGAAAGTTCAAATTAAAAACCAATTATTTTCACAAATGAATAGCGTACATCATTAAAACTCACCAAAAAGCATTCTATCAATAATTCAATTCACAAATTTTGAACGATTTTTCTCTCATATTTAATACAACAATTACCTCTCCTATATTTTGCTCACAACACCCACTAATGCCATGTCAATCGAAATGATTCATAATCTCACACCAGAGTTCAATCATTTGGTATCAGATGCAAATCAGATTGCATGCAAAAAAGTTGCTTGATTGGTCATAAACGTTTGATTGGTCATAAATAATTTTAAAGTGTAGTCATGTAAATATTGGTCTATGCGTATACTATAATGTATTCTGTGTGTGGAATGCACAAATTCTTCACAGCTGGACCACTAACAAGCTGACTTTGTGGACCTAATGTTGCGTGGTGGATCTGTGCATTTATTAGTTTAAAAATATTTTTAAGAAATATTTTTGATCTATGTATTTTCTCAATATATATATATATATATATATATATATATATATATATATATATATATATATATATATATATATATATATATATATATATATATATATATATATATATTAAATTTAATATATATATATATATATATATTTTTGTATTTATGTCTATGAGATAACGATTTCATTCTAAAGACTGTTTATATGGTTTCTAAATGTTAGCATTCCATTAAGATCACGTGTTCACCATACTAGATTGCTATTTCTTGTTTAAAATCAGATGGTGTTTAAAAGGATTTGAGAAGCCTAAAATCTTCATTATTGCAATTTAAAATATTTTAAAGGATTACCTTTCCAAAAATAGTTTACTTTAATCTCTATGACAATCAGAAGTGTTAAAATTGTTTCTAATTAGTCTCCATCACGCTCATCACCGTTTTAAGTGGACGGAATAAGCCTAAATATTTCACTACCTCTTTAACCTGCGCGAGAAGTTTGACGTCATTTTTTAAATTTCTCTCAACGTGCTAGCTGATGAGGCTCAGCTATTTTTCCGCCTGATAATTGCCGACGTGCAACTAATTCTGATCTGCTTATGTTTAGATTTTTTTTAAGATAAATGTTCTTTTTTCAAAATCTGTTTGTTGTGTAGATGTACCATATACAAGAGAATTAAAAACTGAGTTTAAAAATGGCATTGTGAACCAAAATATTTTAGCTTAGGTATTTTATGAAAATGTGCAAAGCTTACTGTGTGGAGAACAATAGTATTTAACTTTTTCTGTGGAAAAAAAATTCTGGTGGAACTGTTGAACTTCAAATGTTGTTGGATTTGTGTAATTTTGATTATTAATTTTGTTCTAAAAAGTGTATTGCTGAAATTAGAAAATCCAATGTCTATGAAAGTAAATTGTTTATACAATAGTGTGCGTATAAAGGGTGCTGCACAAATATTTTGAGTAGAGTAATGAACTAGCCACCTCCACCCCTAAAGCTTTTCCAATAAAAAAAAGAGTTATTAGAGGAAATCAGAGGAATATGCAATGGAACCGTGACAAATGCCGTAAAAGCAAATAAAAAAAGTTAAGAATTCCCTGTAGCTGCTGATCGAAAGGTGCAGAAGAAAGGATATCCATGCATAAATAGGATGTCTTAGCGAAAGTAATTGACGTAGTGGTTATTATTTACTCCTGGTGTTTATACATATATGCAAGCATTGACCAGTCTCCAAGGACTTTGATGGCTGGACTTATATGGCAGTAGAATTAACTTTACAGACATTTTAGTGGTCTGTTGAAGAAAGTATGAAGCAAAGTATTTCAGAGATTGGGACTTCAAAGCCTTCAGCAGTAATGTACAGAACATGGTGACATGTACAATCACTAAACTTGAATATATTGGCCATGTTATGAAAAGAATCGGAAAACAAGGTTTAGCACCAAAAACAAACTCCAGAATTGTTAAAGAGGTGTTTGCAAGGAAACTCTCAGAATCCGAACGAAACGAAAAAATAAAGTTTATTTGGTCTCGAGTACACAAAACATTTGTGCCCAAAGAAAAAAAAATTCTGTATCGCATACTTTTCAATTGCATCTTCCAATAAGAAAAAAACTAACAAAGCTTGATATTTTAAAAGACATTGAACATAGAGCTGACGTCTTAAGCTAAAAATTACATCAAACGTCTCTATAACGAAAGTATAACAAGGGCAGTATATGCCAACTTGCAAAAAATGAAGAAGGTTAAAAACAAAAATAAAAAAGATTTTAAAGAATCAAGCAAGAAGATGAAAATTCAAAAAATACTGGAAATTCAGACTGTGGGGCAGAAACGATTTGAAAAGGTGAGTTTTTTACAAAAATGTTTCTCTTAAAATGTCATTTTTGAAGATTCGATGTATCTTTTCTCGGAAAGTCTACAAAATTTGCATAACACACATTCGTTATATATTCCAGTACTTACTGAAATATACTTTTAGAAAAAACTATGTACGTTTTCCACAGTTTTTACTTTCAAAAAATTTGTTTTCTGACATTACATCAAATAAAATTTTTAAAAAGTTTTTGAACCATTTTCTTTTTAAAAAGAAAGAGCTCATTTTTGTATAATACAAAGCTTATGTTTGACTAGCAAAATTTTTAAAATGTCGCTATCAACAGATTTTCGGAAAAGTACATCGAAAATTTTTTTGTTATTATAAATGTAAGGAATTCCAATACCCTTTACAAGTGTTATTCTTTTTCTAATAAAAAAATATCGGGTAAAAAAAAAATCTATTTCGACCTTGATATTCATTGAAAATTCGTCAAATTTACTTTTTCTCTGGCGTCAATCTTCAGTTGTTTTTACTGAACATTTAACTGTTATTTATTACATTATCTTCCTAAAATTATTTTTGGTGTGGAAAGAAAACGTACCTGTGATACTTTGATGCAATGTAAAAGGTTTACTTTTGATGAGTCAATTGAATGTTCAGCTTAGGAAAATGACGAGCATTTGATTAATAAGGTTTTGAATATTAAATTTATTTGGAAATACCGTAAGATAGGAAATAATGTGCGTCGTATTAAAATATGTGCAAGAAACAAGATCTTAAGGAAAATAAATTAGTTATGACCCAGATTTTGTTGAGAAGGATTATGTGGATTCGAAAATCCAACAGATTTAATTTTAATTGAGATATCCCACTATCTCGGAAAATAGGCTTCTTGAGTATACCTAAATCTCGATATGATTTCATTTCAGATACAATTCTATTCTAAATATCTGATTTGGGTACTTACTATCCCATTAAACAATTTTGAAAAATAAAAAAATAATCAAAATACGTCACCATACATAGTACGCGTAAACACGAGTGTTTTTGTACATGAGGCGGTACAGTTTTTCACTATTGGCAGCAGATCATGACATTTGAGCGACATTTTTTTTTCATTTGACGAAATGTTTTACGGTATAATACTTAAGTATCCCAATGTCAAATGGAAAAGGTTGCTCGGAAATAGAAATTTACAGAGCGATTTTGCATCTTTCTGTGTGACCAGCGAAAATTTGAAAAAAAAAAAGTTTCCCCAGGTCCTCACGTTTCGATAGTATACGCATGCATGGGACCAGGAGGATTTCCCTGCAAAGCCTAATTTCTTGTAAAAATTAATATAAAATTTTTAATGCAATCTAATATACTAAAATTTAATATTTAGTATAATTTAAATAAATTTTAATTAATTTAAAATTTAATATTGATATAATGTTTGAATATACAGTACAAAAATTTTCGCTATATTTAAAAAAGAAAAAAAAATATGGGAATTTTATAGAAAATTTTTCCTTTTAATAAAAAAAAAGTACTTTTAGACTCATTTCACCACAATGATTAAAATAAAATAGAAGGAAATTTTACAAAACCCTACCTGGTAAATCCCAAGCGATAAATTTACTCACATAAAATTGTTGTGGTGAACTGTGTGGTGCAGATCTCTTAAGCAGCAGCTGATACATCGCTTTTTATTAATCCTTGTATCACATACCTTTCTTAGTATCACATTAGTATTTTGTTTTCTGCTCTTATGGTTATGGCATCTCTGGTTGCGATAGCAACGAACAAGAATCGTTTGTTCTTTACTGAAATAAAATGAGTCAGTAAAAAAAATAATAATCATTTTCATTAAAAATGAGTCATCACGTTTGTTCTATGTAGATGTCCTTTTAAAATGTCTTTAAGTATTAAAATTATTGTTGTAAATACGAAGGAGGAAAAAAATAAGTACTGAACTATTATTATGAATGTCGGATACCTAATAAACTAATAAGCTTTCCAACTTAGTCAAAATATAAACAGAAATCCATTGCACAATAAATCACGAAAACATGCCCCATTCTCTTGAAAAATCTAAATATGAGCAGTTGTTTACATACATAAATATTTGAAATCTAATTAAAAAAGGCACATATTGAAGTTCAAAGTTTTGTGAAACAATATTTGAAAAAAAAAATGAACTTTAACCGCGATATAGTGCCTTGTAAGAATTAATATAAAATGTCCCAAACTCAGATCAGACTGGTGTGATCACAAACCTCAAAGAAGAGAAAGCGCAATCACATATATGATACTGTAGGCCCTGGAGGGAGTAACGCGTGATCACATATGTGTGATCACACGGACCTCAAAGAAGGGAAAGCGCAATCACATATATGATACTGTAGGGCCTGGAGGGAGAAACGGGTGATCACATATGTGTGATCATGGCCCTGAATGGATTAAAATTTTATTTTTCCTCAGAAGCATTAAAATTCTAACAAAAATTCAGTGTTTTTTTTGAAATGGCTTAAATCTTATTTCTTACTGGTAAAATGTTTCAACGATTCACTGAAGTCTAAAAAATTTTCTTTCATAAACACTGAAATTTGTGTATCTTACATTGTCATTCTGTATGAATAATTTATTATATTTATTTATTTTGCTTTTTGTGAACAGCTACAGATGCATAGCAATAGTTTGGCGACCCATAATGATCGAAAGATAATTTCTAACTTACCAAACTAATCTACACTTAAATTAAGAAACGCTTTTAAAATCTTTGTACATACCTTAAAAATCATTTTTTCGTGCGTATAACGAACATTCTCGATTTGACCTTTCTACATGCCCTTCATGGTTGTTTTTCATTACAACCAACAAGAGTATAAACATAAATTTGGAAACTTATTTTTAAAAAAGCTATTCATATATTAAGATTATTTCAATAAATTTTCTTGACGTATGTATTCCGACTCTAGATATGTAAACAACGAGAAAAATATGTTGCTCTGTGAGAAAAGGAGGGGAGGGGGAGGACAGAAAAGAGATTTTTAAGTGGAGGGCGGCTTGAAAACAGGAATTTAAAACCGTCTTTATTTTGAAGACATTTAAGAAAAGACGTCTAGCAGTTGCAGTTCGTTTTAGTCACTGAGACCTCATGAAATGTCTAGGGGGAAATATACGTTTTGTGATGTCAACTAAATAATAATAAGTCTTCTACGAAAATGAAAAAGGACAAGTTTAAAAAGTCTCCATAAATAGGAGGTTTGTTATGACGAGTTTTATTCCAAAGGAGGAGGTAGATGAATTGGAAGAACTTAGGGGAATTCAAACTAGTTAAAGTATTTTTCTTTAAAAAGAGCTTTTAAGTAGTTTTTAAACTAGAATATACACTTATTTACATTCTAAATCGGCTTTAAAGATACTTCTTTCAGGAATTACATACAGAATACATTCTGAAAAATTAATGTGATTTTTTATTTAAAGTGGTTGTTTTTTTACCCTTTAATTTACTTGACTGGTTATTACAATTGCAACACAATGGAGAGGTGATGACATAATCATCAAATTCAATGAAGGACTAGGATATACAAAAATTAAAACTTAAGCCAAATCGGGCAGAGCAGTAGGGAGAAATCGCATCTCAAACTCAATATAAAGGGAATGTTACTCCTTCCTTTTCTCATTTAAAATCGCTTCTGAGTGTTTGCTGTTTGTGAGAAGTTCGTGTCTTGTTATAAAGGAGAAACGTATAAAGATCGCCTTCGAATTCGATAGTGGATGAATCGTGATTATAGAGAGTGTGGTTTACTCGCATTAGTTGTTATCCACCGACTGCCATACAAATATGAAATCGATGAGTTGAATAGGGTTATACTGAGCACAATGCAAGATTTCAACCTCTAACACCCAAAAAAAATAACTTGTCATTTTGACCTCTTTTGACCCCTCTGGGGGCTCACCTTCTTTAGATGAATACCGGTGTCACACAATCCCGTGGTACCCTAGTGATCTTTTCCTTTTTTCAAGGGTTTTACTGTCTTTGGTAAACACGGGTGTTACGACCCGGTATACTCAGTGATCTTTCTCTATTTTCGGCCCTCTTTCTTGCCATTCAAATTTCCCTTTTCTTCTTTTCACATCGAGACCACAGATGAACATTTTGTAAACATATAAGAATAGAAATCAAAATTTCCTTAATTTTGATAAATCTTTATCATTCATTATATTATTAACATGGTTCCTTTTTCATTTTGTAATGCATTACTTTTTTTTTCTTTTTCATATTAAGTTTTATTTTCTCTGATTCTAACATTCTAATTGTATTTTATAACACCGCTGGTTTTCTGACCCACATGTTTGCCGTGTGCGGCGTCCCGTAAGGAGGAAAATGGTGTTCTGGGGATTCCTTTGCGTTCTTTTTGCCTAAGCTTCAATGTAGATGGGTAGCAGGACTGAGCCCGTACCTGTCAATCGGCTGGTGGTCCCTTCGGTGTCCCCCCAACAGACGTGCTGGAGGGTTAGTGCTGCAGATAAAGGGTATCGGGTTTACCCGTTGGATCCTCACCCTGATGCTGTATCACTATATTATTGGTTTACTCTAGGTAAGCCCCGTGCCTGACTATTGTCAATTGACCGGCACACTGCCTCCCTTGTTGGATTCCGTCGTGAGAAGAGGCTCGCCAAGAAAAGTTGTTTTCATGCGTATGGATCCAATGCTGATGTGCCCGGGTAAAGTCCTTGTTTACCCAACTTAAACATTGGTGATATTGCTAAACATGCACGTTTTTTAATTTTTTTCCCTGCCAAACAATGAAATGTCACGAAAATCTCCATTTATTATTCACAAAGCTTTCATAGAAATAGGTGAACTGAAATCTATTAAAAAACTACGATCCGGTGACTTACTTTTAGAAACTACATCTGCATTACAAAGTAAATCTTTTTGTTGGCTAAAATCTTTTTAGATTCACCGCTATCAGTAGATCCTCACAGATCTTTGAATTCTTGTCGAGGTGTCATCTCCGAAACAGAACTTTCGTGTGCCTCTGAAACAGAATTCTTAGGACTTTCTGACCAGGGTGTTACCCAGGTCAGGAGAATTACAATAAAGAAAGACTCATAGATTACCCCACTTTCAATAGCCCTAAATTACCATCAACCATTAAAGCTGGATACCTAAATTGTAAGGTACGTCCGTATATACCGAATCCTCTACGCTGTTTTAAGTGCCAGAGATTCGGACACTCACAAACTTCCTGACGCGGTCAACTTACTTGCTCTAAATGTGCATCTGTTGGACATCTTCCACAGATTGTATTCTAGAGCCTAAATGCATTAACTGTTCTCAAGCTCATTCCGCTGATTCAAAACTCTGCCCTAAGTGGAAAACTGAAAAAGAAATTCAAGTTATCAAAACCAATAAAAATATACGTATCCAGAAGCCTGAAAATAAATAGTCGCACAATAATCTCAAACATATGCCCAGGTTTCCAAAACATCAGCTGAAACGGCAACAACCCAAACAGAGGAAACTGTTACAAAAAGTTGTATGCCCACCTTTAAAATTATTGCAACCATTAATATCCGTTCCGAAGCCATCTATATCTCCCTCAGTCCCTGTAATTACTAAATCCTTTACACCATCCACATCTTCTGTTACAGTTACATCGTCTTCTGAATCTGAACCACCTTTTCCTTTAATAGATACTGCTCCCACCAAATCTAATAGTTTATCTACCTCTGCTGCAACGTCCTCATCCACAGTATCAATGATTAAACCCTTACCAGCACGTCCTGTTCTTGAAACTACCAACACTACATCCAATACCATACCTCTACATCCCAGGAAGCAAAACAAACTTCAAAACCCCGTAGGAAGAAACGTCGCGTCCTAAAACACATCGAACACTATAAAACCAATAATAGAAATTAAGATGGCTCCTCATAAACCTAGAAAATCAGTACCTGTCGAATACTCAACGAATGAGGAAGATATATAGTATATGACGTGGAGGAATTGCTGGAATCAAATCCAAATTATGAGAAAAATGATGGTATACTCTATTACTAAGGAGCCTTGGTTATATTTCCCACTAAACATAAAAAATTACTTTTTCAATATTCTTTTTTTAACTTGGTGGGGAATTTCCCCCACCAATCTTTGTTTTTCAAATTTGTTTGGATTAACTTTTAAATAAAATTTTCGATTTTACCTTTTTGCGCTAAGCTTTAATTAAACTTTTTAGTGATTTTATACTTTTATTTTGTTTTAACGAGTGTTTGTCACAGTTTAGTAAAAATTGGGTCTTGCGCCAAAAACCCCAAAACTCACTCACTCACTCGACCTTTTTTGAACATAACGTTTTGAAATCCCGGACTTGGAATAAAAAAGCAGATTGCTTGCAGCGCGAACAGTGTGAGGATGTTTGAAACAGTGGTTTTATTATAGTTTTCTTTGACACCAAACAGTTTCACGCATTGGCAGTTGTACGTTAACCAACAAAACTGACTGCAGGAATGGAACGACGTCGTCTTTTCCGATGAGTCAGCTACGGCACTGTTACGGCAGGGGTGGCTCTAGGGCCGGACCCTCTCCAGGACGTCCAATTTTAAGGGCGGCATTTGGATAAAATTTGATATATATATATATATATATATATATATATATATATTTGTTACAAAAAAAAGATATATTTTCTGAAATGTTATTGGGTGTGAATTTCGTATTTCATTTAACGTATCTTATTTTTTTTATTTTGTATTCTGTATATTTAATGACAGTTTTCTTTTATGTTGCAACTTGAAGGCTTTGAGGCGGAATTATATGATAAAGCATAAAATTTAATAAGTTTACACATTTTTCAGTAGTAACTTTCTCCCCATCCCGGAATGAGATCACAACTGACATTCCTTTCACCCTTACGATGTCTGATTTCAACTATCCAAAAGGGGACAAGGGTAATAAGAGGTTTTGGTTGCTAGAGGGCTACAGGAGATGATTTATTTCAGTCTTGAGTGTAGTTATTTTAAATGAAAACAAACGCTTGTGATCCCCACTATTAGTAGACTATTTTTCGAAGAAATTGAAATACTTAAATAAACGATTCCTGCTCTTTCGTTTCATTCGTTTGAAATAATAACAAGTAATTACGTCCTTAATTTCGAATTATTTTGAATTTTTTAAGACTTAAATATATATATATATATTTAGAGAGAGAGAGAGAGAGAATGGCGGCTTTGGAGACAGGGGTGGCATTTCCCATTTTGTCCGGGATGGCAAAAATGGGAAATACCACCCGAGTCGGCACTGGTTACGGTGAAGCGACGCTGAGGTAAGGCCTGATCACTCCTGTAAAATGCTATGTTAGGACGACATTGGGATTCTCGTAGGTGTGAGCCTTGATAGTTGACTGTAGGAGTGAGGGTGTCCAAGTGAATCTGGAAGGCGACTGGAGAATTCGTTCGTTGGAGTGCTCCAGATTATCGTAGATTGTTGAAGCCTGGAAAAGTGATTCTAGCGTCGTGAAGTTCCTTTGCATACTAAGAGTCTCTGGGTTTCCCCTTTGGTGTCTATTTAAAGGTTTAATACATCACGCCCACAAAAGTGATATTTAAGGTAGAGTCATTTCTTTTTGGAGGTTGCCGGTGTTACTAGTGAGCTATTGGTCCTAGTTACCCATAACGCGGTGGATCTTGAAGCCGGAGATAAGGCGTAAGAACTGCACCAGATACCTTCTCTGTCGGGTGGATAAAAAGGTCAAAGGTTGACTTGAATTAGAACATAAGCGTTGGGTGCCGAAGTCGTATACTTTCCAATGCGAAACTCCATGACCGTTGAGACATCACTTGTTCCCTAACAGGAAATTGATATTTTGGGACCGACAGCCACAAGTTCAGACTCTGGTTTAAGAATCAAAATGGGCTTATATGTTTTCGGAGATACCTAGGGGAATTAATGTGGCCTACTTTCGTTCGATATCGCCATAAGGCACTACTTTTCAAACTTTCAATATGTGCGACTCAATTTTCATCGCTGCCCCTATGCATTAATAACATACTTTGGTGCTAAGGCTACAATACCACCTTAATTATAAATCGTGCAAATTATCAAGATAAGTATTTTGTATACCAGTGCTTCTCAAACTTTCAATGTTTGCGACCCAATATTCAATCATAATTTGAATCTCCCCCCCCAAAATCGGTATTATATTCAAAAATCAAATTTTTGACCTAATCCTACAATATGTTTTTTAACCCCAAGTCCCCCCGAATATATAAACGCCTCACTCAGCCAGTGTTTTAATTGCTCTGGAAGTATATATACATCTTTCAGAAGTGCTATCTTTTCTGTGCACTAATATCAATGAAATTTGTGTGAAGGCTTTGGAAAGCAATAAAATGACCTTGACAGTGTTTGCGAAGGATTTACTTATTTCAGAGGATTTTTGATTATTTATTCCTTTTTTACCCCCCTCAATGCACCACATACCTTATTTTTGTGCCAAAAAGGGGGATTGGGAACGAATCCCAATTTTTAATCGCCATTTAAGGGATTAATTATAAACCGTTCAAATTATTAAGATAAGTGTTAATGTTGGCATATAATTTTATGTGATAAATCCATGGGGTCACTGGTAATTATTAAACTTTTCCTTAACTTAATATTGTTAAATTAATTATAAAATAAATTGTGCAATATACTGATACATTTATAAGTGTATTATAGTGTAAAAGAGTATTTTATTTATTACTTTTCTTCTGTTATGTCAGAATGTATGTATTTGTTTACTTTCAGTAAGTTAATAATTATTTAAAATAATCTTTTGTTTTCGACTTTTCAATATGCTCGCGCCCCTTCGTAGGGTTATCATGCCCCACAGTTTGAGAAACACTGTTGTATACAATTTTGCATATGATAAGCCCATTTTAAAAAAATTAACTTAAGTTAGGTAATGAGGCATAGTGATATTTTTAAAAAAACAGTTTACTAGTTTTTAGCAAATTTTGGCAAATAAATTCGTACTTTTTTTTGTAATTTTTCGATTTTCTTTATGCCCTTGTTTCTTGATATTTTGTTTCATATTTACCTTTTTTATAAATATTTGGTAAAAAACTGTGTTCTTAGAGACAAATATTAATTAATAATGCCTAAAGCAAGATCCGGGATGTCTATATATAAAAAGATTAAAAGGAATTAACTTTATCATTGGTACTAGCAGTAATGAGAATGTTGACACAACTAATCCCAATAATACTTTGTCAGATGGTCACAAAAAGTAGAAATTTATTCATAAATGATTCGAAATTTATTCAGAAACTCTTTTTCAGAAACATTTTATGGTGTATTTTGCTTACAGGTACAATTATTAAAGTTGAAACATTTCACTTAGGAGCATTATTAACGTTAATTCTTTTTTATTTGTGATACTCTGGTTTATTATCTTTAATTAAAAATGCAAATTCTTCTTTTCATAAGATCTTTTACGTGGAATTGTAAAATTTGATCTGGAACGCGTTTTAACTTCTGCGTGACATACCCCTGGAATTTATAAAATTTTCTCGGAAAAAAAAAGCTGCACAGAAAATAAAACTATTAACGATGAAAAAAAGGCAAAGAGTATTCTTATGGTGGGTTCAAAAGCTGTTCTTTATATGCTTTTATTTTAATTTTTTATAACCTTTGTGATAAGCAATATTTTTTTAAAAAATGAAATTTTTTTGAATATTTACAGATATTTACATATTTTGTAAGCTGTAAAATACATAGATATATCTAAGATACTTAGATACTACGTTTTTCTACATAAAAGTGTTATTTTTAGTGTAATAAAGTTTTTCTAGTGTGCTTTTTATGTCTCTAATTTGTATTTAACTATGCATTTAGACTTCAAGAAAAAAAACTTTGACTCTTTAAAATTGGTAACAAATCTAAGAAATAGAATTTGAAACAAATATATAACACTGATATAAGCTTATAAAAGATTTATTATTTGAAATACAGATAGGTTTTAGGCTGTTTTAGTTCTATAATTTTTAAGATTTTGATTTTAAATCTTTAAATGCGTATTTCTCCGAACCAGTATTTTCCATATTTTATCGCACGACAAACATGATACCTCAAAAAGCTTTGGAATAATTGCATCAAACTTTGCATCTTTGTTTATTATTATAATATGCATATTGTGAAAAATAGATTAAGGAAAAACAATATAATTACATTTCTTATGATTGTTTTCTTTGTGATAAATGCGAAATTTTTGAAAAATTTTCATTTTGTGCACTTTTTGACCTCAAATTTTGTGATAAAATGAAAATTTTATATGATAAATCAAAATACAGGTAACTGCTTTCTAAATAAGACTCTCAGACATTTTTTGATTTTATATGTTAGAATTTATTTTACAGTGTTTGCCGTGAGGTGCAAAAAAGGTCTAATTTTAACCTAACATTGCCCATTTTCTTACGAAAATATATTACATTTTTTTTTCTTTGTTATTTTTATAAGTTTTGAGTTATAATTAAAGAAAAAATGAGTTTAAAGAGGAATTTTAAGCAATATTTCAAAAAAATGTTCCCGCAACTAGTCAGGCACCTTAAAATGCCACCCAGTGGCGTAACGTACAACTCAACAACCCCTCCATCGCGAGGAGGGGGCAAGGCCTAACTGACGCAAAGTATGTAACTTTTGTAAAATCCGGCTTGCAGCCTAAAACCTGATTTTGGCAGGGGTCCTAATATTCTCTGCAACTGCACTGACCCTATCCGACCAAATCGGTGGATTTTCATGATGAAAAAGTTTGACAGTATCCCTGTCGTATGATTGTGCAGTATATTAAATGTTACTTGAATGCCTGTTTGACTTGGGGCTCTCGGCAAAATTAAATTTCTAGTACGGTTTCCCATCGTTAAAGCTTTGGTGCCTCCCTCTGGGTAGGAAACTATGCCTCAAAATCAGTTGCGGCGATTGGAACACCACCTATGTGGTGCCGCACTTAAATACAAATGAATAAGTCAAAGTTATACACAGAATGCACAAAAACGCAAAGAAAGTTTTAATTCCTTTTTTTTCAAATAGAATTTTTCGTAAAAAATATTCTAAACAGCAAATGCTTATGTAAAATGTTCTATGAAGTTAATCTTGGGTAAAAGCCTGATTCTTATAAATATGTGCTAAAAAGAAATTACACGACGGATTGGGACACAAAGTGCACAATTCAATGCGCGCATTTAAACAAAGTAGATAATCATCATAACCAAAATGTGTGTAGCATTTTTGTTGATCCTCCATCGGATCATACAAAAGATATCCATTGAATAGTCGCCGTTATTTCAATACATACACATGAATAAATATCGAGTTTATCTTTAAAATAACGCATTCCTTATAGTGATTTTTTGTTAAGTTCTATTTCACCAAATACTAAAGAGAATGCTGATAGACTAAAAGTCACCAACTTAATTTAAACAATAGAACCCTAGATTTCCTTCAGTTAGCACCCTAGCTTCCTTTCAATAATTTCATAATATTATTGTAGAAATTAAAAGTTAGCAGGATGCAAATCACAAATGTCAACATAGAGATCGGCTTTTATTTCTAATCTATTCTTTGTAACACTTATTTTATTAGTCAAATACTAATTGTAGAGGTGATTAGATAAAATCCAAACTCGATTTAACCAATGGCCCCCTTGAACACTTTTTATTTTTAAAGTACTTTTATTTCTGAAGTACAACCTACTTTATTTAATTAAATTTTACTACTCACATTCTAATGACAGCTGATTGGATGTATGTAGTAACTAATTTAAACAATGTAATCATAATAAGGCTCTTAAATTATAAGTTCCACCCCCTTTAAGGAAATCAATGATTTTATTGATGAAATGGTTCAACAAAAGCTGATTGGATGTAAATTGCATTAGTTTACTCAATATCATTACTGATTGATTTTATTTTTTAAACACTACTTTTTTTTTACTTAAATTAAGTTGCTCCGATTTTAATGAAAAAGCTGATTAGACGAAAGTTTCGATAAATTCAACCAATGTCATCATTGTTTGGCCTTTACATTTAAAATACCGCCTTCTCTCAGACGATCTTACTCTATTTTATTGTTCAGATTCAAATCAAAATACTTATTGGATGTAAGACACAATTATTTTAACCAATGTTCTCCTGAATTGGCTTTTATCCTTTAACGTACCTCCTTTTTAGAGCAAAAATTAAATTTTATTGGTCTGTCCTATTGAAAGCGCTGATTGGAGATCTATAGTGCAATTAATTTAACCAATATAACCTTAGTTCGACTTTCAAACATAATGTACCGCCTTTTTTCGAGGAGTTACTTATTTATTTTCTTAGTTTCTTTTAATAAATGAATTAGTTGATTGTATAAAAGTTTCACCCAGCTTATTTTCTAACTCCGTTTTTCTTTTCCTGTACGATAACAAGATCTATTAAAGATTACTTGTAATAACTATCATTGGAATTGATGGGGAAAATCTAGAACCGCAGGGCAACCAGGTTCACACTAATAGAAAAAGTGCCATTCTGCTAGCGTGACCTTAGATTTTAAAAATCATTCGACTATCACCACTTTCCAAAGAAAATCATGTTGTTGCTCATGCCACTGTCTGGCATAGTCAGATCGAGGCCCACGAAATTCATCGTGGCAATGGGCTAGAAGTGCGTCTCTCGTTGGCTTTTAGCCTTGAGCACCCTACAGGTGACAGTACGATTTAGCTCGGAGAAATTCCAGAAGGAACGATAGATGGTGACACCACCTATCTCCACCTCCACAATTTAGGCATGGAACTGAATTGGCGGGAAATTTTCTCCAGTTCCCTGCACTCGTGATTCAGCCCACAAGACTTTCGGACCCACTGATTTAACGAGCACGTGCTCCGCGTGCAGAAAATCATAGATGGGCCTGTTGCAAAAAGTAGCTCAATGACATATTGTGAGTATTCATTACAAAATACAAGAATATTCCCCCTACTCTTATCAAAGAAACGTAATGTGGATTGCAATGGGAGTATATATTTTGAGAGGTTTTATCAGTGGAGGAAAGTACACCCCCGCATTGGGAAGGTCCCATTGTTCTAAGGAGACCTAAAACCTGACTGCCGTCAAGTATCTACCCTTTGTAAAATCCAATTTGAGGGCCCAAAACCTGACTTTGCAGGGGGGGGGGCAAATGTATTCCGCTAAGGAACTGGGTTTTATTTACTTTCTGTTTATAGAAAAATGAATTACTAATCAATAAAAATCAAAGCTAACAATCAGTAGTACTTTCTACAATTAGCAACTTATCAACTATCATTTATTTAAAATTTTATTTTAAAAAAAAATTTCGGTTAGTTATTTAGGTTAATAGCTTTCTTTTTCCGCTGAATTTCTTTCGTTGTCTTAATTCAAGGTGATATATTACCTATAATAATTCAAAAAGAGTTCAACTATTTAAAAAAAATAAATAAAATAAAATAAAATAAAAAGCTTTGAGTGATGAACGATGAGATTATTTTGTGTTCGGCAGTTACCACTTCAATTTTAAAATAATTTTTTTCTCTGTTTCTAAACATAAAAAGAAGGGTTTTTTCCCCCTTTATAGTAAAAAAAAATATTAATCAATTGTTAAGGAGAATATTTATTTTTTATGAATGAATTTTATATTTAGTGGCTGAGACAATAAGATTTTATTTGACATTAGTGATGTATTATGGACTAATTTATCATCCAGATTTAAAAAAAAATCCTCGAAAGCTCTGACAACTATGTATAGTTACTAAAGTAAATATATATATATATATATATATATATAATTCTTGATATATATATCCACAGGAAATAAGTCTACCGTAAATTTTCTGATAAGTCCAGGGCACATATATATTAATTTATTAAGACATATTAACTGTGAAGTGTTTCTATTTTTGAATTGTTTTATTTGAGTTAACCACTAATATATATATATATATATGTTATAAAATTAATATGTAGTAATAAATATTCACAAACTGACATTAAAGAAAATCATATTCAGCCTCAAACACAAGCATTAAAAGTTTAACTTACTCATATAAACACTTTACATATTTATTCATTATTTCACTCTTTTATGGAATAGAGAGTTTTCACATTTTTTACTTTATATTTTACTACCCTTATAAAGAGTTTCATTGTTTCGCCACAGGTCCAGGACTCAAATCCAGGGCTGGCCTAGGTCGACTCTGTCTTTTATTAATTCAGTGGGCTTGCATGAGAAATAAACACTGGGGTTTTGCGTCAGACTGACCACCTGACCAGAACATTTGCTAATGCACCATAGTGCCCAAGGTCACGTCTGAGATGGGCACAGTATGCCTTGGCCTTCATGGGCTGTTGCCCCACTGAGTTTAAGATAAATAGTTTATATAAGGGCTTCATGAAGCTATGCCCTTCTGAATTAAGTTAATATATATATATATATATATATAATTTTTATTTTTATGTTTTTTATTAATGATTAGTAAAACTTATTTAAATGAATATACAATTTTTGCCTATTTATTTTTAAATAATCCCAATTATCATTTATGATCAAATTTGTTCAATATTTTACGACAGAATATTTGTTGCTAACCCCCTTTAAAACAGTGTTTTCAAACTTTCAATACTGGCGCCCCCTTTTCAATCCCCAATTTATCGCGCCCCCTTTTTACATTAATAAATTACTGAATGCAATAACAATGCACTTTGACGCTAAATCTACAATACACGATCTTAATTATAAAAACCCTACAAATTAATAACATAAGTATTAAATTTTGTATATGTTACTTTTAACAAAAAAAAAAAAAAAAATTAAGTAATAGGATAATTATTGTTATTTTTCCTTTCTCTGATTTTTTAAAATTTGGGAAAATATGGCAAAATGCGGTGGCTGCTTAGAAGACAAAATATAGATATCAGCTAAATATAGAAAAAGAACCAAAGGGGTGTTTCTAAAAATTTGAAAACTTTTTCTCTGAGAAACAAGCCCATGGGAAAAAGCTAATACTTATTAAACTGTTCTTAATTCAGTATTAATAAGATAGGGATTAAGTTTTTGATATATGTTACTCTTAAATAATATATATTTTAAGTAAATTACTTTTGAATAGGTTAATTATTTTATTTTCCTTCTAATTTTAAATTGAAACAAATTGAAAAATAATATTTAATTAAAGATTTATTTCCTTCGAGATCCATTTCTAAAAGTACAAATGACATTAAAAAATAGCCTAATCTATATTGCTCTTTATCATATCCATTACATCTGGCATCCTCGCGAACGTTCATGTGAGTCTAGGCAACCTAACAGACGTCTGCACAAAACATGTAAAAATGCTGTACTTCGTACAATTCTAGTCAGTCTTGGCCGAATCGATTAGCTACCGAATCTCTCTTGAATGTACATTTCATAATTCACGCGTTAATTGTAATTCACGGTATTAAGTATTTACGGCAGTGGATTAAAACAAAATCATAGATATATTTTAAATCACAGCGAGCATTCGACGATAATAAAGCAACAACAAGTACACAGACGAGGGCAAATTGATAGCAAGTTACGAATGGGTTAGCGATCCATTTCAAAATACTTCAGAAGGGCTCTCAACTGCCGAAAAGATATCTTCATAGATTTCACATACAGTGACGAAATTAAAGGGCAATTTTGTAATAAATCACTCTTTTAATTCTGGATAGAGGTGGATGCTGAATTTTCTGCACTGAAAACAAAAGCATTTCGTATACTATTACCATTTTTAACATCATACCTTTGTGAATCCGGATTTTCTGCGATGGCTACTTTGAAGACAAAATCTAGATCTGAGCTAAATATCAAAAAATAACTCTGAGTGTCAATTTCTAATTTTTAGCTTTATTTGAAAAACTTTGCTCTGCAAGACAAGCCCATGGAAGTCACTGATAATTATTAAACTTATTCTTATACTGGCTATAAGTACCCACTCTTATATAACACGAGTTTATTTTTTAAAAAATGATAATATATTATTCTTGAATATAATAGCTTAATTGTAAGGAGAGTAAAACCAAGTGCATGACAATGTATACAAAAATGTAAAATGATTTATTGAAATGAATACTCATATTATAAACGGTTTTGAATGAACTGTAATTTTAAGCCTCGCAGAATTAGCATTTAGAATAAATGTTAGTAATAAAAAGAATATAAAATTCTAATGAATAACAATTGTGTTATTTTTTTAATATTTAAAGCGAAAGCCGGATCAGGTGTGCACTCGATACTAACGTTAATGGTCGGGGAGTGATGCATCCCAATTCTTTTTTATAATTATTTTCAATATACAAAATAAAAATCACAATTTCAGTGAATAATTTAACTAAGAGAAAATATACTTACCTATTTAAAGATTTTTCTATTTGTCTTTAAAAAATTTGGGAGAAAATATCCAATAAAACTGAACTGAATTGTTCCAAATGTGCGTGACCTTAATAAAGAACAAATCACAGAACCTTTTTGCTAACATTACAGGAAAGTTATTTGCAAGCAAAACTGTCACATTTTGTTCACGTTTTGTAATTTTAATATCCTTTGATCGACAAATATCCTGTTGAACTTTTTCTTCTTGTGTCTTTTGACAGGTTGAAGTGCATTTTGTGGTACAGTTATGGCTTCATATTTTTGATAAAGTTCTTAATGTAGCTTTGAAAATTTTCCTTTCGTTTCATATTTATTGCTTTTCTCAAATTTACTTTCGCTTACATGATTAATATGCATTATTTCAGCAAGTGTTTCCTTTGTTTGATCAGCTTAAATTTCCCTTTCAGAGAGATCACAGATGCCCAATTTTTAAATTCTGCTCATTTACATTTATAAAACCATAATCAGTCAAACATCACAATTAAAACCACTAAGTTATTCATAGGGGAAATGCAGATGTTCAAGAAAATATTTTTGAAAATAGTGGTCCCCGGGGAACTTGGTCTAAACAAGTACCTTAAGATCCTAAAAACGTTTGCCACTCACAAAAAAGGAGATATGTTATCAATCCATTTTAGCTCCCATTAAGACTCATATTAGAGGATTCTCTGTCAAGGTCATGGTAACAAATGAAATTCCCCAGAATTAGCGATTTTTGTATTATATGTTTCAGTATACTTTAAAAATCTTGGCCAATTAATCCTTCAAAGTGCTCAATATGCTTATCCATGTATCAAAAATCTTTTCACATTGTGAAAAAAAGCGCTACAGAATTATATAATTTACAACTTAATAAAAAAGTATGCAGGTAACCATACCAGTGTTCGAAAGCCAGCAAAAGTAATATTTTAAGTTAAAAGAAACGTAATAAAAGAATCTCTATCGTGGGATTACAGCAAAAGCAAACAAAAATATTTTTTTATTTAGTTATAGGATCAGAGATAGCTAATGAGCGTTCAAAGTAGAATCTTTTTATTTTTTATCTTTTTCACACCAGATGATACATATATAAATCATATCAATGTAAATCTGTATTTTTATTATATCAGAAAGTATTTTTTTTTCATTCCAGTAAATTATTTTTTTTAACCTTTCATTTTCAATATGCTCGCGCCCCACAGTTTGAGAAACACTGCCTTAAATGCAACCGGCGTGTATGTCCGTCTCTCTCAGGCAATGCATTCACTGCTTTGGACATATACAATCGAACCTCTATATAACGAACCTCTATATTGCGAATTTTTCTATATAGCGAACTTTCCCAAGGAACTTTGAATATTTCACGATTTTCTTCGTTAACTAACCTCTCTATAGCGAAGTGCATTTTCTATATAACGAACTTTTTCTTTTGTGTTTCAGTTTTGGTTCTCCCTTTTTTTAAAGTATTTTTGAAAAAATTTCAAGTTATTCTCTCTTTAGTACATTTTATGTTGGTTATAAATCTTGAACTGGTTTCATTAGATCCAGACTCGCCGAGATCAATAGAGTTATGAACGTTTCTTCTAAGAAGTGCAACCCTTAATCCCCATTGCCTAGTTCACTAGAAATATCTTCGATATCCTCTTTCACCCTCAGTTGAGTTTTTAGATGTCCCCGTGCTCTAATTATAAAATAATGTATGTTTAACATTACTTGTATGCTTCAAATTATAAAATGTCCTTAAGATTCATTAATTTTAGTATAAAATTATTTTCTTAATATTGAAAATACAGTGAATTCTTCGACATTTTTTTTTTTGTTTTCATTTCTTTTTTATAGGTAAGAAAATAAAATAAACATATTCATTTTAAGAATGTGTGAATAATTACTTTTTTTAATATATAATGTTTTTGAATTTAAAATTTGTTTTATGTGTTTTATAAAGTATATTAAAATATGAGCCTCTATATAACGAATTTTCTATACAACGAACATTTTTCTAGGATTTAGCGACTTCATTACATAGAGGTCTGAATGTATATACGTCTTTCCGAAGTATGGGGTTTTCTTTGCGCTGCTATGACTAAAATTATTCCGAAGGCTTTGGAATGCAATCAGCTCAAATGTCGTCCACGTCACTTGACCATGGTTCAAAATTTCAAGCTCCATCGCCAAAAGCCCTCGTGAAGCTGAACAGTGCGACGTTAATATTCACTCACTCTACTTCGGACACGAAAATATTCTTTTAAAGATGCTAATGTCTAAATTCATGTGACGTTATAGTAACATAATGACGGACACGTGTTCCTAGCCAATCAGTTCAAAAACTCATCTGACGTCATAGTGATGCCGCGATAAAAGTAATCATGTGTTTCCAGCTTATCAGCTGCTGTGCTTCACTGTTACCAAATTGTGCTCTTTGGAGAAACTTTCTTTTAAAAGGTACATATTTGTTAACAATAACAAAACAAATTATGTGCAATACGCATTTTATTTAAAAATGCATGCATACTTTTTAATTTTTAAAATATGTATGAAGCATTTTTTTTTAATCGCATTTGAAAACCTTTATCCGATTATAAAATTTTCAATTTTTTAAGTAGAACAACAAGTACAATAGTTTGGTGTCTGTTTTGAATTCATGATGGAGGACATGTGTTTGTCTTTATCATTGACCATTAAGAATTGAGCCCATTGAATTTGGCATTAGATTTGGCGGGAAATATGAGTTAAAATTCCAGTTATGAAGATTTGATGGAGAAATTCGAGAGTGGGGCAAACCCGATGAAACAATGTATTCCAGTTATCAAGAAGACACTGTATAAGCTCATTATGGCTCCATATTAAAGTGGATTGCTTTTGCATTACATAGACTGAGTTTTCTTCTTACGCTGAGCCAATCACCGACTGGAAATATTTAAGAAACTCTTTTCTACAATGTTATTTTATTCTAAAGTCAACAAAATTTTAAGAGTTTTTCTTTTTTATTTTTTCAATTCATATACTATTAGTTCACTCTATGTCTGTATATATTTATTTGTATTCACGTATCTTTTTAAAATTTTCAATCGTTAATAAAGTATTTCTTATTCATTCAATCGAGTTTAAATACATTTTTATAACTTGTTGTGTATTACACTTGATGTTAAGTTTTTTATCAAAAATTAACTCATTAATTAAATTAAATTCTTTAATTTGAGTTTTATATGGGAGAAAAAATTAAATTTGCTCCGAATGAAAAAAAGCAATAAATGGTGACAGTGCAGATTAATTATCCAACTACCAGGTATGAACTCGATTTGTTTTTCAAGCAGGAATTGATATTAAAAAATATATATAATACTTGTTTTGCATGATTTGATTTTGCTCCACCAGTTCGCTCCTTTACGAGATATCTCAATTATTTTCCTTCATTATGAAACCGTACTTTTTTAAATTTTAGATAAAAGCTAGTTTGCTAAGCCACTCTCAAATCCCTCCTTTTCTCCTATCATACACGTAACTCTCTCGAACTTTCGGGGATACACTTAGACAACACCACTGTTGAAACAGCCGCAGGATTTATTTATTTGATGTAACAATATCGCGGGGCGAGGATGGAATTGGTAGAGGAAGTTGGAAATCTTTCTCTCAGTATAAAACTTCGTTGCAAAGGTTGCAAATGTTAAAATAGTTTAAAAATGACCAAATCTACCAATTTTCAGAATGTTAGATCCTGTTCTAATTTTCTACAGTGAAGCTGTTTAGGATATAGATGGGAACAAGACCTAGCACACAAATTATTTATTGCTCTATTACATTTATCATAACTGTAAATATGTTTCTAAATAGGTAGACACTAGAACTTGTTTTTGTGCGGTTTTTTCATGCGATTTGTTTTGTGCAAATTTATATTTGTGCAGCGATTTTTTATGTGCGATCTTTTTTTTATTCGGTATATGAATTTCAATGACTTTGGTGCCACTGTAATGTTTTCTATCTATTTACCAGTGGAGTAGAAGAGAATGTTAGGAGCCCCTCCCCCCTGAAAGTCAGGTTTCGTTTTTAATATTTTATAAATTGGGTATACGTAAAATACGTATTTAGCGATAGTCAGGCCTCTGGCCCCTGGAGTCCTGCCTCCTCCCCGTGGCAGTACTCAATGGCTTTGGCGTCACTTTAATGTTTTCTATCTATTTACCAGTGGGTTAACGGAGAATGTTAGGATCCCCCTCCCAAATGGAAGTCAGGTTTTGCCTTTAATATTTTTTAATTGGGTAAATACGTATTTAGCGTTAGTCAGGCCTTGGCCCCTAGATTTCTACTCCCCCCTCATGACGCGGGATGTACGTTACGCCACTGAAATGTAGACACTTCAAGACGCTCTGTTCATTTGTTGTAAACAGTCTCCCGACAACGTGCATTCTGTTGCTTTTTCTCATCGCTCCAGGAGCCCGCTTTTAATTGAAGATGAAATTTACAATGACAGCGACATTATCAATAATTTGATAGATAATGAAGACAGACAAGAAGAACTGGATTCTTTGAGAGCGGATAAAAATATGCAGATATCCAGCTTAACAACACATTGGAAAAGCCTTTTCTTAAAATAGATACCAATTAAGAAAGGAGTATAAAATTCAAAAAAGGGGCTTCAATCATGTATATCTGGTTATCGTGACATTTACAAGCAATTGACCACCCGACCTTCGTCACAAAAACTTATCTCTTGCTTTATGTTGCCAAAAAATAAATCAATTGAAATTGTACCTTCACGTGATGAAAGTGATTTTGAACTTATTCATCACAGGGTTTTGGATTACTATGAGTAGCAATGAATTATGTATGTGAATTTTGAAAACTTATCCGTGTATACAATGAGAAACTACATGCTTTTAAAATGTTTCCATGTGTAATATTTAATTATTTAATTTGTTATGGAAGTACTCTTAGATAAATTTCGTAAATATTTGGCATATTTTATAATTGCGACTTTTTTTATGCGGTCCCTATCCTCTGCATAAAAAAATGTAGTATTTCCACGAACTATTTTGTTATATGTCAGAATTTATGAAATCTGAATATTTTTTTGTATGTTTATATTTTTATGCGGTCCCTATCTACTGCACAGAAACAGGTTCAACTGTACTATTTATTTGCTGATGCTCGAAATCGTATTTTTCTTTAAATACATATATTTTTAGAGAAAAACAAGATTTATTTCAGAAAGGATTTATTTCTCAGTTCTTTGCTCAAATAAATCTTTTTTTTCGGTTATTTGTATTCGAAAATTCATCACATGTATTCTACTCTTCTTCCCCATTATAAATAGATGGTCCCATGCTTCAATCGATTCTCAATTTTTTCTGTAAAATTTTACGTAGTATTTTTCTTTGGTTTCCAACATTTGCTATAGACTTTTATAAGATGAAATTTTAAACATTTCAAGATGTAGCACTAGGCTTTCTGCTGAATTTGTGGGAACTATTGTACACTGTAAAGTAGTTCCATGCATATCGACAAACGAAACTACGAACTATTGTTCACTTAATCTAGTTTTTTTTTTTTTTTTTAAATATAAATTTTTCATTTTTATATTGGAAAAAAATTAAACATTCTGCTCTGTATTTCAACTTATACTTTCAGAAATGTTAAAAAAAAATAATGTAATTTTTAAACATTTATTGTAATGCAATTGTTAAATATTGTTTGTTAATGATGACACCTGTCTGACGATGCCAAGTCAAGGCCCACGAAATGTGCTGATATACTACCGATTTTGAATGTATGCATGTGGAAGAGAATTCCATATTACTTGTATGTGCAGCAAAAGTTTATCTTTTAAAGCTGCAAGACTCACGAAATACGAGTGAGACGACGACCAACCAAATCCCACACGTGCTTAATAGGTGACATCCAGCAAATAAGCAGGCCAAGCAACAAGCTGCATGTGTTGGGCTGAACAAAAGCCTCGAACAGTCTTTACAACATGTGGGTGTGCATTATCCTGCTGAAAGATAGCTCCAGGGATGCCTTGAAGGAAGGTAACGACTTCGGACTGTAGCACTTTACGGACGTACCTGTTGCTATTAAAATTACCCTCAATTCGTAGCAAATTGGATTGTCCATGATACGAATTCGCACCCCAAACCATAACTCCGGATGTTAGGCCACTATGCTGTTCGATAACGCACTCTGGAAGGCAGCGTTCACTAGCATAGCGTCTAACAGGTATGCGGCCATTATGGTCCCACAAATTGAAGCGCGATTCATCTGAAAAGACAACTTGGTGCCAATCAGCTTTCAAGGCTCTGTGCTATGAGCCCATTGCATACGCTGCTATCGATGGTTTGCCGTGAGGGGTATCCTGTGTAAAGGCACCCTTGCAAGCAATCCACGGTGCAGCAGACGTCGACGAATTGGCGAAGCCGACATTAGTACACTTGTAGAATTAGACTAATGTGCTACCAACTGCCTGGAGCAAGCTGTACAGTCATTCAACACCATGCGAAGCAGGTGTCAATCGTCGTACGCTGACGTCACCTTCCGTCGTCCACTGCCAGGTTTTCGAGAAGCTCTTTGCTCGTCGGTCAATTGCTTCCAAACTCGCATCGCTGTGGAAATGTTCCGCTACACGCCAGCTCCAATTACGCAATTTCTCTTTCTTGAAGGCCCCCGTTCAAATTCCATAAGTTGATTAAATTTCACCTTATTTCGTCGTGAAGGCAAACTTAGGTCTCACTAAACGTTCGTCACTAACAAATAATCAATAACTATTTTCAACGTCCCGCTGCTGTCCTCTATTTATACGCTTTCAGCATCAGCTCAGATGGCGCTGAGCATGCCACGCATGCGCGGTGACTCTGAAATTTTATTATTTTACGTAACATCTTATAATTGATATTCGTTACAAAGTTCACATTTAATTCTGACGATTCCTTCATGGTGTTGTATTTCTTAGAACCAATAGTGTAATTTTGGATATCCTGTTAAACGAAACTTGTGAATACGCTAACATTTTGATCTACGCTATATGTCAGGATAATGAGGCAGAAAATTTGCTAATAGTTGAATTTCACCTTAGACTTCGCCAATTTTTGTAGAATGATTTATTATCATAAAATGTATTTATTGGCTATTTATTAGCTATTTTTTTTTCATTCCTTTTATTCAAATAATATTTTGCATAAATTTTATGCTGAAAAAAATTGTTAGGACCGAATAAAGAACACTTAAACATTAGAACAACTTTAATCAGCAGTAACAGGTTTAAAAAATAAAAAGAGAGCGCTAAACGAAACAGCGTTAAGTGGGGTCTTACTGTATATTTTCTGACAGCTAAAACCATAACACCTTGTAAGCTAACAATGTACCTAAATAATTGGTTAATTCTAATCATATTAGTGGTCAGCTATTTTAGTTTTAGGCTGCGTATTTTTAGGAAGAGTATTATTGACATCTTTTTTATACACGTAACTTGAAATAAAAAATCGGTCACTTTATTTTTTATCATACATATATATATATTTCGAGTTGTTTCAGCGAAATTTGAAACAACTTTAAATTACCCACTGCATTGCTTTAAACAAAAACAACTACGGTAAGTTTTACTTAGCTTAGTTTTTTCATTAACGAAGGATTTTGTTCCCAATTTTAAAAAGTTTTCCCTTTTAAACCTGTCCCTTTTCAATTTTTTTAATTAAAAAAGTTCAAAATTTATATCACAAATTTAAAATTTATACATTAATATTACTTTCTATTAAATTTATTTTATGATAAAATTTGTAATATTCACAAGCAATGCCTCCCTTTACATTATAATGGCGTTTTAATCGAAACTTGGCGAAATATTGACTGGCTACCATATTGATGTTTCTGGAAATTACTGGATAAATCTGGTGCATCGCTATTTATGATGTAAAGGGGTTTTTTGAAAGGTAAGTGACCAACTACAAATACCAGTCGCTCACTGAAACTGAGCCGGTTTTCTTTGGGTGTTTTTGCTATTAAAATTAAGTACGTAATACATTTAGACATTGATACTTGTGTATGAACTCTGTAGAAGATGTGAAAACCTTCTGGGACTTGTTGTGGAAAATTTAAGGCTGTATCTTGTATTTCTAAGAATCTTTTCAACAAACATGTCCCTCCTCTTAAAAAATGTTTTTTCTTTTTTGATAGCATAAAAAACCACGAACAAATCTCAAAAAAAATATTTTAAACAAAATGAGCATATTTTTTTGGCGTTTTTTTTGAGAATATAAAGCACATAAAATAAATAGCCTTTAATTATTAGTTAGTTTATTGAAACTAACTATGGCATAAATCGACTTTCACTAATATTTGTTTCACTCGACTTCACTAACAATAGTTTTATGTAACTTTAAAATGATCAACATTTTTAGTAATTTATAACAACTTAATTTGTCCTCAAATGAGAAATATTGTTTTAAAAATCTATAATACGGTGATCCTTAACTTTGTAATTGCATTATACTTAACATTCCATCATTAAGAATGTTTTTTTTTTTACAATATTAATATTTCTTCATATATTCTTTGAAGAACTATGTAAAAAGCAATGGTCTTTCAATACGACAATTGACACCAGTCCTACTTTTGTGCATTCCCCTTACATAAGGCGGGTATAATCATCTAGATGTTTTAGAAATTTCTCTTCAAATAATCACCCTAGTACTTTTTGAGCATCTATTTTTGTCACCAAATTTGCTGATTTTTCACATTTTTTACTCAATTATTTTACTGAGTCTGTCACTAAGGTTACTTCTTTCTTCTTAAGGTATCCGACTACGTTCGGAGCCGTGATTTCGCAAAATCGTGTAAATGGATAATATTTATGATATTTAGTGTCTCTTAGATTAGAATGCATGTATAAAATTATTTCAAGGACATTATGCCAAAAAAAAAATTATTTAAATACAATATTTTTGCAAAAAATTAACTTAGAATAACCTTTTTTCCAAATGTTCTCCTTTTGTGGAAAATGCTTCTATTATAATAATATTTTGCCTGTATTCAGCTCAAACCTCTGCACAGAGGCTCAAATAGAATTTTTAAAATGCATAACTTGGAAGTCGGTTTATCCATGTTTTACGAAAAACAGAAGGGAAAAAATTTTTAAAAAAATACGCCGATAATTATTTCACATGGTTGTAACTCTGAAAATAATTCGAATTCTTCAAAAATCATAGTTGCGCCTCTGTACAGAGGTCTGAGCTATATTGAGGCAAAATATTAATACAATAGAAGTATTTTTTACAAAAGGAGAGCATTTGGAAAAAAAGATTATTCTAAGTAATTTTTGCCCAAAAAATTTTATTTAAATATTTTTTCATAATGTCCTTAAAACAATTTTATACATGCATTCTAATCTAAGACACTAAATATCATGAAAATTATCCATTTATGCGCTTCTTAAAATTCATGGTTCCGAATGTAGTCGGATACCCCAACATTATTTTTCTATTTAAATACGAACGATTTTTCCAGGAACTACACCATTTCGGCATAGAAAAGGAAAACATCCCAGAACTTATATAATAATAATAATTGCATTGCATGTGAGATGCTATTCAAAGTTTAAAAAAGGTAACCCTTAATGTATTCTTTCTCACCGTTTACAAATATCTAATTTTGTCACCATCCTTTAAAATAAAATTTGTTCATGGATTGAAGTTACTAACTTGTCATTTTACATTAATTCGTCAGCATTCAAATCAATTCAGACAAAAAAAAAAAAATCAGCCATTATTTTTGGGTTCCTTAAGACCCATACCCTTTCAGTTGTTTGGGTCGACTAAAA
>BMAV01015326.1:0-37705 GCA_019973955.1 Trichonephila inaurata madagascariensis | reverse complement strand
ATTCAACATTGTCCTGAGAAAGAGAACATTGCGAAAACCAAGGGAAAGGGTTTTTATTGCCCCTTGCGTGTTTTAAATTCCCCCGAAAGTCCAAAAATATATTGTATTAATTATGTCTCACACAATACGCTGTAACCCCCAAAAAAAACAACCGATATTTGATTTGTTGCTTTTAATGGAGCAGTTTAACTCCATTTTTGAGCATCATTCATCTCTAAATTTTTTGCCTATTTCCCTTAGCATTATTTGTATACTTTAGATATCGGTAAGGTAGCATTCCCAAACCCGAGCATTTAACCTTATGCCAAATTTAATATATTTAACGTCTTCATTCATTAAAATTTAATAACATTCACTGTGCAATTTCAGTAGGTCCTTTGTGTTAAAAAAATAATTTAAAAAATGAGCATATGTAAATGAAGGCAATACTAAATGATTATATAAGCTTAAATAACATATCGTACTTCTGACTGAATATAAATATATAACTATTTGTCACTTTTTAAATGTAAAGATATATGTATTGTGACGATTCTCGGCGTGAGAACCAAGAGCTGTGATGTAACTATGAATTTCCCGCCACACAGCTGTGAATCGGCATCTTTGTGGTTTACCACACTGCATTTTACCTACACTTAAAATTACTGCGTGATCAGTCTTGGCTCCCCGCAACCTTGGACTTCAGGGGGCGCTGGCCTCTGGATCCCTATGAGAGAGGGGAGAACCAGATGATTTGAGCCTTCGAACTGAAAAAAGACTCGAAAAGAACTTCTCTTCCACAAACCACATCTTTTTGAACTTAATAATCTTTTAATAAGTTTAATAATTTCAATGTATAATCTGTAAATAATAGCTGTGACAAATAAACTAAATGTTCAAATTAATCATTATCAAGCTACCGTTATTTATCTCAAACATCACAGTATATCGGGACTAAAAAAAGTTTTTTTGTGGGTCACCAAAACATTATATTCCAATGTAAATATAGGTTTAATGAGTTTTTAAAAAGTTTTTCCTTGTAATTCACCAGAAATTGACTAAACAAAAAAAAAAAATACTTATCTGTGTTTCCAACTGCACTACGGTTACAAATCATTATAAATTATGATGACCCAAGTGTCCTATTTCATAATTGTGAAATAGGATATGTCCTATTATCCTATTATTTTTAATGACACAAAAATACTTTTAATTCGGTCCTTTTTATTCACTTCGGGGCGTATTCTATATTGAGCACCATTCTTCAAACACCATAATTTATATCTCTGCCATTCACTGTGCATCATATATCTCTAATCGAAGTCCCCTTTTAAAGTAATCCAATTACAAAAGAAATTAATAAAAAGTTGACACAAACGTATATTTATTCATAAAATGAATACCCCGACTATTGCCTTTCAGTATTTTCAAAAAAAATGAAATTAATGGTTGCATGGCAGAATAAATTAGTTCCGATTTCTCCAAGCAGTCGTGTCTTTGGAATACAATGGCTCCTCTCCTCGCAAATTATATTTCTACGAATCATTTAGTTGTATTGTTTCGCATCTGTCCCAATTAGCTGTTGCAGAGACATAAAAAAGGATCGTCATTTGATCTAAATATCTTTTAATATCATACCGTTGTCATTCCCCTTAATTTGCTTACGTTGAATATGCATTTTCTGGCCATTTTACGTGGAACCAATGCTATACTGACCATCCTTAGGGGGTTGTTTTAATGTTCTTCGCGTTTCGGGTGTTTAAACGTGCTTTCCCGTGTCTCTTTTTTCTGAGGGGACCAAAAATGCAGACTATAACAATGTTTTCTTGCGTTGGTACATTTTGCAGACAGAAGGTAGAAGTGAACAGGACAATGACACCGGTAAATAGACAGATTTCTAACTCCAAAAGAATAAAATCATTTCTATTTTGTTTGACGAAATATGACCTTGAATCTAAATTTTTGAGATTTTTAGATATCTTTTACAGCTTTTAATGTGTTAAGGTTCAAAACTTAAGCTGTATAACGTATATTGTTTTATTATTTTTTCGTGGAATTCATATTTCTACCGTGTTCTTGTTAAGGCAGGTTAAGAAACTATTTTCCTCGTAAAAGAACATTTGAATTGTACAATTTTTCAATGTCATTTACAGTAAACCCTTTTTTAAAAAAAAAGGGCCCCTTTTTGGGGGGGGCCCAAAAATTTTTTTAAAAAATTTTTTGGGGGCCCCCCCCGGGGGGGGAAAAAGGGGGTTTTAATGTCCCCTTTTTTTTTAAAAAAATTTTTTTAAAATTTTAAAAAAAAAATTTTTTTCCCTTTTTTTTCCCCGTTTTTTTAAAAAATTTTTTAAAAAAAAAAAAAATTTTTTCCCCTTTTTTTGGGGGAAAAAAAAAAAACCCCCAAAAAAAAAAAATTTTTTCAAAACCTTTTTTTTTTAAAATTTTTTCCCCCCCCTTTTTTTTTGGGTTTTTTAAACCCCTTTTTTTTTCCCCGGGCTTTTTTTTGGGGTTAAAAAAAAAAAAAAAAAAAAAAAAAAAAAATTTTTTTTTTTTTCCCCCTTTTTTCCCCAAACCCCCCCAAAAAAAAAGGGAAAAAACTTTGAAAACCCCCTTTTTTTCCCCTTTTTTTTTTTAAAAAAATTGGGTTTTTTTTTTGGGGGTTTTTTTTCCTTTCCTTGGGGTTTTTTTTTGCCTCAATTTTAAATTTTTTGGGGGGAAAAAAAAGGAAAAAAAGGGTTTTTTTAAAAAATTTTTTTTTTAAAAAAAAAAAAAATTTAAGGAAAAAAAAATTTTTCCCCAAAAAAAAATTTTAAAAATTTTTTTTTAAAAAAAATTAAAAAAAAAAAATTTTAAAAAATTTTTCCCCGGGGGTTTAACAAAAAAAAAAAGGAAATTATTTTTTTTTTTTTTTTTCCCCCCTTTTTTTTTTTAAAAAAAAAGGTTTTTTTAAAAACCCTTTTTTTTTAAAATATTTTAAAACCCCCCCAAAAAAAACCCCCAAAAAAAAGGGTTTTTTTTTTTTCCCTTTTTTAAAAAACCCCTTTTTGTTAAAAAAAAAAACCCCAAAAAATTTTTTTTGGGGTTATTTAAATTTTAAAAAAAGGGCTTTTCCCTTTTTTAAAAAAAATTTAAAAAAAAAAAAAAAAAAAAAAAAAAAAAAAAAATTTTTTTTTAAAAAAAAAAAAAAAATTTTAAAAAAAAACCCCCCCCAAAAAAAAATTTTTTTTTAAATTAAAAAAAAATTTTAAAAAATTTCCCCCGGGAAAAAAAGGGGGAAAAATTTTTAAAAAAATTTAAAAAATTTTTCCCAAAAACCCCCGGATTTTTTAAAAAAAATTTTTTTTTTTTTTTAAAAATTTTTTTTTAAATTTTTTTAAGGGTTTTTTTTTTTTTGGTTTTTTGGGGGGCCCCCCCCAAAAAATTTTTTTAATTCCGGGGGAAAAAAAAATTTTTTTTTAAATTGAAAAATTTTTAAAATTTTTTTTAAAACATTTTTTTTTTAAAAATTTTTCCCAAATTTTTAAAAATTTTTTGGTTTTAAAACCCCCAAAAATCCCCCCCCAAAAATTTTTTTTTTTAAAAAATTTTTAAAATTTTTTGGGTTTTTTTTTAAACCGTTTTTTAAAAAAAATTTTAAAAAAAAGGGTTTTTTTTAAAAATTTTAAAAGAAAAAAAAAATTTTTTTTTTTAAAAATTTTTTTAAAAAAAAAATTTTGGGGGGCCTTTTTTTTAAAAAAAAAAAAGGGGGGGGAAAAAAAAAAAAAAAAACCCCCATTTTTTTTTTTGGGGTTTTTTTAAAAGGCCCCCTTTTTAAGGGTTTTTAAAAAAAAAACCCCCAATTTTTTTTTTTTCCCCAAAATTTTTTTTTTTAAAACCCCCCCGGGAAAGGGGCCCCCCCCCGGGGGAAAAAAAAAATTTTTTATTTTTTTTAAAAAATTTAAAATTTTTTTTTTTTTTTTTTAAAAATTTTTTTAAATAAAAATTCCCCCCCTTTTTTTTTTTTGGTTAAAAAAAACCCCCCCTTTTTTTTTTTTTTTTTTTTAAAAAAAAAAAAAAATGTATAGTTTTTAAAATTTTTTTAAAAAAAAAAGGGGGAATTTTTTTTTAAAAAAAAAAAATTTTTAATTTTTTAAAAAAATTTTTTTAGTTCGTATTTTGAAATAAGGATATTTGGGTAAGGGAAAATAAAAATTTATTTATTTTCAAGTGGAAAAGTAAAGTTTTTTTGAAAAGTAAGTTAGAATTTTTTATTATGTTAATTTCTTAGAATATTTGTTTGTTGTATGTTTAAAAGGATACTGTTAGTGTCCGTAGACACAAAATCGTTAAAATTTGTGTTATAAAATATACTTTTTATCAACCCAACTGTCGTTATTGTAATTGGATAAAATAGAAAACTCTCTCTGTGTCTGTGGAGTGGAAATAATTATATGTTTTTAGACATTACGCACTTAAAGCACACTATTTCTTAAAAATTTATTGGTCTATTGCAAATAAAAAATTATAAATACAAGCCTTTACTTCCTTGCTCCAAGTAGTTTATTAAGGAGAAATTAATTCGTAACTAATGTTCAGTGTATAAATTCTCTGTGCCAGATAACGAAAAAAAAATGAATACATATCACATTTACATTTACTTTTTAACCATTGCAATACATGTAAGTCTGATACTCATATAAATATGTAAAATTTAAATAATTCATCACGAAAAACTATATCTCAAATAGACTGTGTAATTTTAGAAATTAAACTGAGAAATTGATGTGATTAAAAAAAATATGTAGGCAATTGATTTAATATTGCGTCCTTTCGATGGTACCCTAGGGGTCAAGGTCACGGACTCATGGCCTTAGTGCCACTGAGACTCGCCGTGCAGAGTAGCTGATGCACATTAAATCTGTCGAAGCCGCTCATCCGGTATAGTGGTTAGTGACTCTGACTTCGGTGCCGTAGGGATCGGGTTCGAATCTCAGAGAAGGCATGGATGTTTGTAAATGTATAGTGCCTTCGCGGCATGAGGTTATTTTACATAGCCATCGAGCCGCAAGTCCTCGTGAGGTTGGTGGAAGGCCTCCGACCACCCCCAGGATGTTCTCCCCCGAAATTGGGATAGAACCAAGCAAAATCGTTCTGTCACCTGCATGGTGCTCAAAGCTATGGCTAACGACAGGCGTAAAAATGTAGCCCTTAGCCGCGATGAATTTCGTGGACCTTGATCCGATGTTACTGTCGATCAGGTGGTATAAGTAACAACAACAACAACAAATCTGTCGATGCTCTAAGTTCTTTCGTTGGCGTGCCATGGATGTTCGGAAAGGAGGGTGCCAGGTCAGGTGTTTCAGGTCGTCACTTAACCATGGCCCAAAATTACGAGATCCTTCGTCAAAAGCGTTCATTTTGCTTTGTAGTTCGACATTAAGAAGCACTCATTGCGTCCTTTCGCCTTTTTTTACCCATATCGATGTGGCCACGGTAGCCGAGTGGTATAGGTATCGGATCGTGGCTGGGCTTGTCACGAGTTCGAGCCCAGTACCACTAAAGACCCGCCGTGTAGGGCAGCGATGTACGTTAAATCTGTCGAAAGAAGCTGAAACGTCCTCCCGTTGGTGTGTTGTGGTAGTTAGGAGAGGGGGGTGCCAGCTCAGGTGTCGTCCACGTCACTTGACCATGGTTCAAAATTACGTGGTTCGTCGCCGAAAGCCCTCGTGCAGCTGAACAGTGCGACGTTAATATTCAATCAATCACTCACTACCCATATCGATGTGGCCGCGATAGCCTAATGGTCAAGGTCATGGACTCGTGGTTGGCGTGTCGTAAGTTCGAGCCTAATGCCACTGAAGACCCTCCTTATAGAGGGGCTGATGCACGTTAAATCTGTCACGATTCAAAGGCCTTTCCGTTGGCGTGGAAGCTCGGAGAGGGGTGCCAGCTCAAGTGTTCTCGTCACTTGACCATGGTCGAAAATTACGAGGTACGTCGCCAATAGCCTTCGTGTTGCTTTATAGTGCGACGTTAATAAACATTCACTACGTCTTTTCTCGCTTTTTTTTAACCATATCGCCTATTTCATTTTATTTTTTTGCCTTCATGTGAGCCTCTTAGAAAAGCTTAATTACAAAGCATCCTTCCGCTTAGTTTAATTTTTTCTTTTGGCATTGACCTCCTCTTAGCACTAATAGATATATTTAGTGCAACACGAATCCTAATTAAAATAAAACTAATAATATAATACCCCCTCTTTTTTTCGCAATACGGTTTAAATCATTCTAATCATTGCCTGGATGCAGTCTTACTATTATAATAATATATTTGGTTTAGCAAAAGTATAATTTTCCTTCATTTGCTCGGTGCGTAAAAACAACCAATTAAGCAAGAACAGTCTCCTTTGTATAGAGGTATGCTGTTTGGTAAAAAGAGCTTCAAGTTTCTTGCACAACACTTTTGTGAGTTTTAACACTCCGCTCTTGTTAAACACGCGATGAATTTAACCCCTTTATATTCGCACTTAATCCTGGTGTAGTCATGCAGCACGAATTAGCCCTTGTTTTAGACTCTTCCTCTGACAATTAGATTGCCTTTTTATGTTTTGATTCCACTTGAATGGGCTCACGAAACCACATACGCGTAGTTAGTTATTACTGTATTAAACTTTCGTTGCGTGTAGTTGTGTGCTTTTAATTATATTTTTAATTAAGTTATGTAATAATCTGCTTCTCTGTGTGTGGGAAAAGTATATCTTCTTTTTTTTTTACCTTCTCCTTGAAAAAAAAGTGCAGTTGAATGTATTTAATTTAGTGGAATGTATAAACTAAAATGTACCTCTTTTTTTTTGTAAGGCGTACAAGAGAGCTTCCTGTAAACGGGTAATTTAAAATGATAAATTCGTAATTGGGTTTTTAGAGTCAAATACACTAGTTAAGGTATCTGACTACGTTCGCGGAACCGTGATTTTGAATAGCGCATAAATGGATAATTTTCATGATATTTAGTGTCACTTAGATTAGAATACATGTATAAAATTGTTTTAAGGACATTTTGACAACAAAAAAAAAATTTATTTAAATACAATATTTTGGCAAAAATTAACTTAGAATAACCTTTTTTCAAAATGTTCTCCTTTTGTGAAAGATGCTTCTATTATAATAATGTTTTGCCTGTATATAGCTCAGACCTCTGTACAGAGGCTCAACTAGAATTTTTGAAATGTATATCTTAGAAGTGGATTTATCCATATTTTACGACAGCAGAGGGGAGCAGTTTTAAGAAAAAAACGCCGATCATTATTTCAATTGGTGGTAACTCTGAAAATAATGTGAATTTTTCAAAAATTCTAGTTGAGCCTCTGTACAGAGGTCTGAGCTATATACAGGCAAAACATTAAAATAATAGAAGCATTTTTCACAAAAGGAGAACATTTTGAAAAAAGATTATTTTAAATTAATTTTTTGCCAAAATATTGTATTTGATTAATTTTTTGTCAAAATGTCCTTATAAAACAATTTTATACATGCATTCTAATCTAAGTGACACTAAATATCATGAAAATTATCCATTTATGAGCTGTTTTAATATCACGGTTCCGAACGTAGTCGGATACCTTAAATTAATATTACTTTATTAATAGAGTCCCAAAAATATTTTTAATTCGATGTTAATAATTATCTTTAAGTGGTTACTGTATTCATGCCAACCTTTTTCATACGATTTGATTCTACAAAAAGAGAGCAAAATGTTTGCCGACATTAAATTATTTTGATGATGTTTCTGGATATTAAATCTCATACTTCTACGTATGTTTTGAACAATTTTGGAACATTTTTAACATTTAAAATGTGATTCTTTTACACATTTGATTTTAGTGACATGAATCTTTATGTCATGATCTTCACAATTTTTTTTAATAAGAATATTTCACCTCGAAAAGCACATAAACGTATCCTTCAATTCATCGCATGTTTACATTCTCTGTTTTCAAAGAAGAATAAATATGAAGATATCAGACGATAATTTGTTTTGCCAAGAACTTTTCACAAATAATATTTGAATTTTTTGTTCTTAATTCTTTGTCGAAATTATTCTAAACAATCTGTGAAACTCCTGTGATATCATAAAAACCCAGCAATGCCTCCACTTTTTCGAAAATAAATCCCTTACCTTTCAATCATGATTAAAATTTTATATTCGGTCTTGAAAACACACTTTCCGTTTTTGCTGGCATGTATTTTGTCCACGATCACTTGCAGCCATGATTTTAGAACTCGCGGTCGGAATTCGAATCCTGGTGCTACTGAAGACCGCCGTGTAGAGGGCGCTGATACATGTTAAATCTGTCGAGGCTCAAGCTCCTCCCATTGGTGATGTGTGGTACTTACGAGAGGGTGGTATCAGTTCAGGTATCATTTTCGTCACTTCATCGTTGTTCAAAATTACGAGGTTCGTCGTTAATAGCCCTCTTGTTGTTTTATAATGTGACATTAATAAAATTAACTCATGCACGATGTAACGTATCCTGTCACACAGCTGTTAATCGGCTTCTTTTTGTGGATGTTTCATCACGTCTTTATGAACACCTGCACCCTTAAAATATTACTAGGTCTTGTCTTTGGGGATCTCCCCGGCAACCTTTGACACCTTGAGAGAACCCCTACTCCGCCCACGAACCAGATGTAACTCAAGAATAAAGGGGCCGACCGCTACTATCGGGTTACCCTAGAGAGGAGAGAGAGAGAAGACGGTTTGAAAACTTCGCTGAAAACAGACGCAATCTCCTCGCTCATAAACAACAGAATTTGAACTCTTATGATCAAAACAATATGTTTAACAACTTCAATGTATAATCTGTAAATAATAGCTGTGACGTAAATAAACTAAATATTTAAATTAATAAATATCACGCTACCCTTAATTATCTCAAACGTCACAACGGTCACTTATTTCGTGAAATCCTTACATTCTCATTGGGCGGAGCTTGCTTACGAGAGATTTTGCATAAACAATTTACAAAACTTAAGTTTTTTTTTAATTTAAAAGTGGCTAAGGATATATTGTCAATATTTTACTGTGTATGATAATCAAAATGAAATCTCACCTGTGTTTCTTGATGTCTGAAAAAGTGAATGAACTTTACCGAAAGAATAACGATTCATCTGCTGAATGAATATTATAATTCAACTGATCCCAAAATTATCCATTTTTGAACTGATTTGACTGTCAATGAATTATTCATAAAATACCATCGTAACACCATTCATTTGTCTAAAATAATAAATTGTGAATAAAAAAGATAATTAGTACTATTCTCAAACCCGATTTTAATTATCAAGCATTTTATACTGTAGAATTTTCGCCTCTCAAGGTACGTTTGTCACTGTCCTCAAAGACACCATTGTCGATTTAAAGAACCATTACCAATGCCATTTTTTTTATTATTTTGATGCCCTACTTGCTCAGAAGAATGCCTCCTTCAAATACGCAGAACAAGGCTAGTATTGTGTATCATTTATTTGGATTCTTAATAACCGATAATGAACTACTACAGGGATGGGTAGGAACTCGTAAAAAGTGATCAAATGGGGTCAAGTTTGGGGTGCGGGGAGAATCTTCCTCATTTTCTTTTCCTTATTTTGTAGGTGTCGTGAGGCTTTTATGTGTAGAAATAAAAATGAGAAAAGACTCCCCACCTGGCGTCCATGCCGTATGCTAACTGTCCACTTTGTAGTTAATATTTTGGGTTGGAGGAACTCTAAATATAATAAGCTCTATTTTTATCATAAATACTGGTGTTTCTGTATCTCGTGAAAAAAACTCGGAGAAGTATTTAGATCAATGCGTAATAGCTCAGGAAAATATTTCGGTCCATTTTTTACCCCTGAATTTATTGAACATAGTTTTCTTGGTACAGGATGTGAGTTTTTATTCTTGTGCATCTTCCGCATCATTTTTGAAAGAATTCAGCGTGGTAAAGTTTTGTACTCTAAATTCAAATCTATTTTTAACTGTTTTTCTTAAAATCTGCGCCGGTTTATCCATTTGGCGCTTGGGGTGGGTGCCAGGGGCCCGGGGACTGGAAGGGCCTAGATAAGCTGGACTAAATCAGATTTTCTAGTTATAAATTTCGATCCGCCAGTGCTCAAATTTTCTGCGCCCAGGGCCCGAAATGGGCTTAAATCGGCATTGCTTAAAATTATGTCAATTTCCGAAATAAGAGTAAAAAAGGTTAGCTGAAAAACAATATAACAAAAATATTTAGGTGTTTATAGTATTTTTGTTATTATTATTTACAGAGAGATGTAAAAGGGCAGAGGTGAGCAATTAGCAGTTCGCAAAGATGGGAGAACGTTCTCTATATTTGAGTCAACATATATTTGTGAGCAAAGTTTTTCTTTATTAACAAGAGTATATATAAATATAGATGTAAGTTGATTGTGACATTAACTAACAGGTTGTGAGAACTTCAACGAGTAATTTCTCTCCTAATTTCAATATAGATATATATATATATATAGAGAGAGAGAGAGAGAGAGAGAGAAATGCGATAGGGTACATTTCTTTTCATTAAACTGCCTCTAAAATTAAATGTGCTTGCAGCTATAAGTGATATGAAGTTAGTAGTGCAATAAATAATTTGAATAAAACTTCCACTATTTTGTTTAACCTATATCTCTTGATTTTAAGGGTTCAATTTATACCTTCTCTGAGATGCAAAGTTAACGAATGATTGCAATCGTTTTCAAAAGATATGCTCTCCGGTATCCTCCTCTTCTGAAAAGTAGCCCTCGAGCCAAAATAGTTGCCCACCCCTGCTTTTAGTTATTGTTGAAACGGCTTATAATTTATCCTATAAAATGAATATATGATAAATGCGACGGAAGTTCTTATAAAAAAAGGTTTTCGTGAGGACATGGTGCTCATACAGAGACGCTTAATGCTTCTTGAGGCACTGGGCTCCTACGCAAAAGTAAGCCCTGGGCCCTACACAAATGTAGGCCTACACTTTTGACCCTTAAAAGTAGACAGTACATAGCATACGTTGTCAAATACTTATACAAACAACAACCCGAAACAAATGTGCATGACTTACAATCGCACAAACCGGCTCGATCGACTGCCGCCTTTTGACTAAATGGGTAATGATGGTGTATGGTGGTAGGCCTGGGCCTGTACGTAGACGACGTCATCACATGTATGTATCATGACATCGTCCGAAGTTCCCAGATTTTCGGAGAATACAACTGAAAATAACACTTGACCATTGAAATTATTCGAATTATGATTTTATTAAATCTGAGTCGCGAACGAGACGAGGCCCCCATAGTGATTGAGGCCCTGAACCCGGGCCCAGTTGGCCCTTGCCTTAAGACGTCCCTGTGCACATAAGGTCCTGGAAATCTTTGAATGCAGCGTGCTGATTACTGGTAAAATGAATTTCGCGAGACATCGTTCCTCAAATTAAAAACGTTAACTGAATATCTTAGATAATATTAAGGGAAGGAGGAAATGTGTAGTCTATAAATATGGATATTTAAAAAATATTAAAACTAATAATTTTGTTGATTGTGTATGTAGTTTATAATTTAAGTTAACTATTTTCTGGATCCTCTTGAAGAAACACAAATGAACTGAAAAAGGGTTCATCTGAAAATGGAAAACAAAATGACAGTTAAACAAAAACAAAGTAAGGAAAAGTTTTTCTTTTTTATTATGTTAAACGCAAAATGTTACTGGATGAATCATTAAGTCTGCTAAAGTCAAAGTGCCTACACAGAGCTAAAGGTTATTGGTACTTAGACCTTTCTTTTCGAAGAAAAACCTAATGCATCATCACTTTCCAAAATTAAGTAACATCAAAATTTTATTCTTAGCTTTTTTTCAGAATACATTTTCCCCTCATTCGCAATCAATGAAGTTCTAAAAAAATATATCTTTGATACGTATTTAGTAATCCACTTTGTGATTACGCCCGCACAAATTCTTAATGGGAAGTGTAAGTATCGTTTTTCTTTGTATTTCCGCAATGCTAATATACCTTGTGATTCTTTTGTATAAAAGATTATCTAATTCCGGGGATTATTTTCTTTAAGAACGTGGTTGGAATAGAATCACGCGTTTTCTCTTAAAATTGATATCGGTATTTGGTTAATGGTCTCTTTTGTGTCATGAGAAAAAACTCAGTATCATTTCTGATCGTGTTGATTGTATTAGCGTGCAGTGCATTGTTCGGTAATAGTGCGGTTTTTTTCCACTCTAGATGTCCATTATTTTCTTTAATCTTCGCTATCGTGGTTTTTTTCCCTAATAGCCTCCCCTCTTTAAGAGCGCATTTGGTTTTATTTGTTAGAATTATAATTCTTTACTGACTATATAGAATTTCTTTATAATGGTTTTGTCAGAAAATACTTTTAAAAATTGGATTGTTACAATTTTTGTGGAATATAAGTCAAATTTAATTTGTCTTGATTTTACTGAATAAAAACATTTCCTGATTTTGATGGAATATCATTTCTCGATGCATAATTTCATCATGGATTATATTTGAGCTGAAATTTTTATTTACATATCTATTTCATTAAGGCTGTCTTCGGTTAATGCAATGCTTCTCAAACTTTCAATACTTGCGACCCAATATTCAATAATAATTTCATCGCACCCCCTCCATACAAATAATGCATTAAATTCGATTATACGATACTTTGACGCTAAAGCTGCAATACGAATTTTACTTCTTAAGTGCCTTAAGTACTCTTTACTTCTCTCTCAGCCAGTGCGTAAATTGCCCCGGACGTATATATACGTCTTTCCGAAGTACTATCTTTTCTGTTCACTGCTATGCATAAAATTATTCCGAAGGTTTTGGAATGCAATAAAATGAACTTGACAGTGTTTGCGAAGGATTTACTTATTTCTGAGGATTGTCTTATTTATTCCCTTTATTCCCCCCAACCCCAATACACAACATACTCTTGCATACGTGAAAAATGGTGGCATTGGGGAACGAATTGCGTAACTTTTAATCGGCCAGTTAAGGGATTAATTAAAAACCGTACAAATTATCTAGATAAGTGTTAATTTGTGTGCATATAATTTTACGTATACATATGACTATCCAGTAGGGTCACTGGTAATTATTAAACTTGTTCTTACTTAGTACTATTAAATTAATTGTAAAATACATTGTGCAGTACTGATACATTTGTACTATATCAGCGTAAATGTTTTTTTTTTAATTTTTTATTATGTCAGAATGTATTTTGTTTGTTTTCTTTCAATAAATTAATAATTTTTTAAATAATCTTCAGTTTTCTACTTTTCAATATGCTCGCGCTCCCTCCTAGGATTATCAAGCCCTCTTAGGGGCGCGCCCCACAGTTTGAGAAGAGCTGGGTTAATGTTAAAGAATAGGACCCGAATTCGGAATATTTTTTCAGATATAAAAGTACTCAAAAATTGATATTATATTCTGGCTTCTCTATCCCGTGTAAAAATCATTTATTTTATCATATTTCCTAATTTTTATCAGAGTTGATACATTTTTTCTTTTATAAAATGTGTTTCACAATTTTTATTCTGTTCCGTAATTCTAAATAAGCTATCCATTTACATGTTAAAAGGAAATATTCATTATTTAGGAAATATTTTGAAGTTTAAAAAACGCTATATTATAAACAAATGTATAAGTTGCAATATTACAAATTTTCATGAAAATTGGGATGTTTTTCTGTCCGAAAATATACTTCGCATTTAATTCAAACCCTCGTATATTTGACGAAAAAACCTTAAAATCTCTCTGTGGCGGTTTGTTTCCAGTAATCCCTAAAGGGAAAAATATGTGTGAACCTTCCTTAACCGATGGGGGATTCAGTCAATCTGTAAACAACTTTGGCCGATAACGGAACCCCCGAAATCAGTTGGTGTTCCTACCCACAACATAGTAATTTTCAATTTATATTTGTTTGTGTGTCGTTATAGTAAATATTTAAAACCTGAAAACACACACACAATGACTTATACCTTGAACACGCAAAGAAATACACGACAAAAACACTGATAATAATAGAAAAAAAATTATTTTGTAATATCGTGGAGATGGCAGTAATAATAAGTAAGTCCTAGGGTCCGACAACCTCCCATAGCCCTTTGATTTTTTCGATTGGTTATAATCCTATGTACATATTATGTAAAATTTAATTATATATTTGTTAATAATTAATTTTATTAATTAATGCTAATTATTCATTCAATAATTAATTTTGTATTGTTTTTGTTGCTGAAAATCGACAAAATCAAAAGAATATGTTGGGCGGAGTATTGAAGCTTGATACCAAAATGGTGGACTTTAGACCCTGGACCCCACCCCCCTTGAAAAAATTTTGTGTGCGCTACTGCGTGGGAGTATATATATGTTCAATGTAGAAATTTTAAATTTAATTTTGTTAACATATAAACAACCTTTATTATAAAATACGTTTCTTTTTTTAATTAAGAAAAAAAATTAACAAAGTCAAATTATTCATGTGTTTTATTCAAGAGGATTTTCAATAATCAAGAGGATTTTTAATAATTGCAAAAGAACAACTAAAAGATTTTGAAATTGATTTTGCATTCACCTTAAATGCATACAATTATATAAACATTTAATTAAGCTTTAATATCATGTTGAACTAATTTTTTAAAATAAAAATTAAAACTAAGGTTTGAAATTTTTAGAACTATTATAATTTATAGTTCAAGATCTTGTGAGTCAAATTATGTACTGTTAATTCAACTAATTAAAATGTGTCTTAGTGTTCTTAAGTCCAAAATGTCCGTCCTTTAAGTTGTTAATTTTTTTTCAACATTTCATGTGAGCTTTTCTTTAATTATTTTGAAAAAATTCAGTTATTTCATTCTTATTCTATTTGTTCTTATAGAACTTTAATTCGTTTACTTTTCAACTTGATTTGTTTATTTATTAACTTAAAAGTTGTTTGAACTGACAATTTATATTAGAATTCTTAAAAATGAAACAATCTTAATTACATATTATTTTCTGCATTATTTTTCTATTAAGTTTTGCACAAGTCTACTTTTATCTCATATAAATACTATTAAAAAAAACTTTTCTACGTTCTCTCTGGTTTATTTCCAGAGTGAATCGATTTCTTTAAAAAATATGTCTATCGATTACCTTACTGACGTCAGCATTCTCTCTCGTCCTTAAAACTTCTCGGATATCATCTACCATATATTTTTAGCATATTTTTAGCGTCTGCCTTTGAGCTCATTTATAATATGCAGAATATGCTTGCTTCTTTTTGAATTTATAATTTGCTTCATAGGCTTAAACTTACATAATTATTTGTTCTAAATAATCGGTAATCTTTTTTAAAAAAAATCGTTTGGTATTTTGTGGAAGTTGTAGTGTTGTTTGCTTATTTCCATCGTAAATCTTCAGCGCATTATGTAAAATATTTTATTTTGTCGTATCTCAAAACAAAATAAGGATTTTCCTCAATATTTATTTTCTTTGTGTTGCCAACTCATGTTTGTACGTGAAATTTTATAAATGAAGTAATTAACATTATTGGAATTTTAGTTAAATGATACATATATTGATAAATCACCGGCTTAGAAATGAAGTATAATATTTTTATTCACATTTGTAAATTTAAACATTTAAAATAGTAAAATTCTCAAATTATTAAAATGTGTTAGACTCATGGTTTCTCCATTTAATCGGCGATTTTCTGTGTCTGGTAAAATGGAACGAAATGTTTTTATAAGCAGATTTATTTCTCTGCTTTATTATTATTTTTTTTAGTATTTCCTTCTAATTTTCATGATAATATATTTAAACTGCCCTTATTTCCCCCCCCCCTGAATTATGTGCGACTATTCAAAATGTGATAATTATTTCAAAACCTAAAATTTCGTTTGAAATTTTGAAATGACATTTAAACTCCGTTTATCAACTCGATAACATTGGTCGAAATCTCTCCAATCTTTTTCTTTGGTATATTTGAAAAGGTACATTTTTTTGTTAAATGTAATTACATAGATTTGTGCTATTCATATTGACAAATGATCTATTCACAATAGTCAGTCAAGTAACTAAATATTAGAAATGCACATAATATTAAATATTATATGTACCTAGAGCCGTAGCTACCGCCGTATCTATGAAAACGGGCCCTCCAAACTATTCCTCAAAATGTGTAAGCAAAAGATCGTAAAATGCTAAGAGCGCTAAAAAAGGGCCTCCAAGGTATTTTGATACAGGGCCCATTTAGACTAGCTACGCCAGTGTGTATACCTAATACATTACATAAACATACTTTAAATATAAATATAAATAGTTAATATTAGATGCATATAGGCTTTTCTGTTCAAATAAAAGAACTTGGATGTCTATATCGTTTTTAATCGTTAGGATATATCAGCAATTGTTAGCTATTTCCTTATATTTATTGAAAACTATTATTATTCCTCATACTTTTCATCTTGGTAATTCTTTGATTATTTTTCCTTAGCAAAGGTTAGAACCATTTTCGTCTTCCTTTTTAAATCCAGTTTTCTCAAGAAATATCATTTACTTTTTATTTTACATAGTTTCATTTGAAAAATCTAGTTCTTGGTAGAAGCATATTCATTCATCAGATAAATCCAAGAAAATTATTTTTAAACCTCTTTTCCTTTAATAATTTATGTGTTTTCAAAATTCATTTTATCCTTGGAATTTGTGTTATGCTTTATAATATCTTAATATTTTTATAAAATGATAAAATGCACGAGTTTCATTCATTCATTCTTTCTTTTTTTTTCCAATCCCTACTAATAGTTCACTCTCTCCCTATATATATATATATATATGTTATAGTAGAGAATTGGCCTATATATATATATATATATATATATATATATATATATATATTTATATATAATGAAATGTATATATATATATATATATATTGCGTTTATATATCTTGTTCAAATTTTCCATCGTTAATAAAATACTTTCTATTCATCCATTCAAGTTCCAATACATTTTTTAAAATTGTAGTGGAATAACACTTGATGTTCATACAGTTTTTTAAAATATTAATTCATTAATAATTAGTAACAAACAACAATAATAGTCCAACAGCATATATAAAAGAAAATCATTCGTTTTCCCTGTAGCGCGTTGGACTTCTAATTCAAAGGTTATGGGTTCGAATCCCACTAAGGATAACCTAATTTCTGAGAATGTCTTTTTTACTATACTATTTTATTAGAATAATTAAATTTAATTTATGAATAAACAGTAACAAACAAACAAAAATAGTCCAACACCTTATATAGAAAGGAAAATGGAAAATTGCAACTAAAATCGCTTTCTATTTGTCACTTAATAGTGTGATTCTGTCATATGTATAGGCATATAGTCGAACCTCTATATTGCGAATTTTTCTATATAGCGAACTTTTTCCTGGAAACTTGAACATTTCCAGATTTTCTTCATAAAATAACCTCTCTATAGCGAAGTCCATTTTCTATATAACGAACTTTTTCCTTTGTGATTAAATTTTTTTCTCCCTATTTTTAAAGTATTTCGAAAAGATTTCAAGTTATTCTCTATTTAACACATTTTATGGTAGTCATACATCTTGAACAAATTTTATTAGATCCTAACTCGCCGGGAGCAATAGAGTTCTAGACGTTTCGACCAAGAAGTGCTGCAACCTTTAACCCCCATTGTCCAGTTCACTAGAAACATCTTCGATGTCCCCTTTCATACTCAGTGGAGTTCTTCCGTGTCCCCATGTCCTTATTATAAAATAATGTATGTTTAATATTACTGGTATGCTTCAAATTAGAAAATGTCTCATTAATTTTAATATAAAATTATTTTCTTAATATTGAAAATACAGTGTATTCTTCGACATTATTTTTTCTTGTCTTCCTTGCAGTTTTTCTTTCTATTTTTTTATGAGTAAGATATATAAAATAAGCATATATTAATTTTAAAAAGGTGTGAATAATAACTTTTTTTAAATGTAGTGTTTATGAATTTAAAATTTGTTCTATGTGATTTATATAAAGTGTAGTAAAAGATGAACCTCTATATAACGAATTTTCCCTATAACAAACTTTTTCCGGGATTTAGTGACTTCGTTATATAGAGGTCCAACTGTATTTAGATTAATTGTAATTATTTAATAAAAAGTAACTAAAATAAAAATTCTTTGTTGATCTAATTGGGAAAATTGGGGAGAGCTAAAAAAATGTTTTTTTTATTGTTATGTATCTTTTATTGTTACAATTTCTCATTCTGTTAAAAAAGAATTTAAAAATCGTTTCTTTTCCCGTACGTAAGGAAAGAACTAGTTTTAATGCCCGTAAAAAAAAAAAGGTCTTACTCACTATCCAACAACATTTAGACCAAATATTTGTGATGAAAAACATCAAAATAAATCCCACCACATTTGATACTTCGTGTTATTATTTTCTAGAAATTTATAGTTAATTCTATTGTGTCGAGATTTTCCGCCTGGCATGCTCCACTTTAAAACATTTTATGTGATATGATATCGATCTTAAAGTCGGCGTGACAAGATTAACTTTTATTTTCAACCAAATATGTCATAGCTACCCATCTCTCTCTTTTTTTTTTTTGGATTAATACTTTTCCCTAAAAAGGTGTCAATTTTCAACGAATCGACTTATTTATCCTCTTAATAAACTCGTTGTCTTCTTCACTTCTCTTCCCTCCCCAAACTCTAAACCGTACCGATTATTTCTGTCCCAATTTTTTGACAGCTTTGACGAATCGGTAACAAATGCAGGTTAATTGAATTTTGTCATTCTCCGTAAAATGAGATTAAGACTGTACAGGGGGAAAAAGAAGGGGAAAAAATGCAACTACCTATAATTTATCCAGCCCCCTGCCCCCGCTTTTATTTTCACAAGGGGGAAAAACATGCGGAATTTTTTTTCAAGTTTCTAATTTTAAATCGCTTTGGAGAAGGAGTGTTTTTATGATCTGAAGAAAAACTGTGACCTCTAAACTCTCTTTTTGTATGAAGTATCCGCCCATTCGTCGACTTCGCAGAAGGGTTGATGTTGGTGCTTTCTTTGTGATCTTTGACTTTCGATATGACCGCTTTTTGTCTTATTACATGGTACTTTTATCTTGGTTTGATCACTGGGGAATCCGTTTTGCTTTCTTCTTTGACCAATAACATGTCAGTGATGTGATAGAGTTTATTTATAGAATTTTATTGAAGAGAAATGTTTATTTACGTTCTCGATCAATTAACATTCTTTTGCGTTAGTTAAAAATGGTTTTTCTGTTTTCATTTGTATTTGAAATTTTTATTCTTCTCTTGTACGGGTAGGTCAACTCATCAACTAGAAATTGCTCTTACTGTTTTAAAATCAGCGTTCTAGTTAGTCATGTGACCTTTTTTAATTATGCCAGTGGTGTGAGAATCTTGGCGCGATAAAAATGGCTAAAAAGATTCAATAAAGGATATTATTTTTATGATTCGTTCAGAAAAACAGAGTTCACAGTGTTCACAATTAAATCTTATGTTTAGAATTTTTTTTACCAAAATGTTATTTATTTTACTTTTATTATTATTATTATAAGGCCTGCTTTTTCCCTTTTTATGTATGTTTTTTTTTTTTGTATGATGCGTCTTAAAATAATTTTCATCAAATTTCTTGATGGTATTTCTTATTTATTAATATAATAAAAATTATTTACTTAAATGATACTTCGTAGTTTTACTTATTTACTTCGTAATACCATTTCAAATAAAATATAATCGAAAAATTTTTCCATAAAAAGAAATTTTAATATGTTTTCTTTTGGTTTAGTTGGGGCCGAAACCTCGGGGTTTCTTCAAATACCGAAATCCCGGGTTTTAATCTTTGTCTGAATTATATTTTAAATTTTTTTTTTCATCAAAATTATCTAAAAATGTAATTCTCAGAAAATTTATATTCTTTTATGAAATATGTACGTAGAATTTTCTTTGAGCAATTATTTTTTTCGTATTGATAAATATTTTGAAAAAAATAATTTATCGGAACAATTTTAAACTCTGAGTACTGGACTACTAGTCGCATTTTAATTTTTTGCCCTCAGTGTTCAGTTTACAATGGACTACATTCACAGACAAGTGGCGTCATGTTGGAATCACTTGATGCACTGGCAAACATTTGCACGTGGAAAATTCTTATACTTACGTTGTTGATATCTTGTGTTTTAACTTTATCATGGTATATATACTTAATATTATAATATTTTTGGGTTATTCTAGTATTATACCTATTTGGTTGGAAATAATCTTTTTAATTTTTTTTTTACAACTTGTTTTTATTCTAGCTTATTTCTGTTAAGTGGGGTATTCTCTTATAGTTTACTTGTAGTGTTTGTGTAATTTATAGTTTTTAGTTATTTTTAGTTAACTTATTAACTAGTAGAATACTTATTCTTAATAAGTATACTTTAATACTTTTATAAGTATACTCTTAATAAATATAGTTATTAGTATTATATTACTTAACTGTTTCTGAGGCAAATTATAAATTATTTTCTGTTCTAATTAAAAACTTTTTAAACTCTCTGTTACGACTATATAGTTATTTACTCGTTAATGTCCTGATTTAATTCATTTTGTTAAATACAAAATGAAAGATTTTTAATAATATTTTTTCAGTTTTATTATGCGATTTTAACTGTGCTGTGTAAGTATTTTTCATAAATAGTACAATACTAATCCTGGGAAATGAAAATATAACACGGGATTTCAAACCCTAATTTCTATGGTATATTCTCGTTCTTAATTTAATAGTACGTTTTTTATGTTCTAAAATTAGCACTTTTAAAACAAAACCAGAATGTATTATGAAAAAAAATACACTCTGAAATTATGCTCCCTTTGTTCAGTTAAAAACTTCCAGGAAAAAATTAAAAACTAATATTGAAGACAGTTTAATTTTTGGAAACAGTTACCATAATTATTTTAAAAACATTTTTTAAAAAATAAACGTTTACCCCCGCCCCTTTCCCCTTTTCTCTTACAAAATTTAAAAAAGAAAGCTAGAGATTTAAAATTGACATAAATTGAAATGTATCTTTAAGACTTAGTTATATTTAATGAAGATAAAATAAAAAACAAAACTTTATCAATTTAAATTAATAAATCTTAGATGGAAACACACACGCATGTTCTCAGTACTGGTATATAAAGTATACCATACATTGTGTGTAATATACTTCTCAACCAAGCCGTAAACTTATACCATTAACGATTCTTAAACATCTTCAATTAATTTAATATCGAAAATTTTGAATCTATTATATAAAATGAGGTTAATACTGCATTAAATATGCAAATAAAGGCCATATCGATCACAAACTGGCCCCAGAAGTTTTCTTTTTCAGCCATTTACTGTATTTGATACTAGTTTTTTTAAAGAGAATATTAAAAGAAAAAAATCCTTAATTTTTTAGATTTGAAGAATTTAGACTTCAATCTTTATGGATGATATGGCTTTGGGTAAAAGTTACATTTTTAAGAGAGAAATGGATATTCAAATTAAGTTCAAATTGGCAAAAGAACCTTATGTTTAAGGTATCCGACTACGTTCGGAGCCGTGATTTTGCAAAAGCGTATAAATGGATAATATTTATGATATTTAGTGTCACTTTTAGATAGAATTACATGTATAAATGTTAAGAACATTATACAAAATTTTATATATTTTGGCAAAGATAACTTGTAATAACATTTTTTTCAAGGTTCTCCTTCTTTGTAAAGTGCTTATTGTGGCTAATATTTTGCCTGTATTCAGCTCAGACCTCTGTACAGAGGCTCAACTAGATTTTTTGAAGTGCATAACTCGGAAGTCGGTTTATCCTTGTTTTACGAAAACAGAAGGGAGAAATTTTAAGAAAATACGCCGATAATTATTTCAAATGGTTGTAACTCTGAAAATAATGTGAATTTTTCAAAAATCGTAGTTGAGCCTCTGTACAGAGGTCTGAGCTATATACAGGCAAAAATATTAATACAATAGAAGCATTTTTACAAAAGAAGAACATTTGGAAAAAAGGTTATTCTAAGTTAATTTTTTTGCCAAAATATTGTATTTAAATAAATTTTTTTGTCATAATGTCCTTAAAGCAATTTTATACATGTATTCTAATCTGAGTGACACCAAATATCATGAAAATTATCCATTTATCATGGATAATCATGGTTCCGAACGTAGTCGGATACCTTAAGTTTATGTATTTTTAGAATTTTCGTTACGCTTTAAAAATTCAACTCAGTGTTGTAAAGAACAACTGTATGAAAATGTATCTTTTGAAAAGTAATTCATTTGCAAAATATCATTTAAAAAAGCACCTTTTAATGAATAAAACTGAAAGAAGAAAAGACGGAAGAATCGGAAAATGTTGTTTTGGCCCGTTAGGTCATTCAAATCGTTACCTATTTCTTCCAAAGCGCTATTCAATAAAGTTCACTGTCATAAAAAATTCCCTTCACATTTCAAATGAAGTTATTTGCTCAGATTTTAATGATAACATGTTTGCAGCAACTGCTTTTAACGATGCATCTTCCAGATAACAGTGATTTAATTTGCCCGTAAATCAGAAGTTTTGACGTGAAAAATCTTTTCGGGAACATTGAGATATGTATGACCGTGAAAGATATCTCTGTAACATTAGGGGGGAGCAGGAAAAAGAGTCATGCTTCATGGTAATGGTACCATTTTGATTTTCTGTTGTCTCTGAGATTTCGTCGTTTTGAAGTACAGGAAGAGTCATTACTCGGACCGAAGAGCATGCAAGGTCTGTAACCTTTCATCTCTCTGACGGAAAAACTTTCTCCCTGTGTGTGACGCTTATTTTACCAGAAAATTTATACCGTTTTTGTGCAAGTGTTCCGAATGACTTATACTGTAGACGTTCCAGTTCTTGCTTTTATTAACTCATCACACACAATTGACTTGCTTTCCACAAAAGATGAAAGTGGCCAGGTTCGATGGATTGTTTTGCTAATTTTAGAATATCTGGTTAACGAGTCGTGCTGACTAAGAAGCTGAAAATTATGTGGTTGTGAGACGGAATTTGATAAATTTGTGTGTTATTTTCTTTCTTTCCCATCCTTCTCTACTCTATCTTCAGGTGTCAAACTTCCTTCTACTGACCATTTTGATTCAGTGAACGCAATCTTAATTCTAAGGAACTACTACTTTATACCTGGAATCTATACTAGAATATCGATTAGAATGCCCCATAAGAGCAAACAAATAGTGAATGTGTTTTTAGAGAATACATATTTTTCTACGATTCCTAGAAATGCTTTTATGTCTATTTTTCAATTCCTTTGTTCGAATTTTCAATGTTAATAAAATACTTTCTATTCATCCATTCAAGTTCAAATACATTTTTTAAACTGGTAGTGGATGACACTTGATGTGAATACAGTTTTTAAAATTTTCATAATTTTTAATTAATGAATAAATAGTAACAAACATAAATAATAGTCCAACAGCATATATAGAAAAGAAAATCGCTCGTTGGGTCCCTGTATCACAATTAATAGCGCATAGACTTCTGATCCAAAGGTCGTGGGTTCGAATCCTACCTGGGATGACCTAATTTCTGAGAATGTGATTTTTTTTTTACTATACCATTTTATTAGAATAGTTTAACTTAGTTAATGAATAAATAGTAGCAAACAAAAAAATAGTCCCAACACCCTATATAAAAAGAAAAATGGAAAATTGCAAGGAAAATCGCTTGCTATTTTGTCACTTAATAATGTGATTCTGTCATATGTATATACATATTTATATTAATTGTAACTATTTAATATAAAGTAATTAAAATTTTTTTTTCTTTGTTGACCTAAGTAGGAATTGACTTAAGATTTTTTTTATATTACTTGTTTTGTTGTTTGTTTAGTTTAGAGAAATCTGAATATTTTAATGACTAATTTTTAGTCTTATAAATTGCACTCGTTTTTAAAACATTCATTATTTTATATATATATATATATATATTACTTGTTGGAACTTATTCTTACACTGTTTTCTCTTCTTTCCAACCCAGGTGTATAGGCAAATGTTGGTGAAGGCTGGCCGACTCTAAAACTATGCTTAACCTTACGACCTTAGTTTCTAAAACTAAGAGTTTTCAATAATACTGCTTGACTATCTTATTTTGATCTATACTATCTTGTTACATTTTTGCTTATTGTTTAGCTTTAAATTAGATTTATGACAATTTAGTATATTATTAAAGAGTATATATATATTTCATTTACAATACTCTACTCTAAAGAAATAAGAAATGTAGAATATTTCCGTAAAATTAACGTTTGGAGACGCGGGAGCCTTTAGCAGTGGGGTATACAAGGGTGGGGTTTGTGTGGTTTAAATACCTCCCATACACCAAGATATTTTTAATTTTTGGCACGATGATTACACCTCGACGCTTTCGTCTATATGTGTTTTTTAAAATTTAGACCTTTCCCATACAAGTAATCAATGTATGCCACTGGCCTTAAGTTATAATCCTTCGAATTGATATATTTACTTTTATGATATGCGACCTTGTTTGTCAGTAGAAAATTAATATTAATTATAAAAAGGATAAAAAAAATTAAATGCAATGGACGTAAATAAAAATGATTTTCCAATATTAAATTCTTAAAAATGTATAGTTAAAGTTTAGTTGTACTTTAATTGTGAATAAGATTCTGTTTTAAAAGGCTTGTTGATTCATATGCTATTAAACTTTTATAGGGCAATGTTCTCGATTGGGAACTTCAAATTAAAATTTTATTTAATGTAATCGATTTCAACTTAAAAAAATATTGATATACATCTGAGATGAACAGATATTGATAAAAGATTACCTGATTTTTGTAAAATAGACTCCACATTTCTATCATTAATAGGAAAATGTGTAGAAAATCATAAAAATAACCCTATTTTCATCAGTTTTTTTGCTTATTACAACTTAAAAGTTCACGTTCATGTGTAAAAAGCATTTATACTTTTAAAAACCGGTTTGTACTCTTAAAATAGCTTTCATTATCAAAAGGGATATCAAATTTGATAGTAGTAATCAGAAATGCACGTGGGAACACCATTAAAATTATGTATAAAGCTTTTATCTCCACATTTGAATGAACAATATCCTTTACCTAAAGCTTTAAAAAGTGAAATATGCTAAAAAAGAAAATAATTTAACATATTTCTGTATCTGAATTAGGTATGTAAAAGATTCATTCTCAGATCCAGGAATTGGAATTGTTATTCATCGCCCAAAAAACAATTACGCATCCGACTTTTCCATCCTTATTTCCCTTGAATAAATCAACAAAATCTTTTATTAAATTGAATTGATGCACAATGAAATATTTTAAATCATTTTCGTCTATTAAAGGGAGTTTTATGAGGTGTGTTGAAGTACCGTAAAATCCGGCGTATAACGCGCACTTCGAACGCAAAAAATAAAATCGAAACTTAAGGGTGCGCGTTATACGCCGGGTATAAAAACGATAGCTTTATAAAAATAACAAAAGAGATGAGCATAAAAAATTTGCTTCTATATGTATCGAAATACCATTTTTTTAAGAAACTACTTGCATTATGAACTAAACGAGTTGTATATAGTTCTAGAAGTAAACTATAAGTCTGGGATAATACCTCAAATAAATGATTCCAAAACATAAGAGCAATTTCAGATTTCTTCGTTAAAAAGGGGGTGCACGTTAACGGCGAATATACTTAAAAATTAAAAAATTCAGCTTGAAAGTATAAGTGCGCATTATACGCCTGATTCTGCGGTATATACAAGGTTGTGTTAGGGAAGTTGTACAAAATGTGAATGGGGTTGTTAGGGAGTTTTTTTTCAGATACTTATTTAACCCTTTATCTACCGACGGTACTTATTAGTACCATCACTTTAAAATTACGTAGAATAACCTTTTTTACGAATATTCTGACGATGCTTAGCGGGAATATTCTTTGAAATCCACTCTTCCAAGATATATGACAGCACGGGTTCTATGATGAGTATTTTAGCGGGGAGGGCGAATAGTTTTATTACAGAAATTGCATTTTCAGCTGACGGCGTATTCAGCGGATTGCGAAGATTATCATTTTTGTCCCGAAAAAATAGTTAATGTCAAAATTTAAGTGTCTTATTTTATTTATTTATTTTATTTTATTTTATTTATTTTGTGTGTTTGTGTGTGTGTGTGTGTGTGTGTGTGTGTGTGTGTGTGTGTGTGTGTGTGTGTGTGTGTGTGTGTGTGTGTGTGTGTGTGTGTGTGTGTGTGTGTGTGTGTTGTGTGTGTGTGTGTGTGTGTGTGTGTGTGTGTGTGTGTGTGTGTGTGTGTGTGAACCTTAGAAAACGATCTGATTTTAAGCGAACAATGTATATAATTAATTTTACTGTTGAATATCTTTAATTGATTATTTAGCTCTAACGCATTAAATTTCCCAGAGTTGAGCATTTTGTTTATGTATATCTCTTAATTTCCAATGTAGTGATCCAAAAAAATATTGCATGGAAAAAAACTGCAATAAATCATAATGCGGTCGATAAAGGGTTAAAGGAGGGGGTGATATGTCTTGTCCATATTCATCACAATTTATTTGTGAATTTTGTATTTCTCGATATTTCATTTGAGTTTTAAAATGCTTTTATAGATGTATAACGTATTCTACATCAGTCGCACGTAGTCCTGGTTTTAAAAGGAAACATAATGAACTGTATATGATCACGATGAAGAATTCGGTCGAATGCGTGTGGTCTGGTATCGGATTTTCAATTGTTAGAAAAGCTACTGACATTGAAAACTGTTCAGTTGGGTTCGTAATATTCTACTCATGATTGTCCTATTATGTGCAGCGGTACCGATATTATCACTAGAGCAATTATTTGGTCAGTTAGGGAGTGTACCAATTAAGCACTTTTATGATCGTCGTGAATCTTATTGTTTGTGGGTATCTTTCTTTTGTTGCAAATTGCCTTCGTTAACTTTTGTAAATTATGTCATGACGGAGTAAAGTATTCGATGCAAAACTCTACTGAAGTATTTCGGAATAATTTTAAAAATTGTTTGTTGAGAGTAATAAGTAAATAAAAGTCTTAACATCGATACCTTTACTTGAACATTTTGCAGTTTAATGTTTTAAACCATATTTTTCTCTTTTCCTGTTACGTAGTTAATATGTGACGTTGGATGTTACGTCTTTAAGAATATGCCAGTGATGCAGTAGCGCACACAGGAATTTAAGGGGGGAGGAGGTCGAAAGTTCACCATTCTTGTATTATGCTCCTTTTGATTTTGTCGATTTTCGGGAACAAAACACAGTAAAACACTAATTATTGAATAAATAATTGGCATTAATTAATGAAATTAATCATTAATAACAAATACTTAATTAAATTTTACGTACTATATACTTAGAAGTATAATCAATCGGAAAAATCAGGGTTGGGGGCCCGGGCCCCCTCAGGACCCCTTGTGTACGCCACTGCTATGATGGTAATATTGACGTATAAGTATTATAGTGAATCGCGATTATATGGAAAAAGGAACCTACCTATGAGGAAAAAGGATCTATGGTATGGTGTGATTTGGAGAAAAAGAATTTCAGAATTTAATATTGCCATAAAGGGGTTAAATTTTCGAAAGAAAAATGGAAATTTTAGTGAGATGATTTTGATTCAAAATAATTATTTCCCTGCAATGAAAATAACTAATAGTGATGCTTTCTGATAAGTGAGTACTGAATTGTGATTATAGTACAGTGTACATTGCAACAATCCATAGCTCAGCTCTCTCCGCACCATCGAATCAGTCCATCCGATACAAGCTTTTTCCGTCTTTCGCTCTATCGAGTTATTTCGACAGTAGGGTTTTTTAAAAAAAATAAAAAGTTATAATTGTACTTGATGGTTTTTTTGTTGTTGTTGTTTTGTTCCAACTGTTTAATAGGTGTCCTCTCATCGATATAAATGTTACTAAGTACTGAAATGTATATTTCTTTTTGACAAAAAGTATTTTGACTTTTTACCATAAAAAAGCTTAAATACCTAAACTTCATTCCTTTTGTGGTAGTACTTAAAAAATGTATCTTTTATTTTATTTTCCATTTTATCTATATACCAAAAACATCTTTTCCGCATAGGTTGGTTTTGAAAAAAAAAATTTAATCCCACCTTAATAAATGTGCTATAATATATAGTTAGATAGTTTTATTATTTCTTCAGATATTCTTATATAACTCTCAAATTGTTATTAAGTTTCTGTTTTTCGAAGGATGCCTCTGTTTTTCATTCAAAAATGAATTAAAGTAATATGATTGGGGTAAGATCTAGTTCCCATCATAAAAGTAAAACGTGACAATTTACTTTCGAAATAAAAGGGACCATTACGATCAAATTTATCTTCTAAAGTTTTTTTTATGGCAAAACTTTTACCAATAGCGAACAATAAAAATTTTGAATTCCTCCAGTTTCATAAAAAACGGAGCTTAAAGGGGTGGCTTTTACTGCGTGATCTGTATTTTTCATGGTTTAAAATATGGTATACAAGAAAAAAAATTGCGTATGGGATCCGTAGTTCCCTTCAGTTTTTTTATGGTCTCATCATCATAGATCTATGCATACATATAAGGTTTCACATAATCTGCTTTTAACACTAGATCCAATTCGCTTCGTTGAACAGCTGTTTTCTGTACTGAATATTGATGATTCTGGTTACTGTTCCGACATTCATGTGGTTATAATAAAATATCAGATTTGTAATGTATCAGTGAACAAAATGAGATGTTTCTGTTATTTTTGCCTCTGCTATCTTTGAGGTTACCTTCGCTCAGTGAGAAGTGGCTGCAAAAGCTTGATTTATTGAGTAATAGATTAGATAACTGTCATTTTGCACATTTGGTATCCCATAGTTACGCAAATGTATTAACTTGAGAAAGCCAGCGCAAAAGCATTCTGGTCTTCAGAATCATGATTCAATGTTACTTATCGTTGTGTGACGTAGATAAACCAATCAGTCCATCACGTATTAAAGACCTAAACTCAGGATACTTAGCAGAATGGGGCATTTCCTAATTAAAAGTACTTATTTTAGCTGCGCGTGTATTCTTTTATGTTCTTAAAACTACTAAACGTTAAATCAACACATGTTAAAAACATTGAAAATGGAATCTACATATATAAAAATGAATGTTTGTAGAAATGAAATCGCATCACTCCAACACCGTTCAATCGATCACTATAAAAATTGGCATGTATATGTATTTTGTGGAGAAGGTTTTTGTGCTGTCCTCTTTGTTGCAGTTTCCCACCAGGTGGCGCTACAGCAAATCAACTTATTAGGCAATTAATAAAGATAAATGCTTTAACATTAAATTCATTATCCTATTCATGAAACCTACGATTTAATACCTTCCATTAATAAGTTGCATTTTGAAATATGGCTGGAAGTCTTTAAATTCCATTACGATTTATATATATATATATTCAAATAAATGAAGTAGAATGAAGACAAAATATTTTTTGTTGCACTTTTTTTTTTAATTTATATGCATTCAAATTGTTAAAAATTCTGTGCTATCATTAAAACTGTTTCTATTTTTATTTTCAGAGGCTGGAAACAGGCAGTTGGCATCGTCCGAATACCAGGTAAGACAATTTAAATTCCTTTTTCGTTTTTTCCGTAACCCATCTACCATAATATTATAAATTTAACTGAAGAACAGTACTTGATTTGCATTCTAAGTGGCAACTTATTTTGAATTTCGCAACGTAACGGCTTAAATGTTTTATTTAAAACTCAACCCACTATAGCGTTTTATAATTATTCAACTGTCAAGGTCGGTTTTCATAACAAGTGTTAAATAATTACCTTGATTTCATTTATGGAGGTGAAAGTTATTATGAAAAAGAGAGAGAACATAATTTTTCAACTTTATATAATTGAAAAATGTTGAAATTTAATTCATCATATAAGATATTAATTTTATTTTTCTTCTATGAACAACAATTCGTTTAGTTTTATTTATGACCAAAAGCTCTTTTATATCCAAAGCTCTTTTTGAAGTTTAATCAAATTTTTGACATAAAATATGCTCATTTTTACAAATTACTACAAAAACGTAATTGGATACATATATCTGGAAATGAAATCTTTAAGGATTAGTGTAAGGTTCTGGTTAATATGCTTAGTAAAATTAACACCAAAATAAAGAACAGTAAAAAAATTAATAACTTGATCTTTCTGATCATCTATTCTGTAATAGATTTTAATAACTAATGAAGGAAATTATGAAATAATCTCTTTAATTATGAATACTTTTTTTCCTGGCCGTGTGTTACCATTTAAATGTATTTTTTTATTAGTGTGTTTGTATTGAAGTGAACTGAACAGACAAGATTTAAATGTTGTTGGAAATATGTTACTAAAATCAGTTCGAAGTTTAAAACCCATAATACTTATTTAAATTTCTTTTTCGTTTCAACAGCATTAAATTTGTTCAACTACGTAAATCCCATTAATGAAACATTTAACTGCCTCGCCTTTTTATGTGAATTATTCTTCCTGGATATCTCTTCTTTTTCCTTTGAATTAATTACTTCTGTAATATTAAAGACATACAGCAACACCGCGAACTTAGGTGATAAGTGGGATTGAGTGATAATTGCTTAAGTCGCTGGGTATCATTTCGCATATAAGTACATATCGTCGGTCTAATTATCAGACTGCGTAACTCCATCTGGGATGCTAATTTGATACAGTAGGGCTTGGCGCCAAATTGTTGTTTATGTTCACCAATATAGGCGATAATATTACAATATGGTTTACTTTGATGTTTTTATCGTGTAATAATGTGATTGCCATGGGGATAACGTATATTAGTGTTGGTTTTTTTTTCTTCCGCGGGACCTCTGCTCAGCAAAAGTAACACATTGTTACAAATTTTGTGTAATGAACGCTTAAAATAGTGTAAATAATTTATATCTGGAAGTGTAATACATTAATATTACTTTCTGTTGTATTTATTTATTTTATGTTAAAATCTTGCCACCACCTCTCCCTTCGAATCGTTTTTGTTATGAAATAAAAAAAGTAGCGATCACACTGATCGAGGAATAGAGGTAAAAGCGGAACGCACTAAGGCATGGCGTGTAGACAAAACAAAAGGATTAAGGAATCGCGCCAAAAAGCGCTTGGCGCGTTGCACTCCTATATCAAATCAGTAACACCGGTGGAGTTACGCAGTCTGATAATTAGGCCGACGATATACATTATTTTGAGTTGGGGCCTGAAACGAAAAAAAATAACAAATTAGAAGAGAAAAATGTTTAACAAAATCTTAGAAAACGCAAATACAAAATCGCAATTGGAAGTTATTTTGATGTAGAAGGTTTCAAAAAATCTAATAAAGTAGTCTGTCAGCTCAAAAGAATATTTTTTCTCCCTCAAAATTTATTTATACCATGCTAATAATTTTGTTTTGACGAAAAGAGTACGCTGCTTCGTTAAGGTCTATTCTTTCTAAAGGATTCATCAACCCTTTTCAATTTGGGGTTTTTCTACAAATTTTTGAACCATCATTCGATCTTCCGGAATGAACTGGGTCTCAGGCTCAGTTCTCAATTGTCTTTGCTCTTGCTCATACATTTCTGTCAATTCATCAATTGTTAACTCCAGCAGTTCTTGAACGTCATCATTATCCACTTCTAAATTTATTTGACTGGCAAGATCGACAATTTCTTCAATCACATTACCAATTTCATCAGTCTACGGCACCGATTCCCACCTGAGTTTCAGTGAGGAGGAAAAAAACGTTTAAACAAAAGGAAGAATCGATGTGATTTGAAAATCACGTAACTTCGAGTTCGCGTTAAGTCGGGGTAACTTAAGTCGAGGTATTACTGCGACATAGCCATGTATTATTGACTATGTCGTTCCGGATCCGCACGTAAGCTAGAGGTGTGGGATTATCAAAATGATGAGACATATTGTTTTCTTAATACAACTTTTATTAGAATAACTTATAATATAATTCTAATTGACAACTTTATTTAAAGTGAGGATTTAACACCAATTAAACCTTGTATTCCAAGTCAGATCACGCAACTAGAACCTTTATCTTAATTATAATAAATAAACCGATTCATCTAACTTCTTATGCCAAATATTACCCTTTTTGCAGATTAATTTCCTTCAATGATTGAGTGATATCTATAATGTAATTAAATATGCGAGGTTTCCAACTTCTTTATAAACTGAACTTCTATTTCTTCCAAAGCTATGGGACAGCTGCTCTTGATCTGAAAGAGATTCCACACTAAGCTATCCTCTAAACTCACTTACCGCGCTTTTTATCATCAAAGCTTCTATCCTTTTAAAAGTATATCTCATTTACATATTATATTCGTTTATCTTCTTGGTATTGGGTTGGAAAGGTTTTGCCATTAATCGTGGCCGTCAAAGAACATAGGAGTTATGTTAGCAGAAGGACGCGAGAGACGTCACATTACTGTATTACAAAAATGTTTTCCATTTTTTTTTTTTTTTAGTTTAGTGCTTATTTTGAGTTAATAACTTAACATTGAACTTTTTGAAATGAAGTCATTTTGTTAAAACAAAATTTACAATAATTTTTGTGGATGGAAAAGCAACAAGCGTCCTAACATTTTAGAGTTGAGTTGAGTTTGGTGTTTTATGGCGCAAGAGCCAGTTTTGGCTATACTGCACCAAACATTCATAGGTCTGTGGTCTGGACGTTAAAGAAGAAATTGGATGACAAGATGGAGGGTCGAAAATAGAGAAGGATCCTTTCTGGGGGTACCTGGGGTCGTGACACTTGTGTTTACCAAAAGATAATAAAATCCATTGGGAAAAGGAAAAGATCACTAAATTTTACCTCACATTATTGTGACACCTGTACCCACCTAAAAGAGTGAACCTCCTTATAGGGGCTACCATTTTAGAATCTTTAATAAATGGGTGTGATTTTTTTTTTCTTTTAGGAGAAAAATTTTATTCCGAAACTAAAGATAAAGATCGTTGGAGAAAAGCGGTTTGGAGTACCTTAGACCGCAATGGGTCTCTAACACTCCCTATCAGGTAATTTTGATGTATGCTTTAGAGAGTTTTACCATTTTACTTATTGTAATAAAATTATTCGAATAAAAATTGATAGTCATAAGAATATAAAAGTCCCACAGTATCTTGGATGTGGGAATACAAATTAAAATTTAAAAAGGCTTTAAAATCAAAAGAAAAAAACATTGAAAATGACTTAAAAAGGAGAATGGGCGGAGTTAGCTAGCCAATCCGATTGCAGCAAAACTGCTTAAAGATCTTAAGCGCGGGGAAAAGTTGGTAGAAACGTGAGTCGAAGTCAGAGAGTTGAAAGGGGGTTGATCTGATTGGCCATTCACAAGAGTTCGTTAGAGGGGGGTATAAGTAGATTTGGGAATGTGGGTATCCAATCAGGGTGCTCCAGCATTTCAACGGTGTTGAAGTGCTGTGCTTGACTAAAAAATTTTGAAAAGGAAAAATAATAGGAAAATTAGGTAAAGTCTGGGTTGACCAGGATATCTCTTGGTCTTCTCACAGAAAAAGTGGGAAAAATAAGAGGGATATCGGTTATAGATGAATTATTGGGTAAATATATATTGTTGAAAAGTTGACTGCTAATTTTCGAATAGTATGTGTCTAATGGTGGGGGGTATTACATGCGAAACTAAGATCTTTATTTCTCGTACCAATGAGGTCAAATTTCCCCGTAAAGACATTTTGGGAGGTTCAGTAAATTAATATTAGTTTTGTGCGTGTCCCCCCGGGGATAGGTAAAACAATGGTTTTAAGGGTGAGGGAGATAAGCGTTTTATGTCACTTAATTTTTGACTTTCTGAAATTAGGAGAAAACTTTCGCGTAGTATTTTTTAAAATTTTTCTAATATATGTAATGTGTTGTCGGAAAGTGGTTTTTTTTTAATGATGACACCAAGGTATTTGGTGTGTTGGAAAACCCGGGTTCTTTGTTTTGAAAAATAATTTAGGGGGGCCTTTTTGGGAAAAACCGCTTGTCTTTGAACTTTAAAAATCTTCCACACGGAGAACCAAACTCCAGGTGGGCCGGTTTTTGTTTTTGTTGTCAACAAGTGTGTTGGGTTTTTGTCTGCTAGTATGTTGGTATCTGCATACAGGAAATGATTATTAGTACTTTTTATAATATCGTTTAATAAAGATTAAAAAGGGTTGGGCGAAATTGACCCTGGCCCCCCCCAACTTTTAATTTTAGAGTACGTGCGATTTTTTTTAACAGAGAAGGATCTATCAAAAAGTAGGTTAATAAGGAAAATAAGAGGGGCGGAATTTTGGGAATTTTTAAAAGTAGGCCCGTGGCCATACTCGATAAATTTTTTTGGGATATAAAGGGAAGACCGCAGCCGAGCATTCATCTTTGTTAGAAACCCAAAAAAAAAAAGATTAAAATCGATTGGGTAAAAAAGGGTTTTAAAAAAACCGTTTCTCCTGAGCTACATTTTTTTAGTTGCGGTTTGTGTATTAGTCACCCTCTTGAAACCCTTTCAAAAAAAAAAAAAATTCCAAAATTATCTGTTTTTACGTTAAAAATACGGTAATCTAAATTCGAAAAGAATGGAATAAAGAATCACAATATTTACAAAACAAATAGAAATAATTTTGTATCAAAATTACCATTCTAAATTTTAGGAAGGGGGGGGAGAGAAATTGTTTTATTCTATTAAATTTGTTTTTCGGAGCACGAATCTCTGTTGCGCAATGAAAACCCATCAGCATGTCCGATTGTGTCGAAAACTTTCGAATTCGAAACGTCTCCGTATCCTTTATTCTTCAACTGTCGTACATAACCAAAGGCGACAACCACCTGTCACGATGCCCCACGTGTTCCACATAAGTTTTAATCGCACCATCTGTGATCCCATGTTTTGAATAAAACAAAAGAAAGCCCTCGAAAAAGGGACAGGTGGACCGGTTTTCCGCACTGATGCCCCTCAACCACATCTCCCCTTGTAGTTTCCCTTTTAAATTGACCTTGAGTTGTGACCAAAGGGTAAAGCCACGGTCCGTTTCATTAACCGCAAGTCACTGAATAGTGGGTGGTGAACCATATTCTCTATGAAACTGTACTTAGAATTTAAAGAGAGTAATACAGTAAAAGAACTGTAGTAAAAAGTAAATATAAAATTTATAATAGATGGGGATTGAGTAATCTTCCATGCCTATTGAAAGATTATAAGAATAATTTGAATTTTGTATGCAAAATTTAAAAAAAAGTTTTATTCAGAATCTGTGTAACTTTTTGGTTGGGTTTGAAATTTTTCTATCTGTGCAAATTTTTTTTACCCTTGACTTATTTTGTTGAAATAAAAGAAAAAAATTTTTCTAATTTTCCCTTTCAAACCTTGCTCCTAAAACTCCCAGATATTTCCGAATCATTCCTTCTCTTTATAATCAAGTTATTTTTAACAATATTAGCCGTCACCTACCCTCTTTGCCGGGTATTTCAAATATTGTAGCACTTTATATTCATGTTTTAGGTCATTTTTTTCGAATTAGTTTAAACTTTCAAAATATTGAAAAAAAAATCTTTTCCTCACCTCTTTGATTTAAAAGATGGATTTGAATTTTTCTAAAAGAAGAATATTTATTGTTCACGCTCCTGTATCCACCCTCCTCAAAGTCAATTTCGTCAAATCCCATTTTTAGTGCATCTCTACTCAATAAAAGTAACATGCTTGCAAAATTCTTTGGTCTAATTGTTCAAAACGGGAAATTTTTTTTTTCTATTATGTCCCTATAACTCCTTCGGAAGTCAATTTGTACTAGAATTGTATTAGAATGATTCTTGGAGCATAAAGATAAATTCCAAGTAATGTGCTGGCCACCTAACTCAGCAGATCTTAATCTGATAAAGCACGTTTATAGGTTTTCATAGAAAGTCAGCTCAGAGATTAAACAACATGATATCGGAATATTTCGACTTAACGTGACCACTGCTTTGACATTTGGTACAACCTACCTCCAGTCATCTACCAAGAACTTGTGGCACCCATTGCAAAGTGAGTTGCAGCTGTTTTGCAGACAGAAAGTGGTGCAACGTCTTATTGAGTAGATTTTCATTATGTTTTGGATCTTCAGCTTATGTAGATTTAGTAAAAAAGTATCTGAACTTCAGCCTGGCAATTTTTTGCGAAAATCTAAACCAGTGCGCACACAAAAATTTTTTTCGGGGGGTCGGGGGTCGAAAGTCCACTATTTTATCATGCTCCAATACGTCCTAAAAATATTCTTTTGATTTTGTCATTTTGGGAACAAAAACAGTAAAAGTTAATTATTGAATAATAATTAGATTCTTTGATAAAAAAAAACCCAATCAAATTTTTTTGACTATATACATAAATTAAATCAATCGGGGAAAAAATCAAGGTCTTTGGGGGGCAAACCCCTAAGACCTCCCCTTGTCACCCCCGATTCTAACTGTATGATTATCTTTTTATGATTTGCATAGTTTTTAATTGAAAAAATTTCAATACAATCTAGTAACACTAATAACTGATTATAATGCTAGTTGAGTACACATCGATTTTACTGACACGTGCTTGACGCTCATAAGACATTTTCGAGTCCAAAATAGGGCTTTATATGATTGTTGTCATTTGCATTCAAACAGCTTTAAATTTTCCACCTTATGATATTCACTGATACATAACAAATAAATAGATGAATCATCTTTATTACTAATTTAATTGTTTAATTCACATATTTCGAAGTATGTATCCTAAATTTTTTTAATATCATTGCAAATTTAACACGATTTTTCGTTTTTGATAAATGCATAATTATTACATTATCGAGATAACAAATATAATTTTTCTGTACCTTTTAATTTTGTTATATTAGTTTTATTTTTTTCTCGGAATTCAAATTAAAAATGTTTGAATTTATATTTCAAAAAACCTGTTTTTGAATTAATGTTGAAAACTTAGAAAAATTTAAACCCAAAAAAATTCTCGCTAACAGTTATGTAATTTTAAAATATTGTTACATTAATGTACATAAATGCCCCTTTTTTCGTTACATTCCCTCTATTAGATTTGTATTCCTGCGCCCCCTAGATCTTTAAAATACATGCCACCAAATTTTTTATTTTTGTAAAATTAAGGTTTATCTGCCCTTCGTTTTTTGTAATAATGTTCGGGGAAATTTTGGTGTTTAAATAAATCCCTTCATTATTAAAATAAAATTTTATTAAAAAGATGTATTTATACTGTTTACTTTTATCTATTTTTTAAATTTACTAATAATTATTTTTAAATAACTAATGATCCACTGTTGGAAATGAGAGTTAGTTTTAAGGAAATATTCTATTTTTTTTTTCAAAAAAACCCTCTGGTTTTTTTTTAAAAAGAACTTTCAATTTCTTTCATATATATTCAAAAATTGCAAAGAGGAAACTTTACAACTTAATGGTATAATCAGCTAATAATGGTCTGATTGTGGGACAGAAACTTTGCATTTCTGATATTGTGCCAACCAATTTCTAGTTCTATGAGGAAATATTGTTTCATCTTAAATTCGGTATTGAGCAATTATCTTCAACTCGGTTTATTAAAAAAAAAAGTACATTATTTAGAATAAAACAGAAAATAAAATTT
>BMAV01015325.1:0-166819 GCA_019973955.1 Trichonephila inaurata madagascariensis | reverse complement strand
TTTTTTGTATTTTAATTACTTTTTCGAATTCCAACTTCTTTATGTTGGGCTTCTATTCCTTCAAACTATCGGACTGCAATCTTGATCTGAAAATTCCACACTAACTATCTCTAAACTTGCCGCCTATACCATCATCAAAGCTTCTATCCTTTTAAAAGTATATCTCATTTACATATTTGCCCTTTTTCTCTTTTTGGTATTGGGTTGGAAAGGTTTTGCCTTTAAATCGTGGCCGTAAAAAGAACATAGGGTTATGTTAGCAGAAGGCCCGGGGGGGCGTCACCCCTTTGCACCCCTATCGCCTCGACTAAATTTTCCTCGAACCCCTATTTCTACGGCCCTCTCTTTTAAAAAATTATCATTTCGATCATTTCAAAATTGGTATTCCCTTTCGTTGAATCTCTGATCATCATTCTGAAATCTTTTCCCTCCTCTCGGACCACCTATTACTTTGACGGTATTCTCATACGTACCTCTAAAATCATTTCTGCCATTATTTGGTCTCACCCAACCTCAAATTTCCCCAGTTTCTGCGATTAGCATAAAAATTAGGCATCTATGCGCGTTTTGACCCCGTTTTTCCCACATTATCACTATTCTGCGAACCCAATTTGAGAATACCTCTCTTCAAATTTGTTTTTTCCCAAAAAAGTTGTACCGTGTTCTGCGGATTGCGAACTTCCACGTAGTCCTGGACTTGTGGTTCGAGTTTAAAAAAAATGGGATCAACCAATTCCGCCTGCGACACCCCTTAGTTCCTCTTATGTTTTTTTAACAAATCGTAACCAAAGTCTGTTGGTTCCTGATTTCTTCCTGCTGTGAGGGAAAAACCTGACCCCCAATTCTTTCTTATTTTTGATTGCGGGAAAAGCTTTCCTAATTCGCCTTGAGCGCCCCGAAACCCGTGGCTGTTATCTTGCACTACCCCACCCAAATTTTGAGCACCAATCTTGGGCCCTTTCCCCCTGAGATGACTTTTCAAATAACTCATGACAGATTACTTTATTTAAGTAACTGTATTTGATTATCTATAGCCTCAAGGAATTCTATGACATTCTCAGACCCGGAAAAACACATATCAGGTAAAACACCAAATCATCCTGCATTACCTAATCCAGAATTATAATTGTTCGGGCGCCATTGTGACATAGCCATCTGTCGATAGCTATGACGTGGGGGTTCCGCGTAAGTTACAGGTGTTGTGGATTATTGGAAGGATGAGACATTCAATAATTCTTAATACGACTTTTATTAAGAATTTAACTTAAATTACTTATATAACGAACAAACTTATATTAAGTGAGAATAAACCAAAGTGTGCCGATCTATTTAAGTCAGATCGCACAACTAGATCACTTATCAAAATATAACTAATTATCTGCCTAATCTCACTTCAATATTAAACTAGCGTTCAGAATATAATCCTCCTACCTTGGTTGAAGGCGCAACGACACTGATACGTTCAGGTAGACTTATGTACTCGTGTGCAATAGTTACTCCTTGTAAATATTAGCGAGGGTGGGCGTCTCTTCGATTCCTGAGTAGGCCGTCTAAAAACACTTCCAACTGTTCCACACTAAGCTTTCTCTAAGATTGTCATCCTTTCTGACTAAACTTTCTATCCTTTTAAAGGATATCTTATTTGCATTGTTGCTTCGTTTTCCTCTTGGAATTGGGTTGGAAGAGTTTTGCCATTAATCGTGGCCGTCAAAGAACGTAGGATTTATGTTAGAAGAAGAACGCGAGAGATGTCATAAAGTCACCATTTGCCATTCCTAAAGCACTCATTGGAATAGGAGGTGAGCCGAAACCTTTCAAAAGTTTACGGTCCGAGAGATCCTCTTATCTAAACTATATCTGCACTACAAACAGGCTTTTTTCCTCGCGAAAACTTTTCTTGATTCCTCCGTATCAATAAATCAGCATAAATAACTCAACACTGACCGAGGTGTCATATCTGAGCCTAACCTATTGGCAAACCCTGATTAGGAAATCCTCGATGGATTTTTGTTGGTTATTGTCTGCATCACAGTGAGCCACTTCAACCTGACTTCTACCGCCAAAGATTGCCGTTCTAACCTTTACATTAACGAACGCCTCTGCCTTCCAAAGCACATCCCTCGAAGCGTTCCTCATTAAAACATGTCCTTTTGTGTGAGGGGCAAATTTTTTCACTTTTCTTAATGATACCAAAGCTTCATCGTAGCGAAGGGGTCTGACCAGTGCAAAAGATTTGAAGAGCTGGAACTGTTTACCATTGACCTGGAGACGTTGCTCAAATTGCAGGACGTGCACGACCGCGCCCTGCCCGATCATCTTAATGACGAGGTTTACGAAAGTGGGGACATTACAGAGTGCACCGCAGTGAAATTGTAACGGTTTGTACGCTACCTGCAGGAGTTAAACCAGCTGCAGAAAGAAAGTGGCAAAAAATTTCAGATTTGGTAGAATGGGTGACTTTTTTTTTTGATACAAGACATTATACCTAAAACTGGAGGATCGAGTCGACACAATAGTCGACTCGGTACACTTTTTTTCAAAACACACAATATGCAAGATTAGAGCGCATCTCTTTTAAAACTTGTGAAAAATGCATTAAAAGATAACTTTCAAGGATGGAAACTGGATCAGTAAGCATCAGCCAATAGGAATCAGAGTTTCTGGTTACACATCATGAGCATAAAAGGTGAGCAGCCAGAAATCAAAACACTTTCGAATGCTGTAGAGTCAAGATGTCCAGAGTAGAGATTTAAAAAAAATTTTTTCTTTAAGACTACCAGGTTTGGGTTTGTATTTGATATTCCAACACTGGTAGTCAAACTGAAAAAATTTTTTTTCATGGTAACATTTTTCGAGTGGATGCTAAATGTTTTTCATGAAGACTTTCTGGATTTAAAGTGATTTTTAATATTCTCAAGTTCTGATAGTCTTTTTGGTAAATGTTTGTAGCTTAAATCTTCAAAGGTTTACCCGAAAAATGGGGGATTGAGTTGACTATGTTTTGTCGACTTGGTTCCCCTTTTTTTCGGGTCAAATAATACATCAAGATTTGAGTAGTGCATCTTTTTAAAACTTGCTTAGTGCTGAAAAAATATATATATCTTCAAAAAATACATTCAACCTTCAATAAAGGAAAACAATACACCAAAATTGGAGTGCATCTTTTTAAAATTCACCTATAAATAGTACTGTAAAATGTCATCACTTGTAAAAAGTATCGACGTTGTAAGTTTATCCCTATACATTAGCCAATAGGAGTCCGTCTCTTGCATACCTCTGCCTTCCACCAGAGTATAGGAGGAGAAGCCTCCAGCCCACAGACATCATGCCTCGTGTAGCCTTTTTTGCTAATGCCAACGTGTTTCAGTATACCCATCAAAAAACCTGTCATACCTGTCTCCCCGAACGAGAGCCAGAAGTGTTGGTCGTGACGATGGACACGCCCAAATTGCCCATGACCTCCAAGGACCGATACGTTTACCGGTTGATGCATCATCACCTTCACCTGTCGCTCGACATTCCTCGCAGTATGTCCTTGTTCGCCTTTTGCGGTCGGCGACTCTGCGATCACCTGGACCAAGGGAGAGGAGCCGTGGTTCTGGTCAAGGGTGACGTTCAACAGAAATTGCTTGTGTCTTATGGACTCCCTGTGGTGTCCTTAGACACTTGTCCGAGTACACTGTGATGATGAATCCTTACCGGTCTATCATCACTAAGACATGCACCGAGACGAAAATACTTCGGAATGTTGTGTCGTCAAAGCGTACCGATTCACACGATACCCGAATCGTATGGACTGGTTGAATAGGGAATAGGGTAAAAAAAATGTTTGATGCACTGAGCCAAAAAAAAAAAAATTATACCGAAAAAAGGGGGATCGAGTCGACTATTCCTTTTCAATTTGTCGATCAAGACATACACTAAGCCCAAGTTTGGAATGCGTAAATTTTCTTTGCCAATAACTCATCTTGGGTCGAATGAGATGCAGCACATGAAAACATTTTGAGCAACGCATTGCATATTCAACCAAAGTTTAAAACATACATGAATAACATCAATTACAAATGAAAAAAATAATGGTACTTTCAACCTTGTAAATAAAAATTTCGTGGGGAATGTATCATAAAAAATTATTCGTTTCAATTGAGGTCGTTTTTCATTTTTAGTCATTTTTTGAACGAGTCACGGTGCTCAACTATTTTTTCAACTCCTCTTTTCAGGAACTTTCTTTTTATGACTCCTTCCTGCAATCACTCTTTAAGCTCTTCATGACACCTTCCTGGATATCCGTTTTTTCCAACTTATTAGTCGTAGATTCGAGTCTTTTCAAAGCTACTTCATATTTTTCAGGTAAGAGGACATGGTCAAATTTCCAAGAAAATTAATGTCATTGGGGGAAAAGCGTGGGGCGCTCTATATCAATCCGTTATAATTTCTTACTAGTTCTATTCCGAAATGCTGAGTTCATGTAAAAATGTAGTACAAAGCACCCCACACGCTTTTACTCCAATGACGTTAATTTTCTCGTTAATCATTTTATTCTAATATTAAGAATTATTTTTTTTTACTTTTAGTTCAATTAAACATAAAAGCGTGTTTTTAGTTTTTTTAAACTATAATTTATTTATTTCTCGTGATCGTTATTTTATATATATGTAAGGATAATTAAATTAGATTAAAAATTAAATTCCCTATCTAGTAATTCACTTTTATACTACCTCCTCACCTCTTCAAGCATCAAACTAATGACCCATTTATTTCTTCCGAACATATGGCCTAGCCAATAAACATGTCTAATTCCAGATCGTTATATTTAATAGCCCTATATGTCAGCATTAACTTTCAAGAGCACTCATGAACGCTGCGATCGGTGTTTTAAGTGTTTTACCCACTTAAGATTATTCGGTGGCGCTCTTTTTCTCTCTACATTTTTGCGTCAGATGATGTCTAACTTTGATCAAATAAAGACCTTTATATTAAAACTAAGTCTGTTTCTGACTCTAAAATCATGTCAGAAATAAAGCCGGCAGGATTCCTGAAAACGCATTTCAGAATTTAAACTTAAATGTATTCTTAAAATCATCTTAAAATTAAAACAAACGCCAACAACCGTAATAAATGCTATGGAGAAGTTGATGGAACACTGACGATGCTCGACATATCTTTGGTGAAGACATCAGGTTGCCGAAATTGGAAATCATGCTCGTAACCCCGGGAAGAACACCGCTCTTTACCACTGAAATATATTTCTGCCTTTGCTGAAGAGGCCCACCAGTTTGTCGCGAGTGAAAGAAACAACGTTCTAATAGCGAAGAAGAAAAAAAGAAGAGAAGCGTGAATCCCCTATCCCTGTAAAGACAGACATAATTCCTTCCACCAGAGAAATAAAATAAAAAAATCTTCGCCGGAAAGTCTACATGGTAATATTGTGAATTTGAACACCATCGAATAATAGTGAAGTACCAATATCTAAAGAAAAATAAATAAATAAAATTTTACTAGTGCAAATCACCACTGACAACAACATCTGGATTACCGTTCACCAAGGGTTTCTGCCGCTACGAAGTGGAGGTCAGTTAAATTATATATTTCCAATTTTATTAACATTGAAGTGACTGAGTTTTGATGAACAGATCTATAATAAGAAGAAGAATATATGATGCGATATGATATTTAATTTTTATAATATAGTTGTGTTAAATCAGATATTCTTTATATTTTAACTGAGAAAACAAAGTGCATAGGTTTTGTCATACAAAATTTTGAGAAATTTGAATATACTTCTCATAATTTTATCTTAAGATGTCGAATGAATTGACATTTATGATAGAAATTGGTGTTTTAAAGTTGAAAGATATAAATTAAGTTTTTAGAAAATTGACTAATGTACTAATACTAGCGATATTGATTTTTATAAGAAACAAAAGTAAAGTCACTTTGCATTCTTTTTTCTCCACTGAATTTTATTGTTTTGTTAATTATTTTATTCAGCAGTAACCTTATTGCACGTCATTTAATTTTTTTCATTTTGAAAAAAATTGTGTGTTCTGATATACCGGCCATATATCAACATTCACTATTTCTCGAAATTTTCTTCTTATCTAAATTTAAAATTAATTTAATAACTTGAAGCTTATTTTTGGATATGGTACAGTGGATAAAAGAGAATACAACATGCTACAACATGTTTGAGACTTAGACGGGTGGGAACACAAATATCCCACTCCATCTCTTCCATCGAACCCCTCCCCTCCCTACGAACATCACCATAACATGTTCAAAACAGGAAGTTCCCGGGCCTCACCCTGTACTTTCTTGCAGTGTCTTGCTGTATGATTCTTCGACCCACTGTGTAAAGAGGCTGATACATATAAAAAAAGTTGAAGCTTACAGTCCTTCCTTTAGCGTGACGTAGAAGTTTGGAAAGAAGGTGCCAGCTCAGGCGTCGTACACACCACTTAATCGTGACTCAAAATTAAAACGTCAGTCCCATGATAGTCCAAGTGTTGCTTCATAGTAAGACGTAAATAAAAATCGAATCAAATCCATGATTCTTCAAACAAAATAAAGGAATCTTCAAATGCAAAACTCAGAATTTTATTGCAGTTTATTGATAACAGTTTCTCTCTGATATATTTGTGGCCGCGGTAGCCGAGTGGTATCGTGGCTTGCCTTGTCACGAGTTCGAGCCCAGTACCACTAAAGACCCGCCGTGTAGGGCAGCGATGCACGTTAAATCTGTCGAGAGCTGAAACGTCCTCCCGTTGGTGTGGTAGTTGGGAGAGGGGTGCCAGCTCAGGTGTCGTCCACGTCACTTGACCATGGTTCAAAATTACGTGGTCCGTCGCCAAAAGCCCTCGTGTAGCTGAACAGTGCGACGTTAATATTCAATCAATCAACTGATATATTTGTACTGTGCGTCTTTCTTTTTCAATTCCTACTAATAGTTCACACTCTCCCTATATATATATATACACATATATATCTTGTTCAAATTTTCAATCGTTAATAAAATGCTTTTTATTCATACAATCAAGTTCAAATACATTTTTTAAAACTTGTAGTGGATGACACTTGATATTAATACAGTTTTTTTTCAACTATTAAATCATAATTAATGAATAAATAGTAACAAATAAAAATAGTAGTCCAACACCATATATATAAAGGAAAATTGCTCGTTGTGCCTCTGTAGCACAATGGATAGTGTTTTGGACTTCGAATACAAAGGTCGTGTTCGAATCCAACCTGGGATGACCTAATTTCTGAGAATGGGATTTATGAATGAATAAATAATATAACAAACAAAATAATAGCCCAAAACTATATATAGAAAAGGAAAATTGTGCATTCTATTTTGCCATTTAATACTGTAATTCTGTCATATGTATATACATATTTATACTAATTCTAATTATTTAATAAAAAGTAACTAAAATAATTTTTTGTTGACCTAAGTAGGAGTTGACTTTAAAATTTTTTTTATATTTCTTGCTTATTTATTGTTTGTGAGTTCAATGACATTGTCAGTATTTGGTACGCGTTTGGCAAATTTTCAAAATTCCATTAATATTGTATGAAAACGTAAAAGAATTTAAAAATGTATTACGTATGAGTGGAACCTATACAAACTAAAATATGCGCCTGAAAAATAAGATAATAACAAACATTTATAGAGACACAATTGTATGCAAGTTTTTTGCATAATGATTAACTTGCGAGTGATTATTTATTTATTCTCTATGAGGTTTTTACTAATATCAGAAAAAAAATGAAGAAATACAAAATAAAGCTATACAAATGATGCACGTACGAATGCAATCATACGAATTTGTCTATGTAGAATGCAATATAAGAATGAAAAATAAAAATATGTATAAACAATCAGAAAAAAAAGTGTTTATGTTTTTCTTTTCTATCTTTCTATTTTAAACTTCTATTCTATTTTTATTTCTTATTATTGTCTTTTATTATATCTCTTTCTCCTACTTTTCTACTTTAAATAATGAAATCATACGATCCCAAAAATATGTTTTTCTATAGTGACGATTAAATATTATACATGTCATTGAATTTAATTATTTAGCATGCCTTTCTTAAGAATTAAGTTCTTCAAAAAATTAAAAGCTGTAGAAATTATAGCAAATATATACCCTTGATTAGAAAATTAAACGCGTTCTAAATAAACACTCAATAATTCAAAGAAAATTATTTTTAGACCCTCTCCCCAAAAATCTAAAATGGTGAAATACTGTTTTTCTCTTTCATTTGATGTTTTCACTGTGTACATCCGAAGAGGACCAATAGATCAAAGGTTTTCACTTTGCTTAGAATTGTAAATCTCTCTCGAAATTAGTGTTCCAAGCATTACAGATGAATATTTTTCTACAGTTTTTAGTTCTATGAAAGATTTTAGAATACCGATGTGTAAGCTGGTAATTTGTTCTATAATAACGTTATAAGTTTTCGTTATAATTATTTAATACATGCTAGAGAGAAAGAATTGTTTATATTTCCTAAATTGTTCTTCGCGTATTAAATTCTTTTTCTTAATTATCAATTGTCTTTTTTTTATAATTTGTGGTCATAATTGTTTACTTCCTGATTTGCTCTTTGCGCTTTTCTAACTGATGTGAAGGGCATCAAACATCTCTTTTTTATTCATTTTATTTTAAAATTTGTGTTGTGCAGTCATCTTTTTCACAATTCCTACTATTAATTCACTTCGCTCTCCCTATATATATAATGAATAAATAGTAACAAACAAAAAAATAGTCCAACACCCTATATAGAAAGAAAAATAGAAAATTGCAAGGAAAATCGCTTTCTATTTTGTCACTGAATATTGTGATTCTGTCATATGTATATACATATTTATATTAATTGTAACTATTTAATAAAAAGTAATTAAAATAAAATTTTTCTTTGTTGACCTAAGTAGGAATTGACTTAGAATTTTTTTTATATTACTTGTTAACTTATTAAATGTGTAAACATATGAACTGTGTGGCTGCGTCTTCTTCATTTCCAACCCGATGTAAGGTCTGAACCCTCACTCAAAATATAAAATAATATATATAATAAATAAATATTATTATTTTTAAGTTATTTTGTTATATTCTAGTTTTCTTTTTTTTATTCATGTTTATTTTTTTTTTTGTCATTATTATTTAATATTGTTATAATTATTTTCCGTTTTCGTTTAATTTTGCTATATTTTTTTTATTAATTTTGTTACATCTTTTCATTTTTGATTATTTTTTCTATTTTTCTTTTGTTTCATGTCTTTTGAATTGATTCATTGTGTATTATTACATTTATTTCCGAAGACTATTAGTACTCCAAATACTTTTTGTTTCAGTAAAATAATTGTTATATAGGTCTTCCCCTAATTATATATTTTACACACATTACTTATTCTCAAATAATTATGATTGTAATTAAAAATATTTTTTAGTGACTGGCAAATAGATAAGCTTTATAGCAGATATTTGCTCGGTGATACATTATTATGGTATGCGTGTTATCGGTAGAAAGTTACCATAATTTGTGTGAGTGTTAGATATTCTTTGGATATATCACAGTTTTTGTATTGGATTGATTTTCTGATTTGGAGGCTCTTTAATGTTTTTGGTAGTTTTGTTTTAATATACTGTTTCAGTTCTAAAGATTGGAATATTATTGTTCCATTTTATTAGTGAATTTTGATAACAGTTATTTTAGATTAGATATATATTGATTTTGAAAAAGGAAATACACACGATGAACCACAGGATTGGTGATTCAGATTACACAGTAGTTAATACTACTAGTAAAAAGGCGAACTCCTACAGCACTAGAACTTTCTAGAATACAGATTTTATCAGGCATAACAATTTTTCTAATTATAAATATGATAGCAATAACTCTCAGTATAGACATAATCATAAATATATTCCGACCAATTAAACTTACATAATCAAATAAATTTCCACAATAAGCATTATTTTTATGATATTATGCAATATCATCTCATGAATTATTTTTGTTATAATAAATGGAATAACATTAGATTTAAAACATGTCCAATGTTAAACATAGAGCAATATGATAATATATCTAAATTGTTCTCTTATGTAAAACCTTCAATATGTTGAACTGTAAAAGATGTAATTTTAAATATATTGGCCAAACATGTAATAATATCAATATTCGTATAAGCCTTCTAGATCAAATACTAAAAATTACAAACATAACAATAATAGTAAAATTGAACTTAGGCATTTTCATCTACATGGCTTTGAAAATATTGATTTCCATTCTCAGAATAATCCCACATGCTAAAAATAGACGGAGGTGGGAAAACCACTTCATTAAATATTATAACACTATATATCCATATGGTTTGAATACCATGCACTTTGGAAAAAATGTCCTACTTAGCATTCAACAAAATGATAACAAGGAATATTTTAATAATAGTGATAATGTAATAAAAGTTAAACGAATAAAAAGAGGAAATAAGAAGAAAAGAATTTGTAAACTACCATTAGAGATAGTATCTAAAATTAATGATTTATGCAGCAACTTTGAAAATTCATTTAACATTAAACAAATTAAATATTTTTTGTTCGGTTGTAATAAAAAAGATATTAGGTATACTAAAGATATCCTCAAAAAGAATGATTTTCAAGACTGCCATGCCTTACATGTAATTAAGGATGTTATTAATTTTCTCATTGATAAATTCAGTATTGTAGATAAAGATTTAGTAAATAGTTCTACTGAGTACTGTACAGTATTATTCATGAATAAATTATATAATAGCATTCATTCTTCAAAAATATTTAATAAGTATGTACTAGGGTTTGCAGTCCTGAGATCCTGGTGTTTTTTCCAATCCCGGGATTTAATTTTTGTCTGAAGTATATGTTAAATTTATTTTCTCATCAAAATTTTCTAAGAGTTTAATTTTTAGAAAATTTATGTTTTGTTTATGAAAAATGTACGTAGAATTTTTTTGTGCAATTATAAGTGCTATAAGTAAAAAAATATATATATTTGCAGCTCTCATTTCTCTTATGGGAGAACGCTACACAGATCTAAGTGGCTCACTGCAATACTTACACAATAATATTACCAGCATATCAAGAATATATTTTGTCACAGTTCCTTCTTCAATTAAATGACGTTAATTAATAGCGAACTTTGTTGAAAGACTTGAGATACGTCAAATTCCATTGCATTACTAACAGCTCATGCAACTGGGTCATTTATTTCAAGTAAGGTAACACTTGAAATTGATTCACATTCTGATGCAATAACTGGATCAATTTATACACAAAAACCATTATGTGTAGCAGATGAACTAGATAAAGTTATCAAAGAGGTATATACACTAATGCAGTCTATTAAATTTGAGACACTGTCATCAAAAATTTAAAAAGAGATGTCTTTTTTGAAAATGGAGGGAGATGAGGTGAATACTTGAGAAGAACATACTCCTCTTTAATAACACCTACTATAGTATAGAATCCGAACGAGTATTTTCTTCGTCAGGACAATTTGTAACAAAAATAAGAAGCCGTTTGAACGATGAAACGCTGGACGAGCTGTGTTTTTCAAAAGCTTATTTACAGAAACACAAGAAATGAAGAAATGTTTTTTTTTTAAATTTCATTAAGTACTAATTTTATTTGTTTTTTTATGATAAATTAAGTTTTCTTTTTATTGGTTTCAATAAAATTAATATTAAACCAATTTTTAATTGTATTTTCAATTTTGTTATGCAACTTTAACTAATGTGTAAGTATTTTTAAAAAATAGTCCAATCCCAATCCCCGTATTTGGATAATGTAATCCCGAAATCTCGGGATTGAAAATATAACACAGGATTGCAAACCCTAGTATGTACATTGCTTACCTATTAATAATGTTTACATTAAGAAGGCTTTTAAATATAATAAAAAATTGGTAGCCCAATTTTTAATTACAACAATATTAATGATTTGCAAAATAATAATAATAATATTGTGTGTAATTGTAAAGATTATTTTCTGATTTTATAAGCGATCATCTCAAACATGTTGTAACAGGTAATTTAAATATTGTTAAAGATAATACTCTCAGAGAAATAATGTTCAAAGATACTAGTTATAGATTGATGACCTCCAATAATAATAATGCTATTAAAAAACAAATTTCTGAAGATATTAGTAACTTCATTACAAAATTAACAATTAAATATAGAGAGAGTTTTCCTATTGTAGCTTTCAATAAATTTAAATGCAAAATTTTAAATAAATTTCTGAACATTAACTATAAAACTAATAATGATATAATTTTTACAAAAATATTAAGTTATCCGACTACGTTCGGAACCGTGATTTTAAAAAAGCGCATAAATGGATAATTTTCATGATATTTAGTGTCACTTAGACAAGAATACATGTATAAAATTGTTTTAAGGACATTTTGACAAAAAACATTATTTAAATACAATATTTCGGCAAAAAATTAACTCAGAATAATCTTTTTTCAAAATGTTCTCCTTTTGTGAAAAATACTTCTATAATAATAATATTTTGCCTGTATATAGCTCAGACCTCTGTACGCAGGCTCAACTATGATTTTTTTAAAATTCACATTATTTTCAGAGTTACAACCAATTGAAATAATTATCGACGTTTTTTTCTTAAAATGCCTCCCCTCTGTTGTAAAACATAGATAAACCCACTTCTAAGTTATATATTTTAAAAATTCTAGTTGAGCCTCTGTACAGAGGTCTGAGCTATAGACAGGCAAAATATTATTATAATAAAATCATTTTTCACAAAAGAACATTTTGAAAAACGTTATTCTAAGTTAATTTTTTGCCGAAATATTGAATTTAAATAATTTTTGTTGTCAAAATGTCCTTAAAACAATTTTATATATGTATTCTAATCTAAGTGACACTAAATATCATAAATAGTATCCATTTATACGCTTTTGCAAAATCACGGTTCCGAACGTAGTCGGATACGTTAGCATCAAATTGCAGAACATTGCAAAAGAACTTCATTATTATTTACGTCGATAAAGTTCCAGTTAATCATGCAATTATTTGCAAGTGGCTTAATACTAATACGCTAAACAAACATTTTCAAAATAACACTGCTTTTAAAAAATCTAATTCAAGGAATAAAGAAATTTTTAATCGAATCTCTGCTTTTTATTAAAAACTATACTTTTACGTATTTCGGATATTCAATTTCCTCATATTTTTTCCTAAATCCAAAATTTCATAAAAATCCAATTAAATTTAGAACTATAACGAAAGGTTTTTAAAACTTATATTACACATCCGGGCAAGAGGCTACAAAATGTTATTCAATCCATATTAGACAAAATTGATAATTCTATTATCGAGGAGACCAGGCTTTAATTAATTATTTTCTTTTATTAGTTCATCGTAGATATAGTTAAATTGCACCACAAATTGAGAATTATTAAAGAAATAATGAAATCAAACTGAGATCCTCCCCTATTATGCCATTATTACGGCAACGCGCCAGTTTTGAATACGGCTGTTTTTTAAAGTAGTTTTTCACCCTAAATAATCGATGATTGTAGGTAATTAAAATAGTTCGAATGCTGAAAATTGTAATCATTGTCAATAGACTGACTTTTATCTCGCTGAGTGTCGACTCTATTGAGTGTCAAGAATTTTCAAATACATTATTGAAGCTAGAAATCACGAAGTTTGCTGACATAAAGACTTGTCCTCCAATGGATCATCATTAAGGGATCCGACTACATTCGGAACCGTGATTTTGCAAAAGCGTATAAATGGATAATATTTATGATATTTAGTGTCGCTTAGACTAGAAAATGTAAATAAAATTGTTTTAAGAATATTATTAGAACAAAAAATTATTTAAGTACAATATTGTGACAAAAAATGAACATAGAATGACCAATTTTCAAAATATTCTCCTTTTGTGAAAAATGCTTCTTTTATATAATAATATTTTGCCTGTATATAGCTCAGACCTTTGTTCAGAGGCTCAACTAGAATTTTTGAAATATATAACTTAGAAGTGGGTTTATCCATGTTTTACGACAACAGAGGGGAGAAATTTTAAGAAAAAAACGCCGATAATTATTTTAATGGGTTGTAACTCTGAAAATAATGTGAATTTAAAAAAAAAGTTCAGACTCTCTGGAGAAGTCTTTACTTTATATAAGCACACACACACACACACAAACACACACATCACAAAACACAAAATATTATTATTTTTTGAAGCATTTTTTATAAAAGGAGAACATTTTGAAAAAAGGTTATTCTGTTAATTTTTGCCAAAATATTTCATTTAAATAAATTTTTTTTTGCCAAAATGTCCTTAAAACAGTTTTACACATGTATTCTAATCTAAGTGACACTAAATATCACGAAAATTATCCATTTATACTTTTTTAAAAATCATGGTTCCGAACGTAGTCTGATACCTTAAAATACTTGGAAATTTCTCTTTGTGATTATTGGGTCTCAAAAGAGTCTCGTAATGTTATTTTCGTCACTACATTTTCCACTTTAGGAATTGGCAAATTTCATGCGTCTGCTGCTGCCTTGGTTAAAATAGCTATATTTCAGACCTCATTTCTGGAATCAAACCATATTTTTTCCTTGTTACCATTATTTATGCATTATGCATCAATAAATTATATTTTATAGCAATTTTAAGAGTGGGGTTTTTAGACCACAAATATCAAAGTTAAAAATTGTTCATATTCTTTAAATGGCCATTAATAGGTGATAATTTTTCTTAAGATATTTTATTTAACAGCAGGGCTGGGGAAAACTGAAATATAATTATTATTTAAAAAATTACCAGCAAAAATTGAAGTTTTAGATTTTTTTTCTCTTCAAATTTTGAATACCTTTTACCAATTTTTAGGGCATCAGTATCCGGACTATCGTCAGAATACGCGAAAATGTTTCGAGCCATGTATAAGATAACTTTAAATTCAAATTTTCCGTAATTCTATAATCAACTTCGAATGCATGACGTTACTTTATAATGAGATACACGCTGCTCTCTCCAAATTTTTGAAAAAAGAATTAAATATTTCATCTTTTTGAATTCGAAAAAGTATTCAGTTCAACTCCTTTCGTGCCGAAGTTAGGAACGAAAGGAGAGGAACTGGAGAAGGTTGTCCCTTTCTCCGGAATTTTAAAGCTCTCCAGGAAGATGCCACAGCGCCAAACTATTCTCGCCAAACTAGGCTAACGCCCCAGAAGCGTCTGCGCAACTCTGAGCATTTGAAGATCTAAGCCTTGAATCAGTTTCGGATCGGGGAGTAAAATAGAGGATGCTATTGATCGAGCCAAGAGAAAACGGATCAAACATTCCTGATCCGGAAAAGGTGTTTTGAAATATTCAAAATAATTGTTTAATGTTTATTCAATGCAAGGTTCATCCAATGCGACATAAGAACTTTAGACTTAAAGCTTCCCTTAAGTTCTAAATATTGCATATCCGAGAAAATGAGTAAAAGTGGATGGAGCAATTTTATAATTATTCCCAATCTTACATTCTTTTCCAGATGCGAATATCAAGGACTGAATACTGGTAAGCGTGCTGCATCGTATTTTTACTTTACTCAATTCATCAAGCAAATGTCAGTTATTTTTTAAAATTTTAAAAAGGAAATGTTAAATGCATTTGCTTCTGTAACTAGTAGTCTTGTGAAAGCATTGCATTAAGTAATATGACAGAATATTTTATAAAGTTGGTCACTACTGTCATATTATTGAAATTTTATAAGTACAAATTTGCTTTATTCCTAATTTCAATTTCAAAATATTTTTTTCGTTTGTAAAATTCGAATCTACGTGCATATAGATAAATCTTCTAAGTGTTTCAGAAAAAAAACGCAGTTTTAAGGTATTGAAATATTGTGTTATAAAAAATATGAATCATTGAACTGGATTTTTAGTGCATAAAAAATGTAAAATCTTGCTAATTTTTTGAAATTATAAGGAGATTTATCTGAAAGCATTTTGAATGTTACTGATCGTATTTCGACTGATTATGATTTTTTTCAAGTTGCGCATTTTATAGCGTATATGAGACCTACTCATATTTTTAATTACTTCCCATTGCGTCATTTTTTTCTGATATATCTTCGAAAGAAGACTTATTTACTAATTCTTAAATTGAGAATGCGAAAAAAATTATTGAAAAAATGAATTATTTTAGTTCTTTCTTCGTATTGTGTATGTCTGCCCTTAAAAATTCTGAAGATTTATTTACCTAGGAAGATCCAGCTCACCCAACATGATTTGGAGTTATTTAATAGGTCTTCTATCTTAATTGTACATGTAGGACTATTTCATTATGATTTTGTGATGCATTGTAATTACAATATTCTTCAGGATGTACATTCCACATAGGTTTTCCGAAGAAGCTCTTTTAAGAGAGATGCACTTAAAATTAATACTTTTTCGTCTTTCTTTCTCCAAAAAATATATTTATGAATGATATTGGTTGAACGAATATCTTTGCAGATAAGGGTTATTTTTCCTTTTAAACAAAATACATAATCTTTTTTGATATATTTTATCTTTTATTCGGTGTTACAGGTTTTAATTGCAAATAATTTAAGGCCTTAGTGTTCATTATGCGCATTCTAATATCTAACCAGTTCAATAAATTTTCTTTCTCTGATTTTCATTATATTTTAGTTCTCTTACGTTTGAGAAGTTTTTTCATCCCAGTTTTATCCTATAAATCTAAGAAATTTTTTTTATGTTTCAATTTTCTAATATCTATGTAATTCAATTTATTCTAATATTTATATGAATCAAAATGTTCGGATTATTAGTTGTTAATCACAAAAGAATCTTAATTCTTCATTACTTGCAATTATTTTTATCCGAACCATCACATTTATTTTTTTTCCCAATTCGGTGAAATATAAAAAAGTAATGTTTCTTTTTTGAAACATATTAGATAATTCTATAAAAAATACCCCAGAAGAGAATACTAATGTTATCATTCAAAAGTATTTTTTGAATTAATATCAATTGAAACGAATTTATTCGAGAGCATAAAATTTTTTCTTCTGGAATGATAAAAAGAAATTATTTTTACAGTTGCTGAAAAGTATTTTAATAATAAAAAAAAAAGAAAAAAAAAAACGTTACTAAAGTTAGATTGGAACGAGCAAAAATATTATTCAAATAAACTGTGTGTGTGATTATATAGAATTACTAAATCAAAATTATTCAACTGTTTAAAATAATAGTCTTCAAAATAAAAAATGTTGGTTGATTTAAAGTAAACAAATTAAAACTGAGGTATCAAAATATACATAATTGTCGCTTGTAATTGAATTTGATGCACTACTTGCCTTTTCATCAAGGACTCTTACATATTAATTTCTTATACATAATTGTCGCTTGTAACTTTATCATACCTAATTTTCGCTTCTTAATGAATTTGAGGTTTGGTACACTACTTGCCTTTTCATGAAGGACTCTTACATATTAATTTATTATACATAAGTTGCTTGTTACATTCTCATACCTAATCTGGCTATTTAATGAATTTGAGTTTTTTTGCTTCACTAATTGATTTTTTATCAAGGCCTCTTATGTATTAATTTCATATACATAATTGTCACTTGTAAATGAAATTGAAGCTAAACTATTTGTGCGTTTCCATCAAGAACTCATACGTATTAATTTCTTATCATTCACACAATATTTAAACATTTGCACAGATTTATTAAGAGCTCAAGTAGTTTATTTGTATTTATAGTCCATATTATAAAATTTTGCTCTTTTTTTTCTAAATTTTGATTTTTTTTTAATAGTTTAAAAATCACACGAGAAAATAAAGTAAATAATTTAATTAATTAATTTGTCGATAACATCATTATTTAGAATACAAAACTAATTGACATTAATCAAAATATCCCTTCTGTAACTTCACAAGCTAATATTTTCTTTCACCTTGTAAAACAGCAATTATTCGCTCAGTTTGTTTTTTATATATTATATATATATATATATTATACTTGTGAGTCTTTTATTTGTATTTATAATCCATATTAAAATTTTTCTTTTTTTTTCTAAATTTTGAATTTTTTTTTAATAGTTTAAACATCACACGAGAAAATAAAGTGTAAATAATTTAATTAATTAATTTGTCGATAACGTCATTATTTAGAATACCAAACTTATTGACATTAATCAAAATATCCCTTCTGTAACTTCACAAGCTAAGATTTTCTTTCCCCTTGTAAAACAACAATTATTCGCTCAATTTGTTTTCTTATTTATATATATATATATATATTATACTTATGAGTCTCACCTCACTCTCTGAGCAAAAATTAATATCAGCGTCAGCAAATTCTGTTTGATACTGGTTTTGAGTGACAGAAAAAACTTCTTGTTATTGAACTAAAAAAAATAATAATGGTTTATCTTGTAAATATAAAGAACTTGGAAAAATAAATATAAACATATAGAACTTCTTGAAAATGTAAGCTCAATCTTATAGTCTCAAATGGTTCGGTTAGAGTTTTTAGACCCGCTTTGAGGGCGATTCAAATATTTAGAAAAACAATATAAATAAAAAGGTGTATACGTAAAAAAATTTGCATTTTCAATATTCAAGGAGTTGTTTTCCAATAAATATTGTTCACTTTACACAATACACCATACTATTTAAAACAATCTATCTTTACTTTTTAAGCTAAACCAGTTAAGAAAAAAAAGGAAACATGTTCTAAATCTCCTAATAACTCATAGCAGAAACATAAAACTTGCAAACATTTTATTTGATATTTAATTGTTTTTTGGGGGTTACATAAGGGGTTGGTGCCAGATTTGTTAATTTTAGTTTTTAAAAAGGGACCCCTTTAAAATGGCACTCCGCCCCCAAATTTCCACACCAAAATAAAGGGGATGGACTTTTTTAACAGTTTTTTACGGTCATTGACCTTTCTGCACAACTAAAACACGCAAAAACTCAATAACTTTTCACTCAAAAATGTTTACAGGAAAAAAAGAAAGCATGAAAATGTTAAAATTTCTAATTAAAGATTCATTGAAAAATTTGGGGTATTAAAATAAATTGAAAAAACCTTTTTCGGTTTTTAACCCCAATTTATCCTATAAACGGTTAAGACTACTTTACTTGAATATTTGAGACTTATTTTACATTACTCTACAAAGAGGTATTATACGAATACGAAATTGGGGGAACCTACAAAAAATTTATTCATGAATCAGTCCAATTAGATACATAAATAATTTATTACATTGCATTTATTTCAATTGTATGTTCCATAGAAACAAAATTTGCAGACATGATAAGAATATTTGGAGAGAAAAATTACATTATTCGTGTCATTTTAAATAGAAAAATTGACTTTTAAAAACAAAATTACAAAAATTTCCATTAAAGTGTTTTCCAATTCTTAGTTTAAATTAATGTTATTCCAAAGCTACATGAAATCTATTTTATTTCTTAGAGAAAGAAAAATGTTTATTTTCAGTGTAATTTGCTTTAAAAATTGCAAATTTAGAAATTATCGCTTTAATATATGTCCATTTCTGTAGTGCTATTCTTTCAGTGCAATTTTCTGGATATCACCATTTATTATTAAACATACGTGTATCATTCTTAAAAAAATTTGAAAAAAGTAAAAAAAATGTTTTAATAAAATTTTTAAAACACACACACATAAATGGAAAATTTTAAAAATGTAAAAAATAAAATTCTTGAAAATTTCTCAGGTCAGTAATTTAAGGTTATTTTGAATTCCCCCTCAGATATTACAGAATCTTGTTATCGAACAGAAATATTCTGCTTAGCTTTAACACTATGTTTTGAGTTTTCAGCAGTTTTTACAGAAATAAATCTTTCATCTAATCCTTTTTATTTAAAAGTTAATGATTTTTATTTGTAGTTTTGTAAAATTAATAAATGATTTAAGCGTCATTATTCAGAAGAGATGAATGAAAATTCAGCTATAGAATCACAATAGTAACTGCACACTTGTTGAATAATAAATTTTACCAGTAATGTTAATGGTACAGCAGCAATTTACCAGTTATTTTTGGGCTAAGTTGAATTTCCTTTAAATGATATGATTATGAAATTTAAAAAATCCTTTTTAAAACATATCTGATGACTACAGCATAATTATAACATTATGTAATGTCCGTTTTCAAATTTTCCTATTTGCATACTGACAATATGCGTTTCCGAAAATTCAAATATATATATATTACTATAGTCTAACACTATTTATATGTTGATTTTTCTATTACTAACATTATGGCAAACATTAAAATACATTGTTTTCATGAAATGCTTATTTAATCGTTAATATTTCACACACAATGAATAGATTCAAACCAATGTTTTTTCCAATAATGAAAAAGTTAGCTGGATCATGATAACTGCGAATTTACGAGGGATTTTCTTCGGTTAAAATAATAGGAATTTAAAAGCTGATTTTGTTTTTCAAATGAGCATTTATTTCCTACATGCTAAAGTGATTCATAAAAATAAAAATAAAAGTTCGATTTTCTCAATATAATAGGTGTTTCTTATGTTAATTGAAAAACTACTCATGTTCACACACACATTCAGTAATTGATCCATATATAAAAGCAATTAAGATATCTTATTTACATACGTAAAACAGGAAATGAGAATGAATCTGTCTTTATTGTTTTAAAAATATAGGATTCATTGCAAAAGGCATTAGGCTGAATTTATTTGTTTAACTTTATGAAAAAATTATGTTATATTGTCTAAAAATATTAAATATATCTTTTTTATTTGTACATACAAGCTCAAAGAATTCATATTTATTGTTAAAATTATTCCATAATTACGCTTATGTTTCATTGTTATAAATAATTTCAGTACATACAGCAAAACCACTTTAACCAGATATACAGTAATCTAATAAATGTTACATGTTCTGTGTTCTGTATAATACCAGAGTTTAGATGCTTTATATATCTTTTTTTTTAATTCTGTTTTAGGGAATCTGTTGTAGATTTATTAAATATTTGTTTTACCCTGTTTTACATTTTTAAATTTATTTGAATATTTTATCGCTTTTGGAATCTTTTAGGTTACATATAATGAATATTGGTACTTTTTTCGGAACATGTTTGTGCATACTTAAAATAGAATTTTTGTCTATAATATGTGCTTTGAATAAACGAATAAAAGTATTTCTTTGGGCCTAATTGGATCATTTTCATTATATTACAGGTAGAAAAAACCGTCAGCCCTTATGGATTTTGTACCTTACATTGCTATCTCTATTTACTGACCAGTTCAGATCAGTTGTATCGTGTGAGTTTAACTTTGGATATGAAACCGAAGATTACTTATCCGCTGTTATCAATCTAACTTATGTAGACCCAATTACTGGGGTACTTGTTCAAGAAAACTTGGAAATGGGAAAACTGTTGCCCGGTAAAACAGACGAAGTAAGTGGAGTGGTTGTCCATGTTGCAAGTAACAACCACACAAGTCATGAAGCCTGTGAGAAACTTGATCCAAGTATTGTGCCTCGGGAACCTTTTATTGCTTTGATCAAACATGGAAACTGTCGAGATCAAGTGAAACTTCGACATGTAGCCGATGAAAATGCATCTGCTGCTGTGTTATACAGTGACAATCACAGTACTAGATTTATCAAAGTGGAACGTAAAGGTAGGCTTGTTTAAATACATTGAACAAATCTGTGATAGTTAAGATTTATAAAAAGCTACCGGAAAAGGATTTAGCACATTATGTGCTGTTATGTAGAAGCTTTTGGTTGATTAATTAAAAGTGTTTTCAGCAGATCTGTGTGGGAAATTAACACATCCCAATTAAAAATTGTAAATAAAATCAGTCATCATGAGAATACTTTATATTTTCGTATTTAATTACTCCCATATATTTAAGACTTCAAGAATACGGCAGGGCCAATTTTGGTCGAAAAAAAACCCCTTCTTTTTAATGCTGTTTTAAATGGGTTTTAAAGGAAACCCCGCTAATTTTTTTCCGGAAGAGCTTTTATTTTGTTTTAAAAAATTTTAAAAATAGGGGGGTATTAAAAAATTTTAAAAAAAAAAAACCCAAAAAAACCAAAATGAGCATTTAAATTACCAGAGGGGGGAATTAATTTCTTTTTAGCCATAAAACACAAAATTTTGGAAATTTTTTTTTTTCCTCCATAAGTTTGTCTTTTTTATGAATATTTAAAGGCTTTTAAAAAATTTTTTGGAAAATTTTATTTTAAAAAAAAAAAAATAGCCCTTTATTTTTTAAAAAAAATCTTAATTGTTTTAATCTTTAAATAAAAAATCTTAATCTTTTTGTTAAATTTTTAAGCATAAAATATTACTTTTAATAGCTACCATCAGTTATTTGGAAATCCCAATTTTTTGGGATTCTGTTTGTACTCAAAAAGTTTTTCATTTTAACGATTATTTTTTTTTTTTGGGGATTTGTAAACAGTCGAACCTCTATATAACGAACCTCTATATTTTGGGAAATTTTTTCCCGAACCCTTTAACATTTCACGATTTTTCGTAAAATAGGAAGTGCATTTTTTTTATAACGAATTTTTTTTTTTTTGGGTTCAATCCCCCCGTTTTTTAAAAAAGTATTTTCCGAACATTTCAAGTTATTTCTCTTTTAACACATGTTATGGGGGTCATAAATCTTGAACTGGTTTTTTACCAAAACCCCTCTGGGGAGCAATAGAGTTCTAAAAAATTTTATCCAAAAAGTGCAACCTTTTTCCCCCTTGTCCAGGGTTTACTAGAAAATGTTCAATCCTTTTTTCCTCCGTGGAAAAAGTTTTGTACCCCTTTTTTTGGTTTTTAAAAAATGTATGTTTTAAATATTATACACACACTTATATGTTTTAAATTAAAAAATGCCCTTTAAATTCGTTAATTTTAATATAAAATTATATTCTTAAAATTTAAAATACTGTGTATTCTTTTTTCTTATTTTCCTTGCAGTTTTTTTTTTTTGACGCGAGTAAGATATATAAAATATATAAAATAATCATATACTAATTTGAAAAAGGTGTGAATAATTACTTTTTTTTAATACAAAGAGCTTATGAATTTAAAATTTGTTTTATGTGGTTTATAAAGTATATTAAAAGATTAACCTCTATATAACGAATTTTCCCTATAACAAACTTTTTTCCGGGATTTAGCAACTTCGTTATTTAGAGGTCCGACTGTATTTTATTACTTGTACAAGAATCATTAGAAGAAAGTATACAATCAATTTCAGTTGTGAAAATTGTCCTATATATATATATATACGTCCTTAGTAGTCATAGAGTATTATTTCAGAATTCACACGTTAGAAATTAATTCTGAATGACATTAAATTCAATAATATCATTAAAAAGGTTTTAACTACTATTTTTGATAAAATATATTCTGATCATTGTTTGTATAACTTACATTTCTTGTCTGTTTTTGTGGTCTTCATCTTTAAATTTAAATAAATTTCGTTATAGTAACTGAAAGCTCTAAAAGTATAAAGTTCAGTAATTAATATCTCATTGATTTCACATAATGGTTATATTAATATGAATATAAATGTATATATAATCTAAAGTACAATATCACGAACATGTTATATATTTTAATGAAATACACTTGGGAAATTTCTGCTTTTTATTTAATTATTTATAGTATCGTGATTTGAATCTCAAACATTTAAATAAAAAACAGAATACCTTATTTGAAATTTTTCAATCATCCATATACCCTATATAACATAAAAAGCGACGCATCAAGGAGTTATCCCAACTAAGATCTGTGCATGCACATAACTTATGACAGAATATGCAACTGATTAAGGTATCCGACTATGTTCGGAACCGTGATTTTGCAAAAGCGTATAAATGGATAATATTTATAATATTTAGTGTCATTTAGATTAGAAAACGTATATAAAATTGTTTTAAGAATATTATTACAGTAAAAATTTATTTAAGTAAAATATTTTGCCAAAAAATTAACATAGAATGACCAATTTTCAAAACATTCTCCTTTTATGAAAGATGCTTCTATTATAATAATATTTTGCCTGTCTATAGCTCAGACCTCTGTACAGAGGCTCAACTAGAATTTTTGAAACAAATTACTTAGAAGTGGATTTATCCATATTTTACTACAACAGAGGGGAGAATTTTCAAGAAAAAAACGCCGATAATTATTTCAATGGGTGGTAACTCTGAAAATAATGTAAATTTTTCAAAACTCCTTATTCAGGCTCTCTGGAAAAGTCTTCACTTTATCTAAGCAAAATGTTGTTATTATAGAAGCATTTTTTATAAAAGGAGAACTTTTTGAAAAAAAGGTTATTCTAAGTTAATTTTTTGCCAAAATATTGTATTTAAATAAATTTTTTGTCATAATGCCCTTAAAACAATTTTATACGTGTATTCTAATCTAAGTGACACTAAATATCATGAAAATTATCCATTTATGCGCTTTTTTAAAATCACGGTTCCGAATGTAGTCGGATACTTTAACTTTGAGCGACTGATGATCAGCAAAGTCGTTCAGGGCGGCAGGTGAGAGGTCTCACTTGATTGTTATCCGCTACACAACCCTCGACAGCCAGGAGTTATGGTATATGATACCAGTGGCGTAACGGAGAATAATAGAGCCCCGTGCAAAGTCAGATTTTGGGCCCCCTATTATCTTGGCTCCCCCACGATACGGGGGTTAAGAGGGGGTACTTTACGCCACTGTGTAGTACCATTTCATTTGATAGTTGGACCCCTTTCGTTATCATCCATGGTATCTTTAGAGTATGTCGACGAGATTCTACACTCCTTAGCATTTTCCTTCATCAGCTTATATTTCAGCAATATAATATCCGACCGCAGACTGCATGCCTTTCTATCACTCACTTTTGTTTTTCCAACCAACGCGATCTCCAGATCTCTTCCCTCTAGAGGTTTTTAGGTTCTGATGAGTAAATCTCCGATCGCCTCTGAATCGCACTGATCTATCTCTTTATTAGGAGCGTGTATGGTAAGCATTTACTAAATCTACGTGTCAGTGCTGAACCAGTAAACAGATCACATCAGGTGTAAAACTGGGTTACGCATTATTGAATTTTTTACTCTTGAACTGTATTTCATGAATAAAATATTCAGTTATGTGATAGTGTCAGACTTATTTTCAAAATGTGTACCTCACATCTACTGATTAACGTCCAATTCGGATAACTTCTGGTGCATCGTGTTTTATGTTGTAAAGAGTACTAATTTGTTGCTTCTCACTTGTAAAAATATTAAAGATTCTTGCATGAATTGCATGTTTGGTACCGGTTAAATTATTTATAGAATATTAATTTTAATTATATATTAAACCTCTACGTGGGTGGGGGTTTTTTTTCTTCTTTTTTATAAAATTAAGATATGAACATAATCATGTATATATATTTTTAAAAATATTATTGCTTTAATATTAGAATATGCGAAGAAACTTCATTGATTTCTGAAATCTGTTTTAATATCGTATTATTTTGTAACATAACACTTTTGTTAAACGAAGTAATTATTTATTTTTCAAAGAAATTTCAGTTCACAACAGAATTCGTTTTTTAAGTGATCTTAAGGTACATTTTCAGAATGAAAATATCTATTCATTTGAAAGTCACTTTTACAGTACATTTTTATGTGTTCATTATAATTTACAGTGCTCTTAAATTAAATACGGCTTCCAATTGTTTTAGTTGTGAAATTATTTGATAGCAAAAATGTGCGATACTTAACATTTAATGCTAATTTTGGGTTTTTAATCATCAAGAACTTTAAACCGAATAAGAGACATTGATTTTATATTTAAAACAAATAAATGTGCTAAATGTCAACTTTTGTAAAGTTTTTTTAAAACAAAATGTGTGTGTGTAACAAATTAAAAATCAGGGACATGTAATAAAAATGCATATTTTTTTCCAGTTTTTATAGTCTAAATATATAATCCTTCTTCTAATTTAATTATTTTCGCCATTTATTTTTGAACAATTTAATTTTAAAACATTCTTATTACTTTAAACAACTTATAATTTAATCCATAAACTATGGTAGGCTATTTATTATTTTGTTTTTCTGTAAAAAATCATGAGCTATTTTTATTTGCTACTTTTATGAGACGCGATAATAGCATGACTCGCAAAATTCTTTAGTAAACGTTTAATGCTACAAAAAGTTAAAGCTATGATGCCCACGATTAAGTTCCTTTTTTTTAAAATATAATATATCAATCTCTAACAGAAAATTTAATGCTATGATTAGAAATAATGTGTCATTCCTTTCATTATTTTAGAGAAAAGTAAGAAATTCTTCTCTCTGAACTTAACCTTGGAAATTATTTCGTTTCTCACCTAAAATAGAATATCGATTTCCGAAATTTGCCTGCTTGTAAGTCTAATAACCTTGTATTTCAGAATTAGAATTTTGTCTGCCTTTCTTGAACAGATTAGTCGAAACTCTTAAGTCCTATTTGCTTTTATTGTTTAGTACAGGAAAGTTGTAAAAGAGGTCATTTTTTATGTTGGAGAGATTTAAGATAGTTATAGTTCAAATAATAATTTTTTAATGTAAAAAGTTCTGCTCATAAAAGGGTTTTTTTGAACGTTTAGTTGGGGAACCCGGGAGGTTAAAAAGGGATATTTTTATGATATTTAGTGTCACTTAAAAAACGACATAAAATTGTTTAAGAATATTATTACAAAAAAAATTTTTAAAGGGAAAATTTTGAAAAAAATGAACACAGAATGACCTTTTTAAAATATTCTCCTTTAAAGTGTTTCTTTTTAAAAATATTTTGCCTTTTTAAATCCGACCTCTGTACAGAGGCTGAACTAGAACTTTTGAAACATATAACTTAGAAATGGTTTTATCCAAGTTTTACTACAACAGAGGAGAGAAATTTTAAGAAAAAAACGTCGATAATTATTTCAATTGGTGGTAACTCTGAAAATAATGTGAATGTTTCAAAAATCCTAGTTCAGACTCTGGAAAAGTCTTTACTTTTTATAAGCAAAATATTATTATAATAGAAGCATTTTTTTATGAAAGGAGAACGTTTTGATAAAAGGTTACTCTAAGTCAATTTTTTTGCCAAAATATTGTATTTAAATCATTTGTTTTGTCATAATGTCCTTAAAACTATTTTATGCATGTGTTCTAATCTAAGTGACACTAAATATCATGACAATTATCCATTTATGTGCTATTATTTAAATCACGGTTCCGAACGTAGTCGGATACCTTAATAATCCTTACTTTTTATCTGTTTTTAGTTAAATTATTATTGCACACAAACTGCTGTTTAATACTCATTTGATGGTTGACCCCATAATTTTGAGTCACTGCGAGTAGACGTATGCAAATACTGGACTTATTTCGCTTTCTCTTAGTTTCAACCACAGTTCATTATATTATATGAGAATTTTAGTCACATGAATTTTTGGGAAACAACGTCACTGCAATCTTGTACAATAATAAAAAAATCTCTTCGTTGCAATTAATTATAATGTTTATTTGTACTTTATTTTTTATTTATTTTGTATTTTTCAGTTTTTAGTAAAAAATACATTCCTAATTTTTAAATATCGTGTATATTAAGTGAGCTATAAGACAAAAGCAATGCCAGATTAAATGGTCTTTAGTTTCATATTTCATATCAATAGAAAGTTCCTATTTCATAAAAAATTACCAATTCCTTGTGTGTACTCATGAATTAATATAAATATCTTGAATCTGTGTGTAAATCTAATTTTTTTAAAAAAAGATGTAAATATTTTGGTTTAGTTTGATTTGTACAAATAGAAATATTTTCTTTTGCCCATAGAATTAAGAATTTTTTTCTTCTTTCAAAATTTTCAGTTAAAATGGAAATCATTAGCAAGAACTTTTTCCGAACTTTTTTATTAAACTCAAAAAATATTTTATAGAAATCCTTGTGGTTATATTAGTGTAAGGTGTCTATATTTTCAATTTAATGTTTATTAAAGTAATGAAAAGCAGGGACAAATTTTTTAAAGTGAGAATCTATATTATAGAAATGTTTGATGATTTTTTCGATATTACTTTGAAAAGTTACAAAAAAAATATTAAAATAAGAATAACATTGAATACAAAAATACATTTGTCAAATTTCCTTAAAAGATAAGAATTAATGGTAAGTTGTTGATTAAACCTAATTGTCTTTAATACATCTAAAATAGTCGAATTAATATATTAAATATTATATAATTATACTCTTATATTCTTTCTATATATTATTATTCCTTACAAAGTATGTTAGTTTCATATAAAATCAAGTTGTAGAGATAAAAAAAGTGTTCAGATTTTTCTGTTACAAACCTTTTCTTGGAGAAATCATTTTAATGTTGAGACACTTAAATGTTTCGGTCCTGAAAGGAAACCATAAGTTAAGTTTTTTAAATAAGATGCCTAGGGTAGGAACAAAAATTCTTTTTAAACTGTAGAACTGAAATTCTTTAGAGCTCGGGTATGCAAAACATGTAGAAAATTTACATTACTTGAATTCATTTTGTATGAAATAAATGGAATTGTTGAGAGACAACAGCTTATATATAAAATATAAGAACTGTAGTATTAAAATTTAAGAAGACACTTAACAATTCAATTGAAAAAAATGGATAAAAAAAATCAAATCTAATTTTTAGCCTAAATTATTTTTTTATATACTTTTCTACAAACTCACGGAGTTTGTGAGAGCTCTAAGTTTAAAAAACACAGAGCTATGATAACTTTTACGTTCGTTTTTATTCACATTCAAATGGCAAAACAAAGCTTTAAACTGACTTATCTCAGAAAGATAAAAAATTTGTTTTTTTATTTAAAATGCCAGGCTTTTTTTTTTATTGTGCCTAATACTTGAATTTTTTTTTACTTTTTTTCCCCAATAGTACATGGAACAAAAAAATTTATGCATTTTAAATCAAAGCAATACTTATTTTTTTTTAAAAAAAATTTAATTTGGGAAATTTTTTCATTTTTTGAATTTTCATAAACATTCATAAAAAGAAGTATTGTATAATCCAATCATGTTATCGTAAAAAAACCAAACCCATTATACAAGTTTGACGTACTTGTAAATCAAATTTCATATATGTACGGCAATTTTTGTAGGAGTAGCATTTTAAAATCACTTCATAAGTTTCAAATGTTTCCCTTAAAAAATTAAATGGTCAGCTTTTGATGAAATTTTGAACACAAAATCTGTTTTACATCATACATACACATAGGAGGCAACTAAAAGAATCATGAAAATCAATAAATTAAAAAATTTGGTGTAAATGTCCTTCTCCTTAATAAAATGTTTTGTTTTATTAAATTTTGCAATAACTTTAAAGAGTATTTAAATTAGGTACTCTCAGAGTAATTTTTATGCAAAATTTTTGATGCATTTTTTTTGGTTAAAATCTATAGTTTGTTTTTAATTAGACTTAGTAATAAAATTTGTAATTATTGTTAATGAAAATGTTTTATTGAAACATATTTGCAATTTAAATATTTATCTTTTTTAGAGCATAAAGGAATTCAAATATTTATTTGCTAAATTTTAATTGAAATCTAACCATTAGAAATTTTATGGAAGTCTGGATTTTTCCTCAAAAAGAAGGAACCAAACATTGTCATAAATTATTGAAACATGTAATACGAAGGCAGACACAATTTAAAATTACATTAAATTCGGTACATGTAATAACTAGCACTGCCCTGGAATCGTATTGGAAATGCGCCAAAATTCCCGAACTATGTATTATTTTCATTAACGAAATGAGACAGCAGGAGGAAGGTATTTATATAAATCTGGGATGGGGATTTTTTATAATTTATACATATAAGGTCACATGAAGCAATTTTATTCTAAGAAGAGGCCACATTAGAGTTTTTAAATTTCTAATGGGGTGGGGATTGCCTTACCATTGCAGAACCTAGTTTCCCCCCCCATTGTATTTCTTTTTTAGTGCGGAACCATATAGATGGTATACCAATCACCGCAAGTGTTTTTGACGCCCGTTTTTCCCCCAAAAACCGCCTGACGACGCGAAACCGTACTAGGAATTTAATTTTGTCGAGAGTACCCAAGCCAAACAGGCACTCAAGGGATTTTTTCCATACAGTATAATCATATGACATAGACACGTCGATTTTTTGCATCATGAAAATCCCCGACTTGGGCCGGGGTTGAACCCGCAAACAAGGCTAGCGCCAAACCAACAACACCATCCAGTTGGCTTTAGAACATTAGAATTAAATTAATTAAATTTTAAGATATATACTCTCATTATTTTTAAAAAAAACGTTGTGACTTTATTCTGTATGTAATTTCGAAGTTCTTTTTAATTCTTGTAAATTTCAGATGGCAGAAAAAGGATTAAGTCAGGTAGAAAAATAAATGTTTATTCAACTGTGCGTATCAGAGACATAAATAGTATTATGGAATTTTTTTTAATTCTTATAAATTTCAGATGGCAGAAAAGAATTAAGTCAGGTAGAAAAATAAATGCATGTTCAACTGTATGTATCAGACATAAATAGCTTTAGGAAAGAGTGCCAATTAAGTTATTTTGTTGTTTCTTCTTTTATCTAGAAGAAGTGGCAGTGGTAGTCTAGTGGTCAAGGTAACGGACTCTTGGCCGGCGTGTCATGAGTTCGAGCCCAGTACCGCTGAAGACCCGCCGTATAGGGGAGCGATGCACGTTAAATCTGCCGAGAGCTCAAGCGTACTCCCTTTGGTGTGGTAGTTAGGAGAGGGGCAAGGGTGCCAGCTCAGGTGTCTTCCTTGTCACTTGACTATTGTTCAAAATTACGAGGTCCGTCACCAAAAGCCCTCAAGTAGCTGAACAGTGCGACGTTAATATTCACTCACTCATTCATCTAGAGAATCAGAAAGAAAATAATCTTTCTGAGATCCCTAAAAAAAAAAAAAAAACCAAGAGGGACTAAATACTATTTAAAATATATTAAACAAATGAAATTATAAAGGTATGAGAGAGAGTTTGATCTTTTTTATTAAGAGAAAAATAAAATTATATTTCTACATGAAAAATAAACATTTAAAAAACTCTTCCATTTTTAACATCATATTTTCCCGCAAAATAATAGTAATTTTTTTCTTTTGCTTAAAACCATAATTTTATTAAAAATAATATCTGTCGACTGCTTACTAAATTTAAAGGAAAAATTAAATTACGGTCTAAAGATAACATCCGTAAATTTTATCATAAAAGCTATTACTGTAGATTATCGTGCGATTGCAAAATAATAGTAATGTGCATTTTTATCAACGAATTTTGTTTTCATTCCAGTAAAAAATTGTCTTGCTTTTCCGAATATTTTTTCCAGATTTTTGAACTTTATTATTTTATTACTTAAAAATGTTCTTTGTTTTATTGTTACTTTTGAAGTTAACGTACTGTAGTTATCCTGTGTATTAGAAAAATAGAGATTTAGTTCAAAACATGCAAGCTTATATTCAGGAAAATGTTCATTCCGTGAAGTTTAATTTAGCTAAAATTCTATCTGGATAACCCGTTATGGGAAGAAACCCGGTGTTCATGCTCACATATGTAGAAACTATTGAAGTTGATATTTATGATTCGCTGAAGTTTTATTGTAGTTGATGATTAAGTCATATCATTCAGTTGATGTATTAAATATGAGTCAAAATATATTGATGAAAATATATATAAAATTTCTTCAACAAAACTTGACTTTTGAATGCCACAGATTTCTTTCTAAAATATAAATGATTAATTAAATTCTAAAATTTGTTACAGATATCGATAAGTATCGATGTAAACTAATAAATATTCTTTTTTTTGGTCCACGAAGAAACATGACAATTGAAGCATTTTACATAAACAACTCATGAAAAACATTTGGTTTGGGAGAGGACTTATGCCTTTATGTCATTTTATTTGTATGTTTAATCTGAGAAAACAAAAATTGAAGTTAACTCATATTGTTCTAGTAAAATAAATAATGAATGAAAGTCACAGGGACAAGTGTTAAATTTTCAAAAATTATAACTAACGATGAAAAAATATCAATGCTTTCTTCTGATTTAATGGTGATTCAAGAAATTTATGTCTATTTTCTTTTCTTTTTTTTTTATTTGTAAGTTAGATAAACAATAAACATGAAGTGACAAAAAAGGAAAACTAGGATTATAAAAGACAAAAATTTATTTTCGGATTTTTTCGGATGTGAATCCAATAAGAAACGGGAGGAAGAGAATTCTATTCATTTCCGATAAAATTTACTTCTTTCATTCCCCCTCAGGCACTTCTGAAGCTCAGAAATCTCATAACAATCTTAAGAGGAACAAGGAAACCTATCAAAGTCTAACTGCGTAGTCGTACAAAGTGCATCATTTCCACGGAGAAGACATTCAATCCCTTCCAATATTTTTTTTCCGGAATTTGGTTTCCGTTCTTGGACGCAATATTGACGTTAGCGGGATCAATCTAATGTACTTAGTGGGGAAGTAAAATAAAACACATCTTGACATTCGGGACAACGCCCTTCTTTTTTCTACGAATTATTGTCGCACATTTTATTTGAAATTGCCGCTTTTATTTCCATTCACGACAAATGACATAGCATTTCACTGGGAATTTGTCTCAAGGGAATGCTCTCAATGTAATTTCTTGTTTGCTATGTGTTATATATATATATATATATATATAATATTTTATGGCTAGTAGCAATTATAATTGTAGTAATCCTGTAAAGACGTGGCGAGTAGTAACGATAACTATAAGGTTGATCATATTTTAGTGGTTGGTGTTTATTATTTGATGGCATTGACGAGGCAGTCCTTTTGAAATAATAATTCCAGTTTATTGAAGATTTAACATATCGCATTTCAACATAACAAGAAGCAGACAATAAGACACGAAACACATAACAAAGACAACTAAAATACTACGCACTGCAGTCAACTACATGGTGCAAGGACAAAGACAGAACAGAGCGAATTTCCAGAAATCTTGCTATTTATACTCAGTGGTAAATCATATGATACGGGTGAGTGGATGGATGTAACTACAAAAGTCCCCGTTAGGCGGGTAGCTAATTAAAATAATTAAACGGTTGTCCTGAAGGACTGGACCATAGATATATCGAAAGCTTTTAAAGATTAAATTCATTGGATTATTACACACAAAATATATATATATATATATATATATATATATATATATCATGTGTGTGTGTGTGTGTGTGTGTGTGTGTGTGTGTGTGTGTGTGTGTGTGTGTGTGTGTGTGTGTGTGTGTGTGTGTGTGTGTGTGTGTGTGTGTGCGTGGAGAAAGAGAGAGAAAAGATAAATATATTTAGAAAAATTGTAAAAAAATAAACAATATTAAAATTAATTTGTAAAAATCAAGAAGTAATATACTTGCTTAGCTATAAAGAGAGCAGACATATACACAAGAGAAATAGAGTTAAAATTTGTGAGTGATTATTATTCATTAATATATTCTTTAATGAATTCAATAACATATAATACGTAAAAAAAATGAAAACAATATATGTAAGCTAATTTTTTTTAATAGAGGAAGTATTAAAATTATTGAAATTTATAAACTAACAAATTCGAATAGAATCAAAACAAATTAACTGATGGTGACATCTATGAATAAATAATGGAAAAGCAATGACTATTAAGATTAAAATTAAATCAAACTAATTTTAAACTAATTACCAATGTTCGATTCAAAATTTAATAGGTTTTTCATGTTGTAAACAGTATCTTGTAATTTTTAGAATTATTGATAACTTTATTTTTTGAATTATAATTACGCTGAGAAGATTCTAGAAGGGAACTTAAATAATGTTACAATTAAATGCAACCCTTTTATCGTAATTCTTGCTATTTAAGTCATGATCTGTAACATGTAAATGTTGTGTCCTGATAGTCTGCTATTAGTTGGTTATTGTTGGTTTTAACAATGTTTAAGAAGTAGGGTAAGAAATAATCTTAAGTATAAACTCATTCTTTTTTCTAAAAATAATTAGATCATAAATATATTTATATAGATAAAAATAGTTGCTATGAATGTAACGTGTTTTTTTAATAAAAACGCAAGTCTGAATTAGCTATACTATTGCTAGCAGGTCCACCTGTTTATATATATTGTCATTATAATTAATATAGTTTTCTTTAATTACTAAATTAATGAGAGTGTTATAATTTTGAAACTTCATAATGCTATTTGGAGCATAATTATCCTAACTTTCTGAAAGAATCTTTATTATATCATTAATATCTATTGAATTAATTAATTCTCTAGATTCATAACTATGAATAGAGTAAATTTATTTTTGTCTTTTAAGCAATTAATAAAATCTTCAGTGTTTTAATAATAACTGTCACTTTGAGATTCTTTATAATATTTTGTAAAATAGATTTTAATAACGTACTAGAAGTAGTAATGTAATTTTTAAAATTATTAGTAACACTTCGAAACTTAAGAGGGCTTTTATGAAATTTTGGAACTAAAGATATGCTCATAGTGGAAATTTAACTTCTGACAAAGATTTGTAATTTTTTATAGGAACAAAAAAAAGTTATTATTTTTCGATTCTATATTTTAGATTTATGAAAAGAATTATTGTTTTAGGCAAGGCTTATCGAGAAAGAGAGCATAATCTTCTAATAATAAATACATATAATATCAAATTACCAGGCACCTTTTCTATATAAAGAATAATGAAATCTTCTAATAAATCTGTTTAATCACATTTTTAATATCCTTGCAAGTAACATCCTAATTAGTTTTATAATTTAATGTCATAACATCTTTTAAACTATTGTATTTATATTCTTCAAAGGCTTTCAAAGGTGATCCGTGCTTAGCTGCATATTTTGCAATAAACGTATTTAAATCTCTAGCCATAAATTATTTAACTAATTAGTAATTAATCTGAAACCTATTACATGATATACTCTGTCTCCTGAAATATTTTCTTTGATAATTTTCAAATGTTCTGTAACTACATGTTGGTGATGCTTATCATTAAATTCACTGCCTTAAGCATTTATACTGAAGAGCCAAAAAAACTGGTACACCTGCCTAATATTGTAGGGCCCCCGTGAGCAGGCAAAAGTGTCGCAACAAGACGTGGCATGGATTCGATTAATATCTAAAGTAGTGCTGGAGGTAACTGACACCATGAATCTTGCAGGGCTGTCCATAAATCAGTAGGTGTAAGAAGGGGTGGAGATCTCTTCTGAACAGCACGTTGCAAGGCATTCCAGATATGTTCAATAATGTTCATGTCTGGGGATTTTGGTGGCCAGTGGAAGGGTCTAAATTTAGAAGAGTGCTCCTGCAATTGCAATTCTGTAGCAATTCTGGAGGTGTGGGGTGTCGCATTGTCCTGCTGAAATTCCCCTAGTCCGTCGGAATGCACAACGGACATGAATGGATGCAGTAGATCAGACAGAATGCTAACATACCTGTAACATGTCAGGGTCGTATTTAGACGTATCCGGGGTCCCAGATATCGCCAACTGCACACACCCCATACCATCACAGAGCCTCCATCAGCTTGAACAGTCTCCTGTTGACATGTAGGGTCACCGGATTCACGAGGTTGTCTCCATACCAGTACACGTTCATCAGCTCGATTCAATTGGAAACGAGACTCGTCAGACCAGTTAACGTGTTTCCAGTCATTAACAGTCCAATGTCGGTGTTGACGGGCCCGGGCGAGGCGTAAGGCTTTGTGTCGTGCAATCAACAAGGGTACACAAGTAGGCCTTCGGCTCCGAAAGCCCATATCTATGATGTTTCGTAGAATGGCTCGCACGGCGACACTTGCTGGCAGCCCAGTATTAAAATCTGCTGCAATTTGCGGAAGGGTTACACGTCTGTCACGCTTAATGATTCTCGTCAGTCGTTCTCGTTGGTTCCGGTCTTACATGATCTTTTTCCGGACGCAGCAATGTCGTAGATTTGATGTTTTACCGGATTCCCGATATGATATTTTTTACAGGGTTCCTACTCGTGAAATGGCCGTACGTGAAAATCCAAATTTCATCACTACCTCAGAGATGCTATGTCCCATCTCTCGTGCGCTGGCTATAACACCACATTCAAACTCACTTAAATCTTGATAACCTGCCATAAGCAACAGTAATCTATCTAACAACTGTGCTAGACATTCGTTGTTTTATATAGGCTTTGCCGACCGCAACGCCGTACTCTGATTGGTCCCATATCTCTTTATTTGCATACGCATGTCAGTACCAATTTTTTTGGCTCTTCAGTGTATATTTCCACATAATTTGAGAAATTAGACTCACTCTCTGTTATCGCAATTGAAGTACACGTAAGTTGAACGCGTATTATTTTTGTTACATTTGAAAGATTTTTTCAATAATGATATTTTTAACTCAAAAAAGTGACTAATTTTAGATAAATTATAAGCAAAATTAAATATTGTTAAAAGATTTATTCATAAAAAGAAAAATAAAGCATCCAGTCATATAAGAAATAAATTCGTTGGCTTTTATATTATACTTATAAATTACGAATTTGTTAATATCTTTAATAATATGTAAGACATGATTACCATAAAAATGATCATTCAGTTTTTGTTAAAGCCAATATGAAATTTTTATTAATATGCATAATACAAAAGTCATTCAAATCAATTTACTAATTAGAGGAGAATATTCAAGAATAACCTGTATAGAACGTTACAGAAATATCTAGAAGTTTTTGGTATATAAAGAAACAATAAATTATAATAAAGATATTTTAAATTAAAATTCCATTCTCTGGATTAAATCCTTTCAGCTGAGAAGCAAATCTTGGATAATTTGTATTTGAAGCCACGGGCTTTAACTTAAAGCTGTGGTAACTACTTGTAAAATTTCGAAAAGTGGCAATATATAAAAAAATATGTCATTTAGAGAATTACCTTTAATTTTCTACTCATCTCTGATGGAATCTATCCAATTTTCCTTATGTGTAATATATTCCCCCTATTGTAGTGGGTCGATAAATGAGTACCAAGCTTGCTTGGGGACTTAAACACTGGGGGCTTCGCTTCAGACTGACCACCTGATCGGGACATCTGCTCATGCACCTCAGCGCCCAGTGGTCACGTGTACTGGCATGGCCCAGTAGGTCTTGGCCCTCATGAGCTGTTGCGCCTCTGAGTTTGAGTTATAATATATTCCATACACTTTTTGTCTCGTATACACTTTAATTCCGGTCAAACATTCTGATTTGTATTTTAAAGTACAAAAATACATGTACATTAAATGTATCGTAATTTTATGCTTACGATCTATAGGTAGCTATGAATTATTATCATGCATGTTTTTATTAATGTTAAAACAATTTTCTATCTGAATTTTTCTGTTGCATTATGACCCGATTCGTAGATATTAGTAGTTTGAAAAATGCCTTAAATAATTAAGGAAATAAAGAGTTAACTTAAAAAAATATAAAGAATGGAGTGGTTTTTAATTATAATAGTATTAGAATGAGGGGATATAACTATAGAAACTGGAATTATAGCTATGACAACAGTAGAAAACATATCGATCCCCCAACCTCGAGCAACTATTTTAAAAAAATAATAATAAAAAGATTTTTTTTTTTTCATATCCCTTGAATTTTTTTTTTTTTTAAAACAGTTAAAAATTTTAAAAAAGCTTCTTTAGCGGACACTTGGATACATTTACATATTCCCCAAACTTCCCCCCTAGTTTTTTGAATTAAACAAAAGAAATAAAAAAAGTTTGGGAAATATTCGAGGAAAAATTAGACAAATTAATCAGTTACATTCACTTAAATGAGATAATATTAGTTATTCTAACTGTTATAATTTTTCAATGTTCTTTACGAAAATAATAATTTATTTTATAACTAACAAACATTTATTGAAAAAGCTTGGGTTAAATCTGAAAGAATAATTACCGTTTCATAGGGAATCGGAGGAAGACTGTTGGCCAAACCTTCCACCGCATTACCCAACTTTCATTCACCTGGAATTTCGTTGGCGAAGAAAAGGTAGATATGATGCTGTTTAATCACACTGCTATAGAACGTGCCGCATTTAATTTACATAAAGCTTTGTATATAAAGCTCTTTTTCCCTAAGGCATCAGTTCTTTCCTTAATATATAAATGCATGTAATCTGCTTATTCAAGTGATTGAGGGATTATTATGATTGTTTCTGAAGATGTTAGCATGAATGAATGTTGGTTTAATATGTTTAGGTTTGGGGGAATTTAAATGTTTGTTTTAATGTTAATAAATTTAATGTTTTAAGTTTTTCAGACTTTGATTTAATGGTTCTTAAGTCTCTCTGCGTAAATGATCGCGGGTTAATATCATTATAATTCGCATCAGAATTTTCCCTTTTAAATTTTCATTTCATGTCCAGCCCTATTTGATACATATTGAGATAAGGCATTGTATGTTCTTGTTTGACACTAATTTATTACTATGCTTTTGTTCCCCAACAAGACTTTTAGGGGGACTTGGTACCCCAAAAATGACCGACCTATCGTTTTTTTTTTAATTTTTATTTAATCTTATTTTTTGCATTATTATCTTTCGATTGATATATTATTTGTGCAAGTCGCGGAAAGTTAGAAGCTTAAGAAAACTTCCTTTAAAAACAAATTCGGCAATTCGGCCACGCCCCCTATTTAGAAAAAAAACTAAAAAAAAAGGGGTTATGATAAAAATCATTTTATAAAAAAAATAAAATTTTAATATAAAAGCAAATATTTTCAAGGGAAAAAAAATGTAATTTTTCTTTTTGAAATTGTTAAAATTTTTTTAATTAAGGCATTTTTTATTTAAAAATTTCATAATTTTAGTTTTATTCCCGATATGTTTTTTATACAAATGTAATACTTTTATTATGGAAGAAAAAATAAACTTTCTGTTGACAGAAAAAAAAACATTTTCCTTTAATTTTTTGTGCAATTAATACCTTCTTAAAAATTGATCATTTATAAAAATGTTTGGGGTTTAAAAATAGAAAATGAATTTTATTTTCAAAAAAAATATATAGCTAATATCTTAAAAAATTCTATTTTTCTTATTTCAGCTTATTATTTTTTTTCAGAATTATAAACTTTTAAAGGGGGTTTTTTTCAGTTTTGTTTTCGAAATATTAGTGATTCAAAATGCTACCCCTTTTAAAAAATTTACCAATCACTTCCATTTTTTTTCGTGGGATATAAAGATTAACAAAATTAGGGGGCTATTTTTTTAACTGAAACTTTTTTTAAAAAAAAAATTTAAAAAGTAAGAGATATTGGCTTTTTCAGATTTTTTTTTCATGTATATCAACATTTTATTTTTTTCTCAAAACGAATTGTTATTATAAAATCGATCCCCAGGTTTTATAACATCCATAAGAATTTTACAAAAAAATTTTTGGTTAAAAACTAATTTCAGAAGGGTAGGATTTTTAAAATTTTCCAAACCTTTTAAAAAAAAAATTTTTTAAAAATTTGTGAATAATATGTGAAAAATTTGATCTCGTATCATTTTTTTTTTAATAGAAAAAATTACATAAAGTGCTAAAATATAATTTTTAAATATATAAAGAAAGAAAGTAGTTCAAAGGGTACCAAGTCTTCTTAAAGACCATGGATTCCAAAGTTGTTTTCGCCAAAGAAGTTTCTTGTGAACAATGACATCTGCTTCACATTAAATTTAACTAAGCCTATGAGTCCTCCTGTGTTGCATGATATGGAAGTACTAGTGAACTACCAGTTTTCAAAAACTAGATTCATCATCTGATTATGGAACTAGAAAATGTGGATCTTTTGAAATGTGTGATTTGGGACATGTACCTGTACATCAGAAAATATTTGCCGTGTGTCTGCGTTAATCTATGCTAATATATTCTCCTAATTATTCTCTTAAACAAAATAATCGTACATTAATTAATAACACTATAATTTCTATAGAGATAATTTAAAAGATAAAATCTAATTACACATACTTAATAATTAATCGTGTAATTAGCTTTAAAGTACTTCAGTCAATCAGTAAGCGATGCAAGCTAATGATGCGAAATATTTTTAAATAACAAGCGATGAAGAAAATTAACTTGTGTTTTGATTACATCCTTTACTTCTGAAAAATGAGAGTAACTATTTTTCTTTCTATTTCACACTTTTGGTCACCCATTCTCTAACTCTTTCTAATTTTCTTGAGAACATATTTTGGCTTATATCCAAATGAGCGGATACTACTGTGTCTACACATTATACTGAAAAGTATTGCTTTTCTAACGTATATTGAATTCTTCCTTCGATTTGATCAAAGAAATATATACCAAAAAATTTAAAATGTTAATTAAACTTATGCATTTTTACTTAAAATTATTTGATTTTAATAATTCACCACCTTAAAATTTTGAGTTTGAAGAATGTATTTATAAATAATTTTTTCATTTCAATTTAAAAATGAAATTCTGTACCACTTACTTATATTTTTATTGGTAGGAACTACGAAATAATAATAGTTATATAAATATCAGACATTTTCTCATTATAATTTTCATCATGCTTAAAACAAATTTAAATTGAATACTTTTCTTGGAAGATACAAATTCAAGCTCAAACAATAGAAAATTAATGTTGAAGATGAAAAGAAGAAAAAATTACTTATAAGGAACGTTTTTTTATTTATATTTAGAAAGTTGGAATACAATAACCATATAGAAAGTAAATCAATGTTCATCTAATTTAAATTAATACAATTTTTAAGTTTTTTTGGAAAAAGAAAACTGTTTATTAACTGAAGTTTGTGTGTATGTGTTAGCATGAATATCTCATGCAGATCTTACCTTTATTTGATACTTGATGTGAGGGATAAAATTTCAGTATAATTTTTGACGTTTTTAAAATCATATAAATCTTTTTAAAATTTATGAATTTAAAATATAGCCATTATAAACCTTTAAAATAATGTATAACAATATTTTGACTGGATACTTAAGCCATAAATAACGCAATTTTCCTGTCGTATATATTGTATTGCATCATGAAAAAGGAAATTTGAATAAAATTTGATTAATAGATATTGGAATTTGAACTAATAAATGAAGAAGACACCTTTGAGGAATTTATAATGCCTTAGTTTTATGGTATTTGACAATTTCGAGGTAGATTTACTCTATATTATATATATATTTAAATATTTGGGGATAAAAAAATTGCTTACTACAGATTAGTCATTTTAAAACAGCTGTTTTCTCTAACGGACTATCATAAATAATAAGACTTGGAAAATATATAAACATATTTAAATAAATATTTTGATAAGTAATCTGTATTAGTCTAAATAGAATAGTATTTAACTTTGGAATGTTAGTATCTTGTGAGTAATTTGTAATTTTTTTAAATTTTTTCTCATTAATGGGGGGAGCTTTTTCAAAATAAATTGAATGCATTTTTTATAACTTGTTTCGAAACGCACAGCATTTTCAATAGAAAACTTATTGTACTTCAATTTGGGTCCAAAACAATTGGTCCTCCCGTGGGGTGGTTGGTAGTTAGAGAGGGGGGGCCGTTTAGTGTCGTCCCGCACCCGATCATGGTTAAAAATTTCGGGCCGTCGCCAAAAGCCCCCGTGTATTTAACAGGTGGGCGTTAATATTCAATCAATCAACCAAAACAATCTGATTGGTATAAAAAAATTTAAAATTTAATTTCTTACTTTTAATAATTTTAAAAATTTGAGTTTAATTTTATTCATAATGAAATAAAAATTCTAACTTTCGGCCCTAAAAAAAAATCGATCCAAAAGAGTAAATTTCAATAACTTTGCAAGAGTAAAATAACAATACCACGGAAAATTAATGTGGTTACTAATAATATTCATAAAAAATTAATTTATTATTCCCAAAAATATTTCAAATATTTAAAAGTGCTTAAAATAGCTTTGGAAATTTTTCTTATAAATCTGAAGTATGGATAATTTATTAAAATTAATAAAGGACTTATGAAATAAACCTCCATTGTGTGTGATTAAATTTTTATCGCTTCTATCAAAATATGAAAAATATAATTATTTAAAAATTCCTTTATTCCAAGCTTTTACTTATAAAAAATGTGGTAATTTATTACCACTTTTTGAATATTAGCTTCTTTATTTCACTCTATTGTAATGCAAGCAAGAAAGTAAGAAGGATATGAAATTTTAATTAAACTCTTCAGATATCTAATTAACTTAAAATTTAGTTAATTTTTTTTTTTTTTTTTGAATTATCTGTAACTTTTAAAAATTGTTAATTATTTATTTTTATTTTTTGTTATTTCAGAACTAAAAATATTTTTATTTTTTATTGTTATTTTAAATTTTTTAATTTTAATTTTTTAAAAGCATTTTTTTTTATCCCTGTTTTAAAATTTGCAATGAAATTTTTTTTCGGGGGAATTTTCAAAAAAACTTTTTGTTATTTTTAGTATTTGTTGAATGTGGGGCCCCGCAAAATTGTTTAATTACTATATACAGGGTGATTCTCTACCATATCAACAAACTTGTCGGGTGTGTGGGGGTACACAGACGACTCGGAATCACACAGGAATGCAGGGTTGCTAATGCCGTTGTTGCAAGGGGTAAAGAAGCAAAGAAAAAGAACAGAAACAGCAAAACATTAATCCAAATAACGCCCATGTGTGGGCTTAGGAGAATCCTCAGCTTACTCAACCATGCGCAGCAAAACAGCGTTTCTTGGTCTGTGTTTGGACCGTCCCCGAAGGATAGGGCTATCTGACCCCCCCTTTGCAACAAGCCCCGCCAAAAACTTTTGACGAAAAGAAATGTTCCTCCGTCTTTTGCTGAATAAAATTTCGAAAAACTGCCCCGGGCCCAGAATGAAAAGGAACCCCCGAAACACCACTGTCAGACCTGCCAGACGACTTATGATTGCAATTTCGAACACCTGCTGTAATACAACTTTTCAATAAAATGTTTTCTGTTCCTTTAATGTGTTGCTGTTTCTGTTCCTTTTCTCTGTTTCCTTGCCCCGTAGCTAGTAAGTACAGCATTTACGACTCTGCATTCCTATGTGACCTCGAGTCATCTTTATACCCCTACACACCCTACAAGTTTTTCGGTCTGGTAGCAAATCACCCTGTATATAGCTTCAGTGTTGCTGTATCTTATTTTTTTATTACTGAGATACCAACTTTTGGCTTTTTTGAATTAAAAAATCTTTAAAAAAATTCAAGAATTTTTTTTATTTTCTTTGAATGTTTTTTTCTTGTTGGGGTGGTTAAAAGGGAAATATTTTTTTTGGGGAAGGAAACTGTGTGACCCGCCCCCGGTTTTTTTCCCCCTTCACCCCACGCATTCCTTCACGGGGGTTTACTAGTGACTGGTCGCTGCTTTTTATCAGACTTGCTGTGTGTTTCTTCCCTGATCGTTATTTTTGTTTTGTATTTTAAATAAATTTCTGTCCCGAAAATACCTGAGGGGGAAGTAATTTCACAAAAGAACAACACCTCCCAAAAAAGTCACGTATGCTGAAAAAGTATTGTTTTTTTCATAACGAATTAAATTAAAAAGGAAATTAATGGGAAAGAAAAAAATGATAATAGCGTTGCCCCCCTTTTTTCTTTTTAAAAAGATTCACCATGTTTTCAACGCTTTCAGCAATGAAGGTGAAAATGCAAAGTCAGATTAAATACAGATAAATAGATCCAGAAATCTAATGCAGTACAGTTCCGAACTCGACTTAATGTGGACCAATAGGTGGCCAGGTTATAGAGGATTAAAAAAGAATAAGTACGAGTGTTTCGTCAGAAAATATTGTGCTACGCTGGTATGTTTTGCTTGCTTGAGAGTAGAACAGACAATAAACTGAACAAATACCGTTAAAAGAAGAAAAGTACATACTTAATGAAGACATAGAGCTTATTTACTACATGGAAATTAAAATTAATGAGTATATAGTATACAGTAATTTAACTGATCAGACACACCTCAGAAAAATACTTTATGAAAGCATAAAGTTGTCCATCAGGAAAATTAAGTAGCCCACTTTACAAAAATTAGCTACCTTTTTTTAGAAATATGTAATGTCTTGTTCTCTTCCGTAACACCATATGCGTTTTGCTGATTCATCACGAAAACGACGAAGGTACAGCAAGTCCATTACCGATGCACCTTGTTGCTCAAAATATTGAAAATCGGTTTCGGCAGGTTTGAGGCCCTCATTATGTGATATTTTAGGAGTTTGTACGGTGTCCTCACCGTTAACGCATTTTTTCATTAACTGAGAATGCGGGACCTTGAACGAGTCTGCACTTGGGGTTTTTTTCGACTTGCAAGGGTGTGGCAGAGTTATCGGACTGCCAGGTTATTAAATGCCACATTTTTGGGACACTACTGCAGTTTCTAAAATGTGCTTTTATTTCATTGGATTACAGTGAAGCTTTTCTTAAATTTTCATATTTCATTATTAAATTCTTGATTATTGTTCCTACAAATTAAGAAGATTTTATTAAATATTTACTGTTCATTATTTATTTCAGCAAATCGAATCACGTTTGTCGTCATCAGCGAAAAAAAAGGTGAGCAAATCGCATCATTGGTTGACAATGGAACACGAGTTATAATGAGAATTGGCGTTGGAGGTCGTGGTATCTTCAGATTCGGACAAATCAATAGGACTTCTGTACTGTTTGTGTCTATATCTTTCATCCTACTTATGGTGATCTTCATTCGCATGGTTGGTCTTCTATTACATCCAAAGATTCCGATATATTCATGCTAAAGAGATACTTTCGGTATGTGTACTTTATGTCTATTTCAGATTTATTTGATTGATTCTAAGTTAACACTACTCTCATTTTAATTATGCTTCTATAAAACATAGAATAAAATACCTTTTGTTAACTCCTCAAACAGATTCCAGTGATGATTTTATCTTCGCTTAAGAGAACAATTTATATAGAATTGAAAATTTTCGCTTTAGGACAATAAAGGAATATTTTTACACAGGGTGCAGAAAGTAGTTTTCATGTTTTATAACTATTATATCGTCGGTCTAATTATCAGACTGCGTAACTCCATCTGGGGTGCTAATTTGATGCAGTAGGGCTAGGCACCAGGTTCCTGTTTATGTTCGCCAAGATAGGCGATAATATTACGATATGGTTTACTTTGATATTTTTATCGTGCGATAAATAATTAATATCTGGAAGTGTAATACATTAATATTACTTTCTGTTGTATTTATTTTATGTTCAAATCTTGCCACCACCTCTCCCTTCGAAATCTAGTTTTATTATGAAATAAAAAAAATAGTGATTATACTGATCGAAGGAATAAATTAAAAGCGGGGCGCGCACTGAGGCATGGCGTAGACAAAACAAGAGGGAAAGTTTTGCTTCACCGCTGCGTGACGCTATTAAAGAATCGAGCCAAAAAGCGTTTGGCGCGTTGCACTCCTATATCAAATCAGTTACACCAGTGGAGTTACGCAGTCTGATAATCAGGCCGACGATATACAGTGTATTACTACTTATTAAGAAGAGATAAGGAAAGTAAAAGGGTATTTTACATTTTCATGTATCTTTTACGTTCATATCATTTTGTTGAAAATCCAAGCCAATTACACTGAATTGAAAAATAAATAAATAAATAATGCAAGAATAACTATATAAAACACAAAAATGCTTCTTTTTGAAACTGAAAAGTAATTAAGATATTTTAAAATATTTTCCGTCGCTTTCTGAGTTCATTCAACTATTTCATATGTCCATTAATTTTTAATAGCTTCGAATCTTATGTGAATCTGTATTATATCATATGTAATGCTGTATAGTAATTTTTATTATTTTTTATCGCATGCATTATTAAATACATTTTGGAAATCTTCTGTTTCATGTACTAGATAGACTTGTAAAAATAATTAAGATTTCCCTAAATATTTCCCAAAATCCTTAAGATAATACTACAAATAAAATTATGAAATTAGAAGAAAATAGAAATGTATTTTCCTCTAAAGCTCCCTTTAGAACATTATTTTTTAAGAGATGAACACGAGCGATAATTAAAAAATTACTTAATAGTTACTCACTTAACACTGAATATTTGCAGTTTCTTTGTCAATTGTAATAAGTTCAATCAAAGAACTAATAGATACTGACCCCCAAGGCAGCAGGACAAGAATTCCACTTATGCAAAGAATGAATATTAAGAAATAAACTGCTGTTTGTAAAAAATGCAACACCGCGAAGGAATCATCAGAATTAAATGAAATTTAATGCACAAACGACTTGTATTAGTACAAATAAATGAAATCTTCAAAACAAAAAAACTATATTAAGTGTCCGAAATCAGTATTTGGTGTAGCCACCATGCGCTGCAAAGAGTGTTGCTATACGACGTGGCATGGAGTCAAACAGATTTTGAATGTCTGCTTGTGGAAGAGAATTCCATATTGCTTGTATGCGCAGCAAAAATTCGTCTTTTGAAGCTCAAAGACGTGGATCACGAGCGAGACGCCGACCAACCAAATCCCACACGGGCTCAATAGGTGACATATCCGGCGAATAAGCAGGCCAAGGAAGAAGTTGTATGTGTCGGGCTAAACAGAAGTCTCGAACAGTCTTTGCTACATGTGAGCGTGCATTATCCTGCTGAAAGATAGCTCCAGGATGCCTTGAAGGAAGGAAAGACTTCGGGCTGTAGCACTTCACGAACGTACCTGTTGCTATTGTAATTACCCTCAGTTCGTAGCAAATTTTTTGGATCGTCCAAGATACAAAATCACACCCCAATCCATAACTCCGGATGTTAGGCCACTATATCGTTCGATAACGCACTCTGGAAGGTAGCGTTCACCGGCATAGCGTATAACACGAATGCGGCCATCATGGTCCCACAAATTGAAGCGTGACTCATCTGAAAAGACAACTTGGTGCCAATCAGCTTGCCAGGCTCTGTGCTCATGAGCCCATTGCAGACGAAAGCCATCGATGGCTTGCCGTGAGGGGGATCCTGTATGAAGGCACCCTTGCACGCAATCCACGATGCAGCAGACGTCGACGAATTGACGAAGCCGACATTAGTACACCTGTAGCAGTAGACCAACGCGATGCCAACTGCCTGGAGGAAGCTGTACGGTCATTTACCGCCATGCGAAGCAGGTGTCGATCGTCGCGCGCTGACATCCCCTTCCATTGTCCACTGCCAGCTTTTCGAGTTGTTCTTTGCTCGCCGGTCCACTGCTTCCAAGTTCGCCTCACTGTGGAACTGTTCCGCTGCACACGAGCTCCTATTGCGTGATAGAAAAACCCTCCTTCTCGAAGGCCGATAATCCTCCCCATTCAAACTCCATAAATTGTTGGAATTTCTCCTTATTTCATCGTGGAAGTATACTTAGGTCTCACTAAACGTTCGCCACTAAAAATTATTCATTGACTATTTCAAACGTCCCGCTACAGCTCTCTATTTATAGGCTTTCAGCATCAGTTCAGAGGGTGCTGTGTACGCCAGGCGTGCGTGGTGGCTCTGAAGCTTTACTTTTTTACGCAACATCCTATAATTGATATTTGTTGCGAAGTTCGTTTAATTCTGATGGTTCCTTCATGGTGTTGCATTTTTTACAAACAGCAGTGTATTAGAATGTTGGAGAACCTACGGGATTTTTTTTTTAAAAATCTCCACTGCCCTTGAATATTTCATCTAAGATGTCCAATTTCTCAGAGAATAGAAAATATCCCTCGCGTTATTTTCTTGTATTAAAATTTTTTCTTCCTCTCCGCACGCACACACACACACACATATATATATGCACTATATACACAATCATCAATAACATAAAAAGCGGCATGCATTGAAAGAGTTATCATAATGAGAATAAATTGCGTATGCATATACAGAGGATTAACTTTTGGCGGTCACAATGACTGACTAGCTAAAGATCAGCGCATTGCGGCGATTCGAAAGATGTATAAAACGACTGACGTTCCAACGCTGTAGAATAGGGGTCTTCAATCTTTTACGCTCGAGGGCCAAATTAGTAAATTTACAATTTTCCGAGGCCCCACATTAATATATTCACAATGATCCGCGGGTCACATTAATAAATTCACAGGAATCCGCGGATCACATTAATAAATTCACAGTGATCCGCGGGCCAACGACTGTTAAAAATATTGTAGTCAGGAAATATACATAAAAAAGGGAGGATTGTTTTACAAGACTACAACTGATTCAAAGGGAAGAGTTAGTGTTTGCATATTTGTATATATATATATATATATATATATATATATATATATATATATATATATATATATATATATATATATATATATATATATATTATATATATATATATATATATATATATATATATATATATATATATATATATATATATATATATATATATATATACACTCATGGACAAAAAAATTAACGCACCAAGAAATAATTGCAGGATCGTAACGAAACTTCGCATGAAGGTACATGTCGGGGAGATATGAAAATGATTAGAAATGCAGCGTGATTACGCATTACGTATAGCCGGTAGAGGGTGTTTAACGTCGTTCTCCGTGGAGTACAAAACAGGTAACCAAAGCTTGTTTGAGTGTGCTGAATCATTTACAAAGGAAGAGCTGAGGTAGACATGCCATTATGCCGTTTTCGAAGACAATATGAGCAGCTGTCGCAGTTTGAGAGGGGGAGAATCATCGGCACAATGGAAGCTGGGTGGTCAACTAGGTGAGTTGCTCGTCAATTAGGCCGCTCTGATAGTGTTGTGAGGAGGTGTTGGGAGCAGTGTATCGAGACATGTCATTTACACAAAGACTAGGCTCAGGACACCCTCGACAGACCAGTCATCGAGAAGACCGCCACATCGTAAGAAATGCACGCATACAGCCAGCTGCTTCATCGACCACCACCCAGGCACGGGTAGCACCTTTACTAGGGGCCTCTGTGTCTTCGCAAACCATTGCGGTGTCCATTACATGTGCTGCCCTTGACGCCCACCCATCGACGCTTCCGTTTGGAGTGGTGCCGCGCGCAAGGAAACTGGACTGCAACGGAATGGAACCAGGTCGTCTTTAGCGACGAATCTAGATTCATCTCAGCAGTGATGACAATCGTGTTCGTGTGTTGAGACCCCGTGGTGAACACCTCAATCCTGCCTTTGCTTTACAGCGACACACCACTCCTACATCTGGTGCGATGGTATGGGGTGCCATTGCCTATAATACACAGTCACCGCTAGTATGGATCCGTGGCACCATGACAGCCCAGCGGTATGTCCATTTCATCCTGCAACCACATGTGTTGTCACTCATGCAACGGCTCCCAGGAGCCATTTTTTCAACAAGACAATGCTCGGCCTCACACGGCAAGAGTGTCACAAGACTGTCTCCACACTGCCACTACCCTTCCTTGGTCTGACCGATCCCCAGATTTGTCTCCAATCCAGCATATCTGGAATCATTTGGGATGGCGAGTTGGGCATCCCACGAGAGCAAGTTTACAGCAAATATGGAACGAGATGTCTCAAGACATCATACAGAACTTGTATGCCTCAATGCCCGATCGTATCGCATGGTGCATTCGCTCTATATATAGAGGGAGTTCAACAGGGTATTAAATCCTCCATTCTTTTGCCTTTTTCTCTGAAACAAATGATCCTTTTTCATTGATTTTCTAATTATTTTCTATCATCAATGTAGTCATTACGTATGTAAAATTTCGTTTCATTTTGACGACTCCTTCTTGGTGAGCTAATTTTTCTGTTCATGGTGTATATATATATATATCAGTTTCAAAAAAGATAAATGGAATTTGAATTAAAATAATTTGCACACCTGTCGGAGATAAAAGTCCACCTTTTTTTCCGAAAATTTCTGAAATTTAAAGCATAATCTGATTTTTTTTTTAATTCAAAATTACTTAAAATATAGTAAAACTTTTGAAAAATTCGTCATTTTCAGAAAATTTTATCTGAAAAGGATATCAAACACATCAGTAAAATGTTTTAAATATAAAAAACAACAGAAAAAAATTTTTTTAGACAAAGAATAGATAAGGCAGTTTTTTTTCTTTTTTTGAAATTGCCTCAAGTTCAAATGAGAGGCTACTAAAATGCCTTCAGCGGGCCATTCGTGGCCCCAGGGACACGGGTTGAAGACCCCCTACACGAGAATAACTTCCATGCGGCAATGGTTCCATTGATCCCACGTGGACTGCACCAATACCTCGCTGATGGAATCGCGAACAGTATGAGCAGATGTCACCATTTGAGAGAAGATGTGCAAAAGCACTTAATTAATCTAGAAGTTAAATTGAAATATCGTACGGCATTTGGATCGGAGCGTGACAATGATTGGTAGAAATGGATGAATCATGGCTGTACAAACCTATCAAGGTAAACGCATCTGAAAGCGAGATTAGAGTGATTGTCCGTATGGCACTCACGGCTCCTGATGCGTCTTTATCAACAATTTAGCCTTTAACCGGGACACCGGTGACTGTAATGACAATTGACATACGACTCAGCCAACGGGGGCAATCACACAGAGGACATTGCGCCGACTGTCCCTCGCCGTTGCTCACTGCCAGGAGCAGAATGGAATCTCACGGAATGGAGTAGCATTAATTTTAGTGGTTAAACCTACTACGTTCGGAACCGTGATTTTAAAGAGCATAAATGGATAATTTCCATGATGTTTAGTGTCACTTAGATTAGAATACATGTATAAAATTGTTTTAAGGAGATTATGACAGAAAAATTATATATATTTATATACAATATTTTGGCAAAAAATTAACTTAGAGTAACCTTTTTTCAAAACGTTCTCCTTTTATAAAAAATGCTTCTATAATGATAATATTTTGCTTAGATAAAGTAAAGACTTCTCCAGAGAGTCTGAACAATTTTTTATTGAAAAATTCACATTGTTTTCAGAGTTATAACCAATTGAAATAATTATCGGCGTTTTTTTCTTAAATTTTCTCCCCTCTGTTGTCGTAAAACATGGATAAACCCACTTCTATGTTATATATTTCAAAAATCCTAGTTCAGGCTCTCTGGAGAAGTCTTCAATTTATATAATCACACACACACATAATATTATTATTATAGAAGCATTTTTTTTATAAAAGAAGAACGTTTTGAAAAAAAGCTTATTCTATGTTCATTTTTTGTCAAAATATTGTACTTAAATAATTTTTTATTGTAATAATATTCTAAAGATGATTTTATATACATTTTCTAATCTAAGTGATACTAAATATCATAAATATTATCCATTTATACGCTTTTGCAAAATCACGGTTCCGTACGTAGTCGGATACCTTCAAGACTTTCAGTACAGTGGGGGAGTACTTAAATGACTGTAATCCGCCATACAGCCAGGAGTTATGGTATGTAATGCCATTTCATTTGATAGCCCGGCCTTATGCCTTCTCATCCGTGACAGCCTTACTGCAAGTCGAAGACATTCTCCATCCCGTAGTATTGTCTTTCCTTTCACAGACCCTTGTACTTAGGTTTTAAATGTATAATACACGGTTGCAAACGATACGCCTTTCTACTGCTCTGACAATTCTCCTATTCACTTACTTGCCTTTGCTGTCTGACTCTGACGAGTTTCTTCAATTTTTAACCACTCCTTTTTAATATTTCATTTTCAATGGCACATAGTGTACTTTTTACAAATTTCATTATATTCTTCTAGAACTTAAAACCAATCGATCCATCAACTTGAAACTAATATTTAAATAAATTATTTCAAGTAAAAATTAATAATTATTCCTTAGTTATAAGTTTTCGTATTTTATTAATAAGTGTTGTTTACTACTTAGATGATATAAAAACCTCCAAACATCTCAGATAACTTCAGAGCTTCAATATTATCCATTAGGAAAATTATTGTAGCCTTTACGCTGAATTACTTACTAATCAGAGAGCCAAGAAAACTTTCATTATTCTAAAATACCTAAAGAGGGTATAACCAATCTTGCCCTCGTTACTAGTATTCACATTCATTCCCGGAAGTCGTTTCTAATTATAGATGCAGACGATCGATGAGACGTCACACTGATCTAAAGCCTTAATCATGATTGGTTATAGAGGAATATATATTTTTTAAATTCCTTTAATATACAGAAATAAACAATATGTGAATACTATAACGGATTGTTTTAATTTGTATGGAATGAAGTTGGAGATATCTGAGAAATATTTTTTCCCATAGTTTATTAGAAAAAAAATATAAATGTAAATAAAGACTTAAAATTAAATATTTCATTGCTTATCGTTTCTCTTATCATTAGGTTAAAGAACTCATTCAGTTGTTCCTTCAGAATCTATTATTGATTGGTTTTCTATTACTCTACCTTGGATATCTGACTTTTCAATTGATTCAAAATAACGCGAGGTGTGGTCTGGTAAGACAGGCACTCTCAAAGATTGGATCGTGAACTAAAATAAAGTGACTCTCACCTAAATAACTAAACTTTTAAGCGGATTGAAAGAAACATTGATTGATTAAAAAGTTAAAATTTGATAAAGTTTTATATAAATTCTGTTAGAAATAATTCAACAATACTAAGTTATGTAAACTTAAAGTATGAGAGTAATTAGTAGGTAATTCGTTAAAATGGTTTTTGATATTAAGAATAGCTCAATTTCGGTAAAAAGGCTTCTGACTTTTAATGGTGAAGCTGCAAAACTTTTTTTTATTTACATAACTATGCATAGTTACTTTTATAATGATATATTATATATTTACAAAATGCATACATTTTCTCGACATAATTACAAAAATAAATATAAATGTAAATGTATGCATGTTCTGAAACAATACAATCATAATTCAAATATCAAAAGTTATCAATCAAAAGCATTGGAGTACATCTTTTACAGCTGATTACTGAATGTCTTTTGACTTAAAATAGATAAATATGCGAAAAACATACGATATTTTTTCCTTATAGTTATGTATGTATATGTACATGGGTGATCATTTCTCCACATACTAAATTGACATAAATCTAATTTAAAGCTAAACTATAAACAGAAGTATAACGAGACAGCAGTGGTAGTGCATCGCGCTTCCCCACCACAGGTCCGAGATTCAAACGTCGGGCTGGGCAAGGTCGACTCAGCCTTTCATCACTTCAGTATGGGTCGATAAATGAGTACCCCAAGCTTGCTTGGGACTTAACACTGAGGGTTTCGCGTCAGACTGACCCCTGATAGGAACATCTGCTCGTGCACCTCAGAGCCCAAGGTCACGTGTACTGAATGGGCACAGTGTCCTTGCCCTCATGAGATGTTGCGCCACTGAGTTAAGTTATAACGAGTCAGTTTAGGTTAAAGTTAAATGACTGCCGTATTATGTTAATAAACTTTTAGCCTTAGAAACTAAGATTGTTGGTTAAACATTAGTTTTAAGACTCCCTTCATATCTTTACCACAGTACGAGGTATTTAGTCAATTACTCGTCGTAGTGTTTTAGAGAGTGATGTTAATAAGCAACCAATCTCTCAAATACTATTTTATTTTTCTCACTGTATTGTATAATATACTCGCCTCCCAGACGGTGTAGTGTTTGGTGACGCTGACTGCTGCGCCTTAGGGGCTGGGTTCGAATCCCCGAAAAGGTTGAATGTTTGTAAGTAATGTATAATTGCACAAAGTGCCTGTATGGCATGGGGTCATTCTAAATATTCATTGAGCGGCAAATCCTCTCGAGAAGGTGGTAGGGGAAGACAGGTAGAAGGCTCCTTGTTTGCCCCACAAGGTGCCTTCCTCAAAATAGGGGTGAAACGGAAACAAAACATACCATCATCTGCATGGTGCTCAAAGCTGTGGCTATAAAACGCAGACGTAAAAACTAGCTCCTGGCCACAATGAATTTCGTGAGCTTTGATTTGATGCTATCGATAGGGCGGCAGTAGGAACAACAGCGTCATATAATGTACTCACAAAGTGCTGATCGGTAGTCTGATGTATCTGGTCATAAACTCTCACCAACTGATCTCGTATTTCCCCAAATTAGAGTTGGAGGGGCAGGGTAATTGGTTTTTTAGTTGAATCACAAATGTTCAATTGATTCATATCAGGTGAATTCGGAGGTCAAGACATGACTTGAAACTCACAACCGGGAAATATTTTTTTTCGTCTTTAACACAGGGTAACCGCACCAAATTTTAAATACGGGGGTTTAAATATCATTAACCCCTTTTATTACCAATTATATTTACTAATTTTTTTCATGCAATGTTTTTTAACCCAAACAAAAATTAAGGGATATACTTAAATGAAGTACTCAACTTTGGGAGATTTAATCCGTTAGAGTTAATTAATTAAATTAGTACTTTAAAGTACCGTCAGTCCAGAAAAGTCTCAAATATTCTCAAAACATGAAAAGATCGAAGGACTTTTTAACGGAAAATTTTTAACGTATCATCTGATGGTGTTTAAAGCTGGGGAGATGTCAGAAACACAAATTTTACAGCACAAAATGTTTATTTTTAAAGATAAAAAATTTTTTTTAAAAATTTATTTGCCTTTTTAACATAAAAACAGTTTTACACATAACTTATTTTGATATATTCAAAAATTATTTTTTTTTCATTAATACAAAAATTGTTAATGTTGTGCATTTTAGGAAATTTTCAAGAATTTTTTATAAAGTACTGATCCGGGGGTAGGAAATATTGTTTTTCCCTGTAAGAAAACACATGAGCTTTTTCAGTCTCTTTTATGTCATCTTTAAAAATCTAACGAAAATTAGAGATTTTTTTTTTTTTGGGGGACTTCTTCATCTAAAAAATCATCTGTTAAAAAACACTGAGTTTAGATGGAGGTTTTTAATAAATAAAAAAAACCCTTTTAAAACTGAGTTTTTTTTCCCGACATTCTAAGAAAAAGGGAAAAATAATAATACACCTTGAAAATCTACTTTACATTATTGTTTAAATTAGAAATAAAGAAATTTAAAAAGTTATTAACTTAAATAAAATAATATTTCATTTTTTGTGGCAAGAAAAAAAAAAACTCAAATTCAAATCAAAATTTTTAAAACATTTAAAAAAAAACAATAAAAAACAGCCCTTTTTTCAGTTGTTTAAAAAAAAATGCCAAAAATAATATTTCACTATAGTGATATTAAAAAAAAACAAAACCAATAAGCCCCAGTAACGAAAAAAATAATTTTTTATAACGTCCCGTGTATGTCGTATTTTTAAATACCATAAAATTATTCACTGTAAAAAAATTAAAGCACTCTTCATTTAATAATCAAATCGTTTTTAAGATCTTCATTAAAAACCCCAAAATAAGACCCTTCTTTTTTATATTTAAATCATTTTCAGGACAAAAAAAACAACTCGAATCCGATCAAAAGCAGTTTAAACGCAACTTTTAAAACTATTCACCTTCCCACAAAATACTTTTTCAAGAACCCCTTGAATATCTTGGAAGAGAACAAAAAATATTCCTGCTAAATATCTCAGAATATTCGAAAAAAGGGTTTATTCTAGAATTTTAAAATGAGTGGTACTTTGACCCCAATAAAGGGTTAATTTGTCATTTCTAAATTAAACTAACACATTCAAATTGAGCACAGTTTAAAATTTCATCAAAACAGTTAAAACTATACAATAACGAGATTTTTTCGCCGGATATTATTTTTTTCTTTCCCGGAAGGCTGACGATTAAATGTCCACACTCTCAAGAGATGGCGCCCTATTGTCTGTCTTTTTACCATTCTTTGCAAGGTGCATTATTCTGCTGATAAATGCCATCGACTTCCGGTAATACTGTGGTCATGAAGGGAAGCATACAATGATCTTGCAGTGAGGCTCACCTAGTGCATCGATTTTTTATGGGGATGATGGACAACAAAGTGCACTATGCACCATAATATCGCCATCACTACCTTGTATACGGTCAACTGTGTACTTGGGCTCCAGGTATTGCATTTGCCTGTCAGTGTAATTAACCAGAAAACATGATTCGTTGGACCAGGTGACTAAATTCCAATTTTATATCGTCCAATAAAAATATTCCATAGCTCATTAAAGGTGTTGTTTGCGATGACGTATCGCCAGTGAAGGATCGTAATTCGTGCATACGTGGCAGTGTACGTTACACTGACTGTTAAGACACACCATCTGGGTCACCACTGTTGTAACTGCTGGTAATATCTGTTATTGCAGCCTGTAATATCTGTTATTATCACTTTCCTCTGGAATAAATGCGCTATTGGCTAACAAATCCCTGCCTTCAACTTATCGTTTCACAATTTATACTCTACTTCCAATTACTTATAACCGCTGCTCGTGTGCTGTCCACCAAAAATCGTTGTTCTTTTCTAAAATCCCAGACGCTATTTTATATATATATATATATATATATATATATATATATATATATATATATATATATATATATATATATATTTAATAGTTTAAAATTAAACAGAAATAAATAAAATGAAACAGTATTTCTATTACGTAACTGAATAATTCTCATACTATTCATTATAAAGTTTATCTTTCAGAAATACATGTTCTAATTTTAAGTCTTTTATCTAATGGATGCTACGTGACCCAGAATATCTTTGTTTCATTAATTATATCTTTTACTTTCAGTTTCTTAAACTTTCGAACTTAATAATTGTATTTCTTTTTAGAGATATTCAAGCATATAAATATTTTGTGAAGACTATTTATATACTTAGTGTTTGTTCAAGACATTGAAGTGTTTTTTAAAAAAACTTTTCTCTTGTTTAGAGACGGCTGTGTAGTGCTGCAAAAAAAGCTCTTGATAAAATTCCTGTAAAAACCGTGAAGAGTGATGACTCTGTAAGTATAATGGTTTAGTTTATACGATAAAGCTATTAAGTATTTAGTTAATTTTTAAAAAAAGGAACCAGGGGCGCACTTGGCACATTTTTTACCACTTGATTTTTTTATAACTTTTCAGTTCCCCCCTTCATTCTAATTAGATTTTTTTAAACAAAAAAATAAGGTGAAATTTATTTTTATCTTCCATTTTCTTAAAAATAAATGTTAATATTATAAGTCCCTTTTTTCAGCGGTTAAAAACAGATTTCAATATATTTTGCGCTTAAGATATTTCAACCATGAAAAGAACCGAGAAATTTTAAGAAAAAAAGGCCGATAATTATTTCAATTGGTTGTAACTCTGAAAATAATGGGAATTTTTCAAAATTCATAGTTGAGCCTCTGTACAAAGGTCTGAGCTATATACAGGCAAAATATTATTATAACAGAAGCATTTTTCACTAAAGGGGAACATTTTGAAAAAAGGTTATTCTAAGTTAGTTTTTTGCCGAAATATTGTATTTAAATAATTTTGTTTTTCTCAAAATGTCCTTAAAACAATTTTATGCATTTATTCTAATCTAAGTGACACTAAATATCATGAAAATTATCCATTTATGTGCTTTTTTAAAATCAATGTTCCGAACGTAGTCGCGGATACCTTAATAAAGAAACCAATTTCCGCGGATTTATCAAAATCTGCAGAATAGGTTTTAAGGAAAATTAGGAAACACAGCAAAAAGAAAACATGTTTTTTAATCATTCACACACACACAATCAAATTCTCTCTCTCTCTCTGTCTTTTATCTTGTGCAAATTAAGAAAACTAATAAGTCTGGTACTTAAAACACTATCCTTTGTGGTGATTTTGGTTGAGCTTCCACAAAGGCTTACTATTATTTTTTTAAATTTTTGTAAATGATGACTTAGATAATGTCTGGCTGGGGAGAGCAGTTGGGAGATTGGAGGCATACCATTTCACAAGCTCACAAGCGGAGGTAGCAAGTTGACTCATTGTGTCCCAAACTGTTGTTCCCAAATAATGGAAGCAGTTTCGACACACTAGGTCAACAACCAGAAGGCCAGTTACGTTGGGTCCAAGAGCCAGGATGACCATTACGTGGCTTTAACTTCAAGATACAATAGGTGAAGGACAGCTACTCAACTCGTACTGTGTGCCTTTTCCACTGATGAATCGATGTTCATTTTGAACACTCACACTGATTCTTAACATGTTCACATATAAAGATAATTTATATGAAAGTATATTCACGTTTATATAACAAATGTAAATATATATGCATACATGTGTGTATGCATATGTTTATATGTCATATATAAAAATAAATAATTCATTAAAATGCTTTTTTTCTGTATCTTTCAGGATCGTGATGATGAATATGAATGCTGTGCGATTTGCATTGAACACTTCCAACATGGCGAACTCATTCGATCTTTACCTTGCAAGTAAGCATTGTAGGATTTTGAAAGTAACCAAAAATTTTTACTCTTCATTTAAATTGAAATAATAGTAAAATTTTATATAAAAAATAATAGTTACGAATAAAATTTTTATTTAAAAGATAATTAGTGCAATACTGCAGTACATTGATACCTTTACATGTGTGTGTTCTATTTTCTATAAACAACAAATAAAAACAAACAACTATTATGCTGTAATACCCCGAATTTACGCGATAGGTGGGACTGAGTGATAACCGCGTTAGTCTGGGTGTAATTTCGCAAATAAATGCATATAAATTATATTTAGTTGGGACCGGTGACGAAAGAAAATAATAACTTGGAACAAAAAATAGTTTAATAAATTCATCCATAACACAAATACAAAATCGCAAACTGAAGTTATTTTGATGAAGGTTTAATAAAGTCTAATAAGTAGAGTGCCGACTCAAAGGGGTTTCTTTCTCCCACAAAATTTCCTCTTTGCATGCCAATAATTTTTTTTTTATTCCTTGTTTTGTTGATAAAATACGCTCTTCGATGGAGTTATTTTTTAAAATTTGTAACCCTGTTTCAATTAAATATAGGTCTTCTGTCAAATTACCAATCGTCATTCGATCTTCTGATTGAATTGAGTCTAAAGACTCAAGTTCCTCAATGTCTTGCTCTTGCTCATGCATTTCTATGAGCATCAGTTGTCAGTTCCTGATTGTGGGAATCCAGCAATTCTTGAACGTCATCACTATTTACTTCTAAATTTATTTACCTGGCGAGATCGACAACTTCTTCAATCAAATTACCAATTTCATCAGGTATTGATTCCGCCTGAGTTTCAGTGATGGAAAAAAAAAAGAAAGAAAAAAAAAAAAAATGACGAATCGACGAGATTTGAAAATCGCTCAACTCCGAATTAACACAAGTCGGAGTAGAGTAAGTCGAGATATTACTGTATTAAATATCTATACCACAATTATACTACGTAAGACATTGAAATTTGACTAAGATACTTAATACATTTAGAAATGATATTATCCAGTCAAATACCCATTTGATACATTGATACAGATTATCGATATATAAATATCGATGACAAAAATCCTAAGTAAATAAACAGCAACGTATAAAGTTAGAATAAATACATAATTTATTAAAACCAAATTTATTTGAGGTCACTAACATATAAAACTGAAACTTTGAAAATTGTAATATAAGTAAATAGAATTCTTCAACTAATTTGTTTGAAATTAATCAATGCCAGGATTAAGGGGAAAAAATCCCATTTCAAATAAAACTGTGAGCAAAATATTTCCTCATTTGTTCAGATTTTTTAAATTTCACTTCCTTTTAGGATAATTATTTTCAATGAAAAGCTGTCCTTAAACGTTTAAAACAAGTTAAGCTTGGGTTCTCGTCGTTAGTTAATTATAGCTTTTTACTCATAAGAAACTTGTTAGAATTTAGAAAATTGAATGCTAAAGCAAATTTAACTTCACATATATAAAACAAGTAATATAAAAAAAAATTAAGTCAATTCCTACTTAGATGAACAAAGAAAAATTTTGTTTTTTAGCTACTTTTTATTAAATAGTTACAATTAATATAAATATGTATATACATATGATAGAATCACACCATTAAGTGGTAATTAGTTTTTATTAATTATCATTAAAGTATCGTATTGTCATCCAAAACAATCGTGTATATAAAATTTCAGTTCAACTGAATGTCTTAAAACGTGTGAAAAAAAACCTTTTCAAGTTTTGACACAAGTCGACACAATGGTCGCTAAGTAGCCAAAAATGATCCCAACGTGGCTGTGTGTGTGTGTAATTGTAATTCTTTAAATAATTAGTTTTAATCAACTAATTTTAATTTATAATTAAATTACTGTATTGTCATCCAAAATAATCATGTATATAAAATTTCAACTCAATTGAGCGCTTTAAAATGTATTTTATTAACGATTGAAAATTCCACCGAGATAAATAAATATATAGAGAGTGTGAGCTAATAGTAGGAATTGAAAAACAAGTTTTTCCAATTTTATAATCGGTGAACAATGTATCGGTAGGGATGTTTAATGAAATACTTTTATGTGGCTCATAATTATGGTGTTTCTCTTTCTCTCGCCAATGATAGTTCTCTCTCTCAAACGATAATTTCTATTTCAGGCATTCCTTTCATAAAATTTGCATTGACCCTTGGCTCCTTGAACAAAGATCATGTCCAATGTGCAAACTAGACATTCTTTTGCACTTTGGTCTAATTGTAAGTATTATTCTGAATGAAATATTTATTTATTTTGTGTGGTAAAATATTGCATATTCAAAATTTCATTAATGAGAAAACTTTAATTTTAATTTGTTGTTATTGTTTTTTATTTTAATTTGTGTTACCAGCTAATATACAATTACAAATTTCAAAGGATTGCTCTAAAAATAAATTGATTTATCTAAAATTATAATTTATTTTTCGTGTCCACTCATGAAGATTTCTGTGATGAAACGTTTTCTTTTTTCCCCAGGAAAACTTTTCCCTTCGAAACAGTAGATACTAATAACCTTTATTGAGTTTTAAGTTTCAGGTTATAAAAATATTATTTGAAATGCAACTTAGTTTGCCCACAATACTTTCGAAAGAATAGTTTCATGAATTGTATAAAAAGACAATCTATGACGATAGACCAATCATTTCTAGTAATCTGGTTTTAGTATAAGTCCGCTTTTCTTTTATCAACCCTTTTAATGTCACCTAACTGATAAGAAAATTTTTGAGGAAGAAGGTGATTAAATTCGTTTGAAGGGGTTTTTCTTACTCCTTTCTGATACACTTCTCCAAAGGGTGAGGAGAAAAATTCGTTACTGAACGTTTATTTCCAAATCTTACTTCTCCAAAGTCTCAAGTATTAAAAAGTGAAACAGTTTATGCATTGAGAATAATTTTCCTTAAGAGAATAAAATAAGGAATCCACACACATCTTGAAAAATTTTAGTTTGCTTTTAATTTTTATTTCTAAGGGTTAAAGATTTTACTCAATTTTATAGGAAGTCTCTTATCATTTCATTGCTTTCCTTTAAAATTTGTTTTGAATACTATATGCTGTACTAATTCAGAAAAGAACACATTGTTAGCACAGTTAAATTGAGAAGTTTTTAAATAGGATTATAATCAAAGAAATTCTGAAAATGAAGTTTTGATTAATCATCCATCTATTTCTTTTTTAGTATTATAAATTAGGTTCAATTATTAAGTAATTTTTAAGTAAGTCAATTATTAAGTATAAGTATTAAGTAATTTTTAAGTAAGTCAATTCTTAAGTAATTTAAGTAATTAGTTTCATTTTATTTGATTTTATCTTAATTTTTTTAAAAGGAAGTGTTACAGGCCGAAATTTTACTTTTCTTGAATTCGGATAGTAATATAAAATAAAATTTAATTATAACCAATCTTTATCACTAATACAAATAATGTTTTATTTATAAAGCGTAAAAATTTTACACAGTTTTTCACAATTCATATATAACTATTAAAAACGATTAATCATAAATAACAGAGAGACGCATCATGCTAAAATAAAGGTTATAAGTGTTAAAAAAATAATGGAGTGATGGGCAATGGAGCAATAATGGAATTACAAATAAGGTTTGCATAAATTTTATGAAATGGCTGTAATGTAAATGCTTTGTTTTTATAAGCAGATGGATTACTATGCATGTACTTACTTCCATGCAGTTTTTTTAGGCGTTTGCAGTTTTAAGCTCAAAAGGTGATCTGTCGTAGCATTCTTATGAGAATGAAATAAGCCGCTTGGGTAAAGGCCGAGTGTTATGCAAATATTAATGAAGAAAGCAAAAAATATCCAAATGATCCTTCAAATGTTTCACAACAAATATTATCAAATATTATATTTTGTTACTTAAGGTATCCAACTATGTTCGGAATCGTGATTTTAAAAAAGCGCATAAATGGACAATTTTCATGATATTTAGTGTCAATTAGATTTGAATAAATGCATAAAATTGTCTTAAGGACATTTTGACAAAAAAATTATTTAAATACAATATTTTGGCAAAAAATTAACTTAGAATAACCTTTTTTCGAAATGCTCTCCTTTTATAAAAAAAATGCTTCTAAAATAATAATATTTGCTTATATAAAGTAAAGACTTCTCCAGAGAGTCTGGACTATGATTTTTGAAAAATTCACATTATTTCCAGAGTTACAACCCATTGAAATAATTAAAGGCGTTTTTTTCTTAAAATTTCTTCCCTCTGTTATCGTTAACCATGATAAACCCACTTCTAAGTTATATACTTCAAAATTTCTAGTTGAGCCTCTGTCTGAGCTATATACAGGCAAAATATTATTATAATAGAAGCATTTTTCACAAAAGGAGAATATTTTGAAAATGGGTCATTCTATGTTCATTTTTTGTCAAAATATTGTTCTTAAATAATTTTTATTTTACTATTCTTAAAAAAATATACATTTTCTAAACTAAAGGGATTAAATATCATAAATATTATCCATATACGCTTTTGAAAATCACGGTTCGAACGTAGTCGGATACCAAGAAAAACAAATTGTTTCGAAAAAAACGTCAAAATTTTTCTCAAAATTAAGTATCCTTGTGAATAGCTAAAAAAAGTTTTTAAAATGTATGGTTTTAATAAATTTGTAAGCGAAGAGCTTCAAACACCGAAGAATATATCACCTTCAATTGCATGCATATACGTCTTTTTAAGTATGTAATTGTCCTCTTTTACTACAGAGCTAATAAAAAGCATTCTTTATATATGAGCCAAAAAGTTGAAAACGAAGTAAGAAAAAAAGTCGTACAAATACCTTGGTAAGGCTGCAATGTCAAAACAAATGATGAAATTAATTAATTTTTCAAAATAAGTGAGAGTCTTATTATAAACAATACGGGATGGGTATGAATCTCAAAACTTGAAACTTGAATAATAAGAAAATTGATTCTTACATAAAAATATTTTCAGTTCAAAAGTCACTTTTAAAAACATAATATGTGCTACACTTGTTATATTTTATACAGGGATTGAAACCATTTTTTTTTCAGTTTTCATTCCGATTCAGCTAAAAAAATATATACCGGTTCAGTTCCGTCTTTCGTTTCCACCAAAATAATGTTTTTCGGATCCGAAGAAATCATTTTATTTTATATATATTCTTATTTGTATTAAAAATATAATTCTAACATAAACAAAAATGTAATTCTATCAAAATTTAGCAGAGTTTATTGTTTTTTTTAATTCGTATACTATGTTTATTAATACAATTAACCAGCATGTACGCGCGATACCAGCGGTGAGCAGTGAACGGCGAGCATTGGCATTGTTATCCATTACCAAAATTGCACTTGACAACTGGGTTTATGATTCTGGTTTGTCTAACTAAGCAGTTTACACAAACATACGAGGATGATCGCATACTGAGACGTGAAAAATATATAACTCAGACTGATATTTTTCTTAAGAAAATTACCTAATTCTTTCAACTGAATTAAGTCTGCCTTCTACAAGTAGTTTCATGTGAAACTAAAACAGAAAAGTACTAGTGAGCATCCAAACAGGAAATTGAGAAGCAATGTACATGTAATGATGATAATTATGTGGTTAACGTTAAATTAAAGAATATTAATAAGTTGGTTACAGCAACAAAATAACTGAGGATATATCGAATCGAAATAAACCGATATTTTTTTTTTCTGTTTTGGGTTCAGTTCCTTGAAGCCCTAATTTTATGTACTAATCACAAATGTCTTAAGCACCAATTCGATACATTTTTTCAGTTCCAACTATTAGTTCAATCTCTCCCTCTTTATATATAACTTGCTCAAATTTTCAGTCATTAATAAAATACTTTCTATTCATCCATTCAAGTTCAAATACATTTTTTTAAACTTGTAGTGGATGACACTTGATGTAAAACAGATTTTTAAATATTAATTCATTAAATAAATTAAAAAACGAATAAATAGTAGCAAATAAAAATTATAGTCCAACAGCATATATAGAAAGGAAACTCGTTCGTTGTGTCCCTGTATCGCAATGGATAGCGCATTGAACTTCTAATCTAATGATCGTGGGTTCGAATCCCACCTGGGATGGCCTAGTTTCTGGCTATACTATTCTGACCTTTTTACTATACTATTTTATTACAATAATTAAATTTAATTAATGAATAAATAGTAACAAACAAATCAAAAATAGTCCAATACTATGTATAAAAAGGAAAATTGAAAATTACAAGGAAAATCGCTTTCTCTATTTTGTCACTTAATATTGTGATTCTGTCATATTTATATACATGTTTATATTAATTGTAACTATTTAATAAAAAGTAGCTAAAATAAAATTTTTCTTTGCTAACCTAAGTAGGAATTGACTTAAAAATTTTTTATATATATATATTACCTATTTTACAGTATACTGGTAGCCAAGAAAGTGTTCTCGAGATGGATGATGATGAATTTTTTAGACCTCGACAAAGTTTAACCGATCAAGACATAGTCTTAGTCCAAAACCAAAGACGTCACTCCAGTGTCAGAGTTGCTATATCACGACGCGAAGATCGAGCCACGTCTCCATGCAGTTTATCATCGCTGAACCCCGATACACTTGTCGAGCAATCATTTGTCAGTGCTGCCGTTGATATGTCTGACGTTGCCGTTAATACAAGTGATCCTCCATCCGAAGCTGATTATGAAAGCAGCGAAGAGAGATGGACATCCCCCTTTCCGAAAAAGTTTCAGATAAATCCAGAATCGGGAAGTCGGGAATCAGTCGCTTCACATTGTGACACCATTGTCATTAACACCGAAGAAGAAAATTACGAAATCTGTGATTTAACTTTTGAAAATTAACTATCAAGGGAAAGCAAAGTTCTCAATGTGATAATCTTTTTTCGAAATACGATTATTATTAGATAGATTCATGGTAGTTACTGAAGATATTCTGTAATCCAGGTGTATTTGCCCGATTCATTGCATGTTATCGATGTATTCTTATTAATGTTGACTTTGTGTACAGTAAATATGCATGTTGATGGAGAGTGGATATGTCTTTATTTTAAAAATATTGTAAATGATAATTTATTAGTTAGAAAAAAAATAACTTAATAATTTTTAAACATGTTTATTGAACTTGAACCGTTGTTGTATTGTGCTAAATTATAAATTAAAATAAAATACCAACTCAAAAGTAATCCCGAAAATTAAATTTTTTTTCGTGTGTTTTTAATAAACAGTGTACAAAAATCATTCGCATTGTTTTATTACAGTTTTTCTATAGTAATATCAAATTATTGATCCTGAGAGATACATTTTGTAGAATGAATTAACAACTATTATATTGTCTTTATCATTAGTTTAAAATTACGATTTCTTCAATAATGTCAAATGCATCTCGCTGCGGAATTCACTAAATGGTACTGAATTATCAATACATTGTACATAGTTATAAAAGCCATGAAAAGATTTTAATTCAAATTAATAAAATAAAATATTATTGCCTGATTTTACTTTATTTTCCTACATCAGTTACTGTAACAGAATTTTTTGGTTTCATGAAATCAAAAATAACGATTATAATTTTAAAATTTGAAATTCCTTAAAAGTCAAATCTAAATGCTTTATTATAATATACCTTATTAAATTGAACAACTATTGCAGAATATTTGCTGCTTAGTGTGTCAGAAGTAATATAACTAAATAGAGCGTATTTAATACTTGAAATACACGAATCCTCACTAGACACTTTAAAAAGTTCCACATTTGGAATGTTTAAGCATAATTTATGTGAATTATAGCTAGATTTGGAATAAAAAATTAACTAGTTTATATTTCACAGAACCTTGTAGTGCGTTTTTATAAAAGAAGAAATACAAATATTTGAATACATACATCACACAAAATTTTTCAAATACATTGCTGTTAAGGTATTTTAGAACTGCATGACAGGTTTAAAAAAGACAATTAAAAACCACCAATTCTTATAACTTTTATTCAGAGAAATGACATGTATGTGAAACAAAGCTCATATCAGTTTCATATCCGAAAAACTTAACAATTAAAAAAAATTCTCCATAGCTCCTTGCTCAAATGAAAACTTCGGTATCGTATAATAGAGAAATATACAATATCATATGGTGATATAACAAATGCAGCAGGTTATTCCGAATACATAATAAAGTCTGCAAAAAGAAATGAAAATTTCCAAGGCACATCCAACATATTCATACGCACATCATTTATTTTAAGGGTATGCTTATACAAATTTTTCCGAGATGAATTCTTTAAAAAATTCTCAAGAGCATACATAAGTTAATTTTACAACCTCGTAATTAAAATATTAGGTTTTTTCCAGTTATTTTATTATTATAAATAAAAAATCCACTTATATTTTATGAAAATTATTTTTAGTACATTTTCTTATAATTTAATTATTTTAATGGTAAACAATATTACTACTCAATGATAGGACTTCTTTAACATATCTAGTGATAAAAAATTAAATATATGTTTATTTTACAAGCAATTAACTAATAACCATTTAACCATTTTCACTTTGGATATCCTAAGTGTGATTTATAACAACGAGTTTATAAGAATAATTTTTGTAAATACGAAGTAAAATTAATTTCATTTGCTATAGATTCTCACTAGGTATTTTATTGTGATTAAATAAATATATACTTGTAAATACATAAATCTCAAGATGTGATCGTAAGTATGTTTATTAACTCTAAATGATTTCAAATGAAGTATCTGAATAAATTCATGTCGAAATGAGCGGGAATTTATTACTTCGAATTGGAATCACTTAAGGTATCCGGCTACGTTCGGAACCGTGATTTTAAAAAAGCGCATAAATGGATAATTGTCATGATATTTAGTGTCACTTAGATTAGAATATATGTATAAAATTATTTTAAGGACATTTTGGCAAAAAAATTATTTAAATACAATATTTTGGCAAAAATTTAACTTAGAATAATTTTTTTTCCAAATGTTCTCCTTCTTTGAAAAATGCTTCTATTATAATAATATTTTGCCTGTATATAGCTCAGACTTCTCTACAGAGGCTCAACTAGAATTTTTGAAACATTCGCATTATTTTCAGAGTTACCACCAATTTAAATAATTACTGGCGTTTTTCTCTTAAAATTTCTCCCCTCTGTTGTCATAAATATGGATAAACCCACTTCTAAGTTATATATTTCAAAAATTCTAGTTGAGCCTCTGTACAGAGATTTGAGCTATATACTGGCAAAATATTATTATAATAGAAGCATTTTTCACAAAAGGAGAACATTTGGAAAAAAAATTATTCTAAATTAATTTTTTGCCGAAATATTGTATTTAAATAAAAATTTTTTGTCAAAATGTCCTTAAAACAATTTTATACATGTATTCTAATCTAAGTGACACTAGATATCACGAAAATTATCCATTTATGCGCTTTTTTAAAATCACGGTTCCCCGAACGTAGTCGGATACCTTAAGTGATTTTCATAGAAATTTATAAGAAAACACATTTAAGGCTTTATGATGACATGATTCATTTTGGAAATTGTGCAGTTTTAGCAATTCTGAAAAAATTATAGAACTGCAAAATGAATATGAGTAACGAGTTTGTGGCTTCTATGGCTATAAAACTGTTATAAATTGAGATACTTGTATGCTAATCTTCTAATTTAAGCATTTAAAATAAAATTCTGATTAGTTTTTTTTTAACATTTTTTAGCAATTCTCATTTAAGTTGTGGTTCATACAAAATATTAGCTGCTTAAGTCAATATTAAAAAAGATTGTCAAAATGATTATTGTAAAACTACTTTAATTACTGACATTGGATGCGAGTTGTAAAAGTACCCTTATAATGTGAAATATTTCATTTGAAAAATCATTTGAAGTTTTATATGATCTAAAAAGAATTCCGTCTTCTTTCACTCTATACCACTAATACTTAACCGTATAAAATTCTAAGTAAAAGTTTCACTTTAAAGTTTGATACCACAATAATACATACATTATTACAAAGTATTACTACTGAGTACAATAAAGGTCAAATATCCACAGGATTGCCTGTTGGAAATTCGATTATATCTAGGGTGGAAGATGTTCATTAAATCATCAAGTGACAATGACTTAAAATTTCAAAGTATGACGCCAATAGTCTTATATGATATTAATCTTATGAACTTAAAATTTTTCTAGTTGAAAAACAATGTGTATTAATGTTTAAAGTCCTTTACTGAATTATATTTGGTGAAAAATTTACATGCCAGCTATTTAATTTTTTATTTCTCAGGACTATTATTTCTTGATTTTGTATTGCTGTGAACAATCTGAACTAGGTGGTCTGAGTGGGTGGAGCGTAGTTGTCACTCGTGAAAATACCACGTGGTCTATCTGGACGAAAACAATACGTAAAGGATTTCAATCTTAATCTTGATCTTGAACTTAGCTTCGGCGTAACTAGGTTCCGTTGTTTATTAGGATTTTCTCTCGAATATTTCAGTGTAATACTTTAACTTGATGGTTTAATTTGTTAAAGCTTATCAAGTTAATTGTTTTATTTAAGTTTATTGTGTTACCAACAAATCCAGCAAGAGAAATTTGTTGATTCCAGAATTATTTGAATAACACCACACACACATTAATATTTATTATGTATATTTGTACCCCGAAAAAATAAAACGAGTGATCACAATAAATATTGCTTAGTTTTGCTGCAATTATTCCATTCTTCTTTGAGAAAATCCCCATCAGTATTTCTTCCATTGTTATTCCAAGTTAGGAAACACATGAAATAATGTCAGAAAAACTCAAGAATTTAGTTTGCATGTCCTCGAAAAATATTCCAAAAGAATAAATTCTGACTTTTTATTTCCTTGATGAGTGTAATGAATTCCACTTGCTTTTGAGAATAATTAATTACTAATCTCTTAATTTTTTTAGATAATTCATTCAAACTTTAGTTCCAATCTCTTGATTTTGCTCTCTTCCAAATAAAATATAAACAGTAAATAAAATGGCAAACAAGGACAATGTCAAAAATGGAGTTTAAAAACCAAAATGAATATAAATACAATGTCTTGTGGCAATAGGATTGATTAGTTTCGTCGACGTAATTTGGTTCATACGCCCCATAAATCCAGTAGCAACCTGAAAATAATAAATAAGTTTATTAAAAATTTAGAAATTTACAGCATTTTAAAAGTATATTAAAAATATTCACCATTATATGTGAATAGATTATACTTTCAATGCATAATAATTAACAGCAATAAGTGGTTTATTTTGCTGAAATTTCTCATTGGAACTTATTTTGACATATTTACTTGCAACAAAAAGTAATTTCACTAGCATTGAAGGAAAAAATTCGTAGTGATTTGTAAGCACACAGATATATTGGCTAAATTAAAAATACTTGATAGAAAATTCTGTTTTTCAAAGTATTCTATCCAATTAGTGTGACAAAGAATTTTAAAAATTTTGATTTTGTATTCAACATCAAATTTGCTCATAATTATTTACCTAATCGGTTGTAAATGAATAATTTATATCAGGTTTTTACCATATTTCATTGGTTAAAAATGTTTTATTTAATTATATAATAGCTAAAGTTTTTTTTTATCGTTATTAATATTTTCTTTCAACTAAAACTTTTCTAGAATATAAAGTTTAAAGGAAAAATAAATCTCTATTACATAAATGATAATTAATAAAAGTATGAATTTTTTTTCTCATGGCAGAGAAATAGGAATTGTGATTCGTATAAAATATAAATGAATAATTCAGCTTCTTTTTTTACTTATTTTAAATTTATACTTGGGTATTATATCAAGACTTTTATTTTAAAAAAAGGTTTCTTTAATTTTTTAAAAATTAAAATTGCACGTACTAATACATGCATTCACATTAAATTTTTTCTAAATTTAAAGATTTTAAAATAGGAGGAAAAAGCAAGCAATTAATTAAACAAGAATATAATATTTTAGTTATACATTAAATACTAATAACTATTTTTCATAAATTTTAGATGAGTATCCCTACATAATTTTAACAAAATTTAAAATTTAAGATATCTAAACCACACCTGCTATAAACCACCCTAAATGAAAAAGAACTGAAACTAAAAAGAATTTTTTGTAGCAAGTTTCGTCTTCTTCACTTTCTTTAGACAATCTGTTCAGTTTTCTCAGTAAGACGATGCATGCTAAAAATGTAGATCCTCCAACAACTAAAAATATTGGTATCATAAATTGAGTCGGGCAATTATATATGTATGAACTCCCTGCAAAAAAAAACATAAGTATTATTAAAAATTACTGGGTAAGACAGAATTGTTATTCAGATAAATATTTGAAAAGAAAAAGTTTAAGAAACATGCTTAGACTTAAAATCATACTGTTTTTGACAATTGGACAGTATTTAATTTATTTGCATGCAGCTCAAAAAGCATTACAAATTAAAAGACACACTTGAAAATTTAGAATCCCACAATAGAAATTTTAATATATAAACACAGATGGCAAAAATACAGCTTCTTTATGTGATTTGACCTACTTTTTTTTATTAAATTCGTTGATCTGCAGCCCGAGGGGCCAAACACTGGCATAAAACATGCATAGTTAACATATTTGAAAGTCTCATCTCGAGACATAAGAGAAGTTAATCTCCAATTGAAGTAAAAAGAATAATATTTAGCTTAGAAGGATTAGGAAGTAAATACAAATTGCAATTCATGACTAAAATTATGACTTTCAAATTTAGATTTCACATGGTATTCTAAAATTAATCCATGCCAGCCACTATAAGAGAACGTGAGTGAACAATGTCTCTTGAATATAGCATAAATCTTTTCTAACCAGAAAATCAATTTATTCTTTTATTACTTCTAAGAGAATAGCATCATATATAAAACTAAAAGAGGCCGCTTTTAGCATGTTTATAAATATAATTTCTAGAAATGAGCACTCTGGGAAGAAGCTGACAAGTAGCAATTTCTGTGTCGAGAACATCAGAAACATGCTCTATGTGATTCAGGTCTGGAGATCTGGCTGGTCTCTCCATCTTCTGCGTATTTTAAGCCTAGAGATATTTTTAATGAAGTTTCTCATTAAGATAAATCAAACACTTATTTTAAATTATCCTTTACTTTATGCTTTGAAAGATGGTGGCTGTTGTTTTTCTTTTCTTACACATATCCCACTGCTAGAGAAAATTTTTGTGACCTACGTATTTTTTACTAAAACAACTATAAAGAATTGCTTAAATAAAAATTATTTTACAGAATTTCGTAAGAGTTGATTTTTAAATTTCATATCAAAAGTAAAGGTAAAAAGCATTGAATTCAGTCGACTTAGACTTTTCTTATCTTTTAAGGAGCTCAGTTTGAATTTTTTTTCAAGTGGAAAAAAGTATTACTTTCATTTCTATTAGGATGTGATAATAATGAGCAATGCTTTCAATAGAAGCATTTTCTTTAATCTTCTTTTATCTTTTGTACTCAATGACATTTTTTTAAAAAAATGTTAAATCTTTAAGATAAAATCTTTAAAGAATTTGATTGATATCTCATGAAAATAAAAAATAGCACTTTTATTAAAATAATACAGGTTAATTTAAAAAGTTAATGTGTTCTAAAAATGTAAACAAATTTTTTTTTATATGTGATTAACTTCAGTGTAAATGTACATTGATATATCAAAGATACAAAAGTACAAGTAAAAATAAATTTTAAATTAAAAACTTTTTACTTTAAGAAAAGAAACACAACAGAGACATAAGTTCCTAAGAAAAATGAATTTTATTTTAATTTTTTAAAAAAAGTAACAGTAAAATAATCCCTTCTCTTCTTTTTAAAATGACTGCGGGAAATCCTTCAGTATTTTATGACTCTCAATTTGAAATCAATTTTAGTTAAAAGAAAATTGCTTAAAATATTCATAATAAATCTTCATACTCTTTAATCTCTCATATTCTTTTTCAAATAATTTATGAAATGAAGCTTTGAAGCCATCCATAAAATGTCCAGAATTTTTTACATTATATATCTCCATCACTCAGTTTCCTTTTTACTTACGCCACAAGATTAATTCACTTTCCATAAAGCATGTTTTTTTTAAACTATAATGAATTTTTGTAGATGAAAGCGGAATATTTTTTCAAAGATTATGTTAAGTAATCATTAATAGGAAATATTACTAAGTATCATAATTTCGTTGTTTCATAGGAATTCGGGAAAAAAGTATTTCCTATTTTTATTTAAAAAAACTAGTTTGACGTAAACAGAAAAAGAGTTAAAGGAAAGTCGGATATTATGAAATAGTAGGGCAGTGCTTCTCAAAGTTTCAACACCTACTACCCAATTTTCAGTCATAATTTTCTTTGAGCCCCTCCCCCATCCAAACAATAACAATGTATTGAGTTCAGTAATAATAATGTACTTCGATACACGTAAATCTACCATACGAATTTAATTACAAACCGTACAAATTATCAAGATCAGTATTACATTTTTTTATGTAATTTTATATATGATAAGCCTACGGAGTGCACTGATAATTGTTAAACTTGTTCTTAGCTTGGTATTGTTAAATTAATCACCAAATATAGTGCGCAGTACTGATACATTTGTAAATATATATTTTTATCGGTGTAAATGCGTATCGATTTTTTTATTATGTCAGAATGTATTTTGTTTTGTTTCCTTTCAATAAATTAATATTTTTAAATAATGATTTATTTTCGACATTTCGATATGCTCGCGCCCCCCTTGTTGGTTTATCACGCCCCCTAGGGGGAGCGCCCCTCAGTTTGAGAAACGCTGTAATAGGGTAACTATGGAATACAAAGGTTTTGGCTCTGTTTGTAGCTTCTAATGCTTAGGAAAACCTTGAAGACAGATTCGCATGATGAGTTACAGTGAGAGTTAACCACTTGTTGTTGCCAAACCACTCACTACAGAACAAAGTGGGTTTTGCGATTTTCAAAACTTTTGCCCGGTAAGTTTTAAAACATTTTAATCTGCTAGTACCCATATGACTTGAACATTAAAGTTAAGCATAATGTACATTAAAAAAATCATTGTAGTTTATAATACTGAAGTCGTTTTTTAGATGACAATGTATTGTCCGCCTCCCCACGCAGTATGGGGAGGGTTATGAAACTCGGCTTGTAATCGAGTGGATTCGGGTTAGAATCCCGAGTACGGCATGGATGTATCTTCGAGAAAAGAAATCGGACTTTCGCCTGAGATGGATTTCCATCTCAAAAGGAAAGCAGCGTATCCTTTTCTGTTCTTTGCTGGGATCATCGTTTGTAATAAAATCTATATTCTCTGTGATTGTGTTAAATGTTTTTGTTCATCATCCTCATGTCTTTCGTATGTATCACAGTAATAAGAACACGACAACAACAATGTATATTCCCAAAGGTTAAAAGTTCATTTTCCAAATTGGCGTGTTAGGTATTATGGAATACTAGATATTCCATAATACCAGAAATATTCTATTCTGATGTATCATTTGTCATAGACTCCATGCCATCAACTAAAGAATCAGAAAACGAAGACATGTAACGGAAAATTCTCCGATTGATTGATTGAATATTAACGTCGCACTTTTCAGCTACACGAGGGCTTTTGGCGACGGACCACGTAATTTTGAACCATGGTCAAGTGACGTGGACGACACCTAAGCTGGCACCCTCCTCTCCTAACTAATACACCACACCAACGGGAGGACGTTTCAGCTCTCGACAGATTTAACGTGCATCTCTGCCCTACACGGCGGGTCTTTAGTGGTATTGGAATCGAACTCGGGACAAGGCAAGCCACGATCCGATACCTATACCACTCGGCTACCGCGGCCGGGAAAATTCTCCGAAGATCAAATAGGGAAAAATTAGATTCAATGCTTTAGCTATTTTCTGTGGCCTTACCTTGACTGTACTTTACTGTGACTTTTGTAAACAGACTAGAAACAGAAATGACTTTCACGCATTTTTTAAAATATGGCTTTTATAGTTGAAAATAACTACGTTTTATGAAGTCTTAATTAGTGCTCCTGTGGTTTAAACCATCTATTCCATATTACCTGGCGATTCCATAATAACCTCCATTTATCATTTTTTTTAAAAAATAACTTTTTACAACAACGAAATAATTATTTTTTTAGGAAGGACAATTCCTTACAATCGTTTATAGTATATATTAATGATAATTTTGGAGATTTTTATCAAAACCCTGTACGGTTAATTTCAGAAATGTATAAACAGTATTCTATAATACCCGACTCTCATCTATATTTATCCCTGTCACTAAAATTAATTTCTAGAAATTTATTTACAATATACAATATCAATAAAATTTACGTTGCACTAGAATCATTAACATATGTTCTCAATGTATTTTTAAAAGTATATTAACATTTTTTCTCTCTCAGATAAAAAAAATCTTACAAATGATGTAACACACTGTTCTTACTATAACAAAATATTTACTTACCGACAAAAAAAATTCAACTAGTTTAAAAAAAATTCAAAAAAGCTTAATAATAATTTACACTTTCTAATATTCCCATATTGAATTTATCTGAATAATTCTTGGATAAAGAATTGTAATCTTCAGTTTGGAACTAAAAATGATCACATTTATATTGTAGAGGAACATTGTGATACCGCCCCCTATGGTGATCGTATCTTTGATTGTCAGCGTGAGCTAGAGGTGTAGGGTTTGCAAAAGGAATAGACATTTTTGATTCTTAATATGACTTTATTAAGAATAGAACTTAAATTTCTAACAATTTAGATATTATTAATTAAGCGAGAATCTATAATGAACAAACACACAGTAATAGTTAAACCGAATCGAGTAACTTAGACTACTACAATTATTTAATCCGCCTACTCTCACTTCTAATAATATTACAAGTCCTAATATCAAATAATTATTCCTACCTTAATCCAAATTTAGATTCAATCTTATGAAGAAACGTCTGGGCGAGTGTGCAATGGTATGCACCTTGATTTAATGGCTTATTTTCCAGGTAACTTCACGATTGGCTGTCAATTTTCACTTGTCTCTTCCACACATACCATTCCCCAAAATTGCCCTCTCACTTACTGAAACTTCTGTTATTTAAAAGCTATCTTGTTTGCATTTCTTTTTCACATTTCGCTTCTTGGGTTTTGGTTGGAAAAGAGTTGCCATTAATCTTGGCCCCCAAAGAACCCAGAGGTTATGTTAAAGAAATGACGCGTGAGCCCGTCACAACATTGCAATGAAAAAAAAAATATAGATTCACGATTTTCTAGTAAATGATCACAATTTTTCAGTTTTATGCTCTTAACTAATTTTAATCATTTGAAAATGTATTTTAAATGGGTTAAAAAGGAAATTCTAATTTTTGTACCATTTTTGTTAAAAGTATGTTAAATTATTAGTAAGGTATTAGGTTGTCAAGTATGAAATGGAGCAAAAAATGCACATAATTGAATTCGATTTTTTTCCAACAAAAACTAAGATTTTAAGATTATCTGTTAATTTTTTTCAAACTGAAATATGCGTTAAAAAGAGGAAAAGATGTACTTTTCACTCGAAAAACAAATTATGCCAAAATACGACGTCTAAATGAGGTTATATGCAATTGAAATAATTAACATGAACTTCGCTCCATTTCATACTTGACAATCTAATAGTTAATGATGCATAATGATCGTTCATATAGATTGTTTATCTATCATATCATAATAGATAACTTTTGAATTTTTTTAGGCAAATTAAGTATTTTATAAGAAAATGAATTATAAAAAATATTATGCTAAAGATACTTTATTATCATAGAGAAATCTCAGCATAAATTTGAAAAATTTGAAATTATTCAGTCTTTGATCTAAGATATTTGTTTTCCAAAAGATATCAAATTTTTTTCTACTTTAATTACTATTATTGTGATTTAAAAGGTAACACAAAAGCAAGACAGTCTTAAATATTCATGTCGAATTAATTTTAATTTTAATTTTTTAAATTTTTACGTGATAATTTAAAAACAACTCATTTTCTACTGCAATATATATTCTTTCTTATATATAAATTACTTTCGTTATATTTTAAAGAAAAAATATTGCTTAGAATAAAAAGTTCAAGAAGAATAACTTCGAAGCATCCTTTTCTCGTGAACTGATTAATTCAGAATAATCTGAATAGAGACCTAGAAGAATGATATGACAAAATGAAATAGCGAAAACACACATCAGACCAAATTAAGCAATATAACTATTTCCTACGAAGTGCATTAAGTCCATTCACGTAATCACGACATCTTTTGGATTTTTTTTTTTTGCTCAATTCCCAAACGTACTGTGGATATCGTTACCGTTCTTCCAGACATTCGTGAATTATTCATGCCTTCTGAATGGATGTAAAAGTCTATTAACTATACTGCTTTGAATTATGTATAGAATTGTTAATAAAGAATATCGATTGAATGTCTGTGAAATGAGGTAGTGAGTTGCATGAAAAGAAATAATAATGATTTTCTACGCATTGTATATTAAAATGTTTTCGAACCAACAAACATTTATTTTTACACACACAATCTGTAATGTATTACTTAAAGTAATATCATCTGTTACATAACTTTCTACTTAAAATTTAAACATAAAAATAAAAATGCGTTACAAATTTATCTCGCAATTCAAGCATAAATTAAATAATTTTTATCATAAACTATATGAACGTTTAAAGTACTATTGAATTTAACTCTTAACCATAAGTATATAAATTTTATAAGGAATCAGATATAAATGTTGGTGATTTAAATAAAGCTTACAATTAAAAACATTACTCTTTGAAAAAAATTCAGCTAAAAGAATAATGTTTAACACGGAATGATGTATTGATTTAATAGGTTTGTAATTATCTAAAATTCTTACTTAAAAATATTTTCAAAAACTTTATACATAAGGCCGTGGTGGCTGAAGGGTCATGGTCATAAACACGTGGCCGACGTTGCGGGTCATGGGCTCGAGTTCTGGTACCACTGAAGATCCCCCCCCCCGTGTAAAAAGGGAAATGCACGTTAAATTAGTCTAGGTTCAAAGTCCTCATGCTGATGAGGTGTGAAAGTTTATAGAGCTCAGATTCATCCTCGTCACTTAAGCGAGGTTCAGAATTATGAGGTCATTCTCCAAAACCTCTTTTATAGCTTCAAAGAAAGACATAAATAAACAATCGAATCAAATTCATATATATATATATATATAAGATAATTAAATTAGATTTAAAATTAAATTCCTATATAAAACTTAAACCAATTCCTTAATCAACTTAACTTTTATTTTCCATTACATCTTCAAGTATTAAATTAAACACCCAATATTATTCTTCCTAACAGATGCTAAACAGACCCCTTCTAATCGAAGATCATTATTTTTTATAGCCCATATTTCGGCATTCACTTTCAAGTATAACTCATAAACTAAGAGGTACTTAACACATCTAGGCATAAGTGGTAAAGCTACTTAGGCTTCACTTTTGGCGTAATTTTCTCTCAGCGACATACAAGTAGATTGCTCGCTGAATAAAAACCGTTTTTAAAAAGCTTGGTGTTGACTTGAAACATCACGCACAAACACACACACACACACACACACATATATATATATTATTCAATGTACATTAGACAAAATTGATAATTCTATTATTGTTAAGAATAGTATGGACATTATTAAGTATATGCAAGGTAAAAAAATTATTTCTATGTATACCTATGTGATTTTGAAGATTTATTTAATTCCATAGATATAGAAGACATGTTTAAGATTCTTAAAATAGCATATAGCAAATACTTTTTAAATAGGATATTAAAATATGATAAATATATTTCTATTATTGAATTAGTATTAAAAGAAAATTATATTTTCCATAATAACGCTTATTATCAGCAAATTAAAGGTTTACCACAAGGGGACCAGCTAGCAACTGCTTAGCAAATATCTACTTGCATTTTTATGAAAATGAAAGTATTAGTTATGAATCTTGTTACTTTTTAGATACATAGATGACTTAATTATGTTTAGTAATATAGTAGACTTTGTTCCTAACCTTAATTATTATCCCCACTATTTAAAATTAGTAAAAACTAATTATAATAATGAGTCAGCTAACTTTTGGACCTTCAATTAAAGGTTAAGAATAATTTGCTATTAAGTAATATTTTTGATAAAAGAGACTCATTTGATTTTAACATTATAAAATGCCTTTTTGGGTAGTAACCTACACCTATCAATATTTAGAAATATTATCTTAAATTTTATAAAAAGAAACAATGATTTAGTTACTGATAACATTTTAAAACAAAGTAACTTTGTGAATTTTTGCAATAATTGTTTAGAATACAATTATCCAAGTAAATTTATTTATAAATATATTTCTATTTCTAATTAAATATATTTTTATCTTAGTTCATTATTTTATTTAAAATTCTTTTTTAGTTTATTTTTTAAAAAAAAAAAATTTGCAAGCGCCTATTTTAATTGCAATATATCGATTAGTATATAATCATCCAAGTTTATTTACTTTGTTATACATTTTTATTTGATTTTATCTATTCTTAAATTTGTTCATTATCGTTTTTAAAACTTCCTTTATTTAGTTTATTTTTAAAAAAATCTTAGTGGTTTGTTTAATTGCAAAATAAATATCCAGGTGGTGCCACTATTTTTCCTTCTCGAATAGTCTTTCCAATTATTTTACGTCATTTCGCGTAGGGAGCTTATTCTGGAAGGTTCAATTTTCGATTTCCAGTAATTATTTTGCAAGTTTTGTTTTTTTTATTTTATTTTTTTTATTATTATTATTCCTCTCCTTGAGACATTCATTATTGTTCTCTTTTCTTAGCTTCATTTTAATATATTATCAGGTTTTTCTTCCACGTGTTGTATTAAGCTTAACTTTTCAACTTGTTTTTTTTTTCTTTCTATTATGTCGAAAGTTTCTGCTGTACGGGGAAGGTTGGATCCATAAAGCATTGCTAACCCTAATTCGCTGACCTATTCAGCGACAGCTTTAGAAATCATGATAGGTCTCCAGTTTAGTCCAAAGACTTTTTTGTATCTACATTTGTTGTGTCTGGTGAATTCCAATTTCTTCCTGCTTTTAGCACTGTAGGTTTTAGTACTTCTTCACTTTTATTTTATATTACTATATATATATATACTTTTATTTTATTTTTAAGGGATAAAATGTCATACAATAATTAATAATATAAAGAGCTAAAAATTAATACAATATAATTACATATTGTACTAATAATTATAGCCTGCAATCAAAATAATATAACAAATACATTTGTATATATATGAATATATTCCCATTACTGATAAGTTAATAAAAACTAAAATATAATTAGTTATATAAAAGAATAAATAATTCTGTAGTTACTGTGTGATACATAAAACAACAAAATGGATAGTGTGCTTATATGTGAAACTAGCTGGTGCACTCATTCTTCATACAGGTTAAAAAATTCAGCTATTCATAACATTCTTTGAATGAAAGTCAAACCCGGTGCGAAAAAGTGTATCCAAAATTTTATATAAAATTTAATATGTACGACATAATAATTAATTATGTCGTACATTTTAAAATAATTTAGTATGTACAGTCAGACCTTTATAAAACTAAGTCGCTAAATCCCGGAAGAAAAGTTCGTTATATAGAGGTTAATCTTTTAAGATACTTTATATAAACCATATAAAACAAATTTTAAATTCATAAACACTATATATTAAAATAAGTAATTATTCACTACACTTTTTTTTAAAATTAGTATATGTTTAATTTATATATCATATCAATCGAAAAAAAAAGGAAGAAAGAAAGAAAGAAAAACTGCAAGACGAACAAGAAAAAACAATATCTAATCTGAAACTATATTTTTAATATTAAGAAAATAATTTTAAATTAAAATTAAGAATTTTAAGGTCATTTTCTAATTTAAAGTATACAAGTAATATTAAACATACATTTTTTATAACTGGAACACGAGGACACGGGTCAACTCCACTGTGAAAAGGAATATCGAAGATATTTCTAGTGTGAACTGGACAATGAGGATTAAAGGTTGCACTTCTTGGATGAAACGTCCAGAACTCTATTGTCTCAGGCGGGTTAGGATCTAATAAAACCAGTTCAAGATTTATGATCACCATAAAAGGTATATAGAAAAATGTTCTCAGAAATACTTTAAAAATAGGGAGAAAAAAAATTGAATCACAAAAGAAAAAGTTCGTTATATAGAAAATGCACTTCGCTATAGAGAGGTTCGTTATATAGAGGTTCGACTTTATATATATATATATATATACTCACTTCCAAAAGTTAAGCACGAAGATGTAAAATGCAAAAAAATCAACAAATACTGCTTTGATTGACACAAAATTTGGCAGTAAAGTAGCATAAATATTTATACATAAAACAAAATCAATAATTATATACAGAAATGAAAACAATATTAAATTTTTGTAAGTTATCAGATAATGTCATACTAAAGACTTGAAGAGATTATGTATAAAGTGAAAATAAACAGCATAAAATGAAAAAAAGGACATTAATAGGGTATGTGATCCCCCTCATCTGTATGCAAAGCTTACACCTTCTGACCATGCTTTCAATTAGGTGGTCAACCACCGCAGAAATAAGCAATCGCCATTCATCTTGTAGAGCAGTTTCCAGCTCAATAAGAGTGGCTGGAGGTGGGAAACGTGAAGATACAGCACGGCCGAGAGCATCCCAAAGATTTTCAATGGGATTAAGGTCAGGCGAATATGCTGGCCACGCCATACGCGCAATCCTTCACTCTCCAGATAGTCATTGACGATGTCAGCTCTATAGGGACGTGAGTTATCGTCCATTAAAACAAAAGTAGGGCCAACATCTGCAGGGTACAATCTCGCAAAGGGTTCTAGGAATTCTTCTTGATACCGGACAGCCGTCACAGAACCCCGTTTAAAGATGTACAGGTCGGTGCGGTATCCTAATGAAATCCCTGCCCACACCATAATGCTTCCGCCTCGGAATGCGTGATGTTCGGTGATGTTTTGGGGCTGATTGCGTTCCCTGTTTACGCCATATCCTTATACGCTTGTCATCTGGCTCCAGAGAAAATCTTGACTCATCAGTAAACATGACATTGCCCCAGTCAGACACAGTCCAATTGCCCTGTTCCAGGCACCACTTTAATCGTGCCCCTCTTGATTGGACGGATAGAGGAACACAAACTCGAGGTACGCGGGCATACAGTCCATTCATATGTAATCTTCGGCGTACAGTAGCTGCAGATATAACCTTACCAATGGACGCTGTAACCATAGATGTCACACGTGTGGAGGTCGCTATGCGATTCCACTCGGCTACATAGCAATATATCGATCTTCCGCGGGTTTTGTAACCCTTGGGCGACCGCCTACGGGCCTTCGGACAACTGTGTGTGTGGTTTGGAATTGTTTCCATAAACATGAAATTACAGAATGATGAACGCCGAAGAAAAGAGCAACATCTGTGATCGACTGTCTTGCTTCAATGCGCCCCACAGCACGCCAGCGCTCCGAATCTTCCATTCGTTTTCTGGAAGTCATAAAAACACGTATGTCTTGAAAACAAATTGTACGAAAGTTTTATAAACACCTTCTATCAGCACTTACAATCAACTTCTGCAACCCTTCATAAAGCGGACTTCTTATAAGACTGCCCTGTTTGCATATTTCTTGACATGAAAGCACGATTGGCTGTTACCTAACATATTTGCATACTTCCATCTACCTCTGCAGCGAATTGCATCCTCTTCAATTCTGATTGTCTTCCGGAAATTAGCATTTTCCTCTCCGTGCTTAAATTTTGGAAGTGAGTGTATATATATATTCATGTAAAAAATCTTTTTCGTTATTCCAGATCAAAAATCTAAGGCAGGGGGACTAAACTTTTTTTTCTGCCGGGCCGCAAACATATAATAGCTATTGCACGCGGGCCGTAACATGAGGATTAATGGAGGTATGGAAAAATGCTTTAAGACCAAGATAACATAGAAATTTAAAATGTAGACAATTGATCAAAATATTAAAACTTCTATTTTGCTTTCTTTAATTATTAATTTTATTTTTGTCATTGAATTTTTCTAAATTGGAAGCATTTAAGAACCACCCTTTCACAGTTTCTGCATCAGTAAACGGTTTCATATGATTACCAATAATCTAACAAATTTCATAGGGGGCCTTTGTTAACACTGTGACATTATCATTGACAAAACACTTTTTTGCTGTTGTAAAAATTATTCAAGAAAGCGAGGAAAAGTGTCATTGAACGCGCGCGATTCCTGTTTATTGGTATTTTTTAAATACAACACTTTCGTGACAAATAATTATAGATCCATGCTTGTTTTCATTACAAAGTAGTCGGCTTCCCAATCGTCTTGAAACAACCTATTTTTTCTTCCAATATTTTTCACTTGCAAGATATGAAATAGTTAAAAACTAGTTCCACTCATAAAATGGTCGCTACTCCACTGTGTTGTCTGTTATCACTAATCAGAAAAAAATACCGATTGTCACCCGTACGACATCGACAGCAAAAAGCAAAATTGACATATTTTATTTCTTAACAAACAATTTTCCACTAAATTTTCATAAATAAATGAATTTCTCAGAGCAATGGGCCATAACCGGGCCACTTATAAAGGCTCGGTGGGCCACACGTTGTCCGCGGGCAGAAGGTTGAGTATCGCTGATCTAAGGTATGAAGTCCATCGCCAAAACATCTTTTATTGCTCAACATTTTTCCTCGCCAATAAACATACCGGATGCGGAATAGTGTCCGCTGGTTTCAAACCCAAAAGTTTCATACGAGATAAATGAAAGAGGTAGAAAAGTCCTTGAAGTCCACGGTACTTAGAAGTTTGGAGTCTACCTTTAAATTCCTCTTCTTAGAGGAAAACAGGCTGGGCTCAAGTAACATCAGACTGCTCCGAAAAAAGTAAGAGACATTTGAGCTGTACAGCTCAGTCAGTGTCCCATTGAGGGGAAGAATTGGATTCCACTCCAGTGTTGGAGGTATGAAAAATTTAGGTCTCAGCAAAAATTCATTTCTGTATTCATAAAAATATCAGCAAAATATCCTCATGGAAATGGATGATAGAATAAATTATATATAGAAACTTTATATATATTTTCATAATAATATAATCTAAAATACCATTCTAGATTCTTATTTCTAATTCACGGAGTGCTTAGTGAAACAGAGAGCGTTATTCCAGATCAGAAATCCAATAAGGAAGCTGATCTTAAGCTATGGTCTGTGAACCCCTGGGAGTCATCAGTGCCATTCTAGGAGATTCGCAAAGTCTCTGATTTAATTTTAAGATTTTCTTCCTGTACAGACTCTGAAACGTCTCGTTGAAAAATTAAAAAATGTGTCATCCTATATTAGATCACTAAATTACCCCTCCCCCCACACACACCTGAAGAAAAAATTCTACTAGAATTTGTATTTCGATTCACACTTTAATTAGATGTTTACTGTTTTCTTAAAGGTCAAAAGGAAGCGTTAAAAAAGTCTGTACAAGTAGCAAAATCAATCTTACATTATAGAGGAACTTTCAAATTACTCAACCATGTATTGGGAGTCAGGGAGGGGTATTCAAAATCTTGGGGGTCCACGATGTCAGGTTGATATATAAAGAGGGTACTCGCCAGTTGAAAATTTAAGAACCGCTACAATAAAGTACTACATACGACATAAAAACAAAATCAGCTTTCAAAATTATCTTTCCTCTTCAAGAAATACAAATTTAAATTTCTTCCCGCCGCAGTTTGGCTTCAATCTTGAATAGATATCCTAATAATAGAGTGAAAAACAAACTGAAAGAAAATTTGAAGGTCATCTTGACTTCGAGAGGAAACCATGACTTCCATCATAGTTTTTTAGTTGCGCTAAAACTTGAGCATTAAGAAAATTAGTTATTTATAGTTTAGGTATATCTGTTACAGATATAAAAAAATTCTGCATGCCCATTCTCAAAAATCTCTGAGTCGAAAATTTTCTTTTATCATGTAATTTTTATCTAAGCAATGCTAGATTTTTCAGAATAACATATTGTGACCAAATCCAATTTTTAATATAACGTGAACCAACCCAAACCCAAGAAACTTCTTTCCTGAGTTAAAAAAAAAAATGTCTGTAAGAGATTTGGAATTGATAATTGTAAAAGATTGTTTCTTATTTGGAAGTAATACAATTTATTTCAAAGTCCATCAAAAAAGTTTGGACTATAAACCTGTTTACCTATATACATCTTGAGTAAATTGTTTGCCAAAAAGCAAATGAGCCTTTAGTAGCTGCTTCCAATCAATCGAAAGGATTTTCATCTTGATGCATATTATCTTACTTCGATTCATATTAAGGTATCCGACTACGTTCGGAACCATGATTTTGCAAAAGCTTGTAATTGGATAATATTTATGATACTTAGTGTCAATTAGATTAGAAAATGTATATAAAATTGTTTTAAGAATATTATTACAATAAAAAATTATTTAAGTACAATATTTTGACAAAAATTGAACATAGAATGACCCATTTTCAAAATATTCTCCTTTTGTAAAAAATGCTTCTATCATAATAATATTTTGCCTGTATATAGCTCAGATCTCTGTACAGAGGCTCAACTAAAATTTTTTTGAAATATATACTTAGAGTGGGTTTATCCATGTTTTACGAAAACAGAGGAGAAAATTTTAAGAAAGAAACGCCGATAATTATTCCAATGGTTGTAACTCTAAAAATAATGGGAATTTTTCAAAATTCACATAGTTGAGACCCTGTACAGAGGTCTGAGTTATATACAGGCAAAATATTATTATAATAGAAGCATTTTTCACAAAAGGAGAACATTTTGAAAAAAGGTTATTCTAAGTTAATTTTTTGCCGAAATATTGTATATAAATAATTTTTTTTGTCAAAATGTTCTTTTAAAACAGTTTCATACATGTATTCTAATCTAAGTGACACTAAATATCATGAAAATTATCCATTTATGCACTTTTTTAAAATCACGGTTCCGAAGTAGTCGGATACCTTAAACATTTGCCTTCTCACAAATTTCAAATTTAAAATAATGTCTCATAAATTTTCATAAATACTCATAATTTCTGTTTTAAATTTCTATTTTGTTTATAGTTTTATATACTTATGGTTGTCATTTTTCTACACAATTCAGGCATAATACTAGGTGAAAACATCAAAAATTAATGTGAAACTTGCGTGTCTTCAAGAGATGTGAACCACACCTTTTTATTAATACTTGTACTTCAAATTTTTTCAACTAAAGATAAAAATTCACGTTCCAGTGTTTTTTCTAAGGAAAAAAGGCAATTTATTTTTCCTACACTACTTAACTAGATGGGCAAATTATGCTCGTGGAATTTACTGAAATCTGGATTTTATTGCAGGTAATAAATATTATTAGCGATGAGAACACGATGCAGAATTAAATTTTATCCAAACTGATATAGTCTGCTGGGAAAAAAGGCGTTCTTTAAATCATGTCAGTAGGAATAAAAATCTTTAAGGAAATTTCCATAGAAATGTTTTATTTTAACTCTTCGATATTTTTAAGAGAAAAATTTATCACCATACATTTTTATATGCATAACACGAATTTTTAGTTAAATTCAAATTAAGTATGGAGAAAAAAGGAATTTAATTATTTATGATATGTGGCCAGGAAGAATCAATATTTTGAGTTAAAAACATTAGGAGTAAAATTGATTAATTATTTGTTTCTACTTGTTAATAATGAACACATTTGCTTTCTGTGAAATCAATAAGAAATCGCTGTTCCTTCTAGAAAGATTTATCACATCCGTTATGCTTAAATCCAATAAAAATTTTCGTCTATTAATAATATTTTTAGAGGCATTGTTTTTCCGAAATATATTTTGTGCTATAGATCTTTTATCAGAAAATCTGTAATTTATTTATGTATCTTCTAATGGGCTGCATATTGGTAAATAAGTCTTTGTAGACACGGCAAGTTCTTATGTGAGAACCATTTCGTGGTGGCACTATCTAGTGGCGGCTCTCTGCACTAAATTCGGTCGCTTTGCGATAGATGGGCTCTCCCATCCATCAGTGTACGAGAGTTAGAAGGAAGATTAGCCATAGTCAAAACAAATACAATTTATTAACAAGGCTCAACAACCTAGCAAATCTCTACAACCCAAGTAAGGAAATACACCTTTAAATAAATATGGGAGCAAAAGCGAGAAAGACGATACAGTAGAATTTGTTTTTGTGTGGTCTTTTTTATGCGATTTTATTTTACGATTTTATTTTACGATTGTGTGGTCTTTTTTATGTGCGATCTTTTTTTACGATGTATATGAATTTCAATTGCTTTGGCGTCACTGTAATATTTTCTATCTATTTGCCAGTGGCGTAATGGAGAATATTAGGACCCCCTTCCCCCTGAAAGTCAGGTTTTGCCTTTAATATTTTATAAATTGGGTAAATACATATTTAGCGTAAGTCAGGCCTTGGGCCCCTAGAGTCCTGCTCCCCCTTCGAGATACGGGGGGGGGTGCGTGCGTTACGCCACTGAAATGTAGACACTTCAAGACGCTCTGTTCCTTTGTTATAAACAGTCTCCCAGACAATGCGCATTCAGTTGTTTTTTCTCGACTCTCCAGCAGCCCGCGCTTGATTGAAGACGAAACTTTCAATGACAGTGACATCAATAATTTAAAAGATTATGAAAACAGACAAGAAGAACCAGATTCTTTGAGAGCGGATAAAAATATGCAGGGATCCAGCTTTCCAACAAATTGGAAAAGAATTTTCTTAAAACAGATACCAATTAAGAAAGGAGTATAAATTTCCAAAAAGGGGCTTCAATCATGTATATCTGGTTATCGTGACATTTACAAGCAACTGTGACCACCCGACCTTCGTCACAAAAATTTATCTCTTACTTTATGTTGCCAAAAAATGAATCAATTGAAATTGTACCTTGAAGTGATGAAAGTGATTTTAAACTTATTCATCACAGGGCTTTGGATTGCAATGAGTAGCAATGAATTATGTATGTGCATTTTGAAAACTTATCCGTGTATACAATGAGAAACTAGATGTTTTTAAACTGTTTCCATGTGTAATATTTAATTATTTAATTTGTTACGCAAGTATTCTTGCATAAATTTCGTAAATAATTGTCATATTTTATAAATGTGACTTTTTTTATGCGGTCCCTATCCACCGCATAAAAAAAATTTCTGTAGTATTTCCACGAATTAGTTTGTTATATGTAAGAATTTAGGAAATTTTTGAATATTTTTTGTGCTTTTATTTTTATGCGGTCCCTATCTACCGTACAAAAACAGGTTCAACTGTATAGTTAATATTTAATTATATATAAATTGAATAACTTACTCTTGGGAACGTCTTAACCTACACATTCCAAATAATCAAAGTTACGTTCTAAGTTAATCTACTTTAAGCCGACAATAATCCAATTTAAATATCTAATTGACCAAATCATCAATCTTAAATATTAAGCAAATAATCTACGAATCACTCTCGACTAGCTTTCTATTCTGAAATTTAATGCTTAAATATAAGCCTTGTCTGCATAAGTCACGTCTTCTTCTTCGGGACAAAGTTTTCAATAGAATAATATTTAACCTTTATCTACCGACGGTACTTATAAGTACCATTCATTTTAAAATTACATAGAAAAACCATTTTTACAAATATTCTGACAATACTTAGCAGGAATATTCTTTTAAATCCACTCTTCCAAGATATATGGCAGCACGGGTTCTATGATGAGTATTTTAGCTGGGAAGGCGAATAGTTTTATAGCAGAAATTGTGTTTTCAGCGGATTGCAAATATTGTCATTTTTGTTCCAAAAAAATATTTAATGTCAAAGGGTAAGAGAGAGAGAGAGAGAGAGTGTCTTATTATCTTCTTATATTAATGAAGACTCTTAGAAAAGGATTTGACTACTTATTTTAAGTTAACATTGTATAGAATTAATTTTACAGTTGATTATCTTTAATTAATTAATTAGCTCTAACGGATTAAATTTCCCAAAGTTGAGTATTTTGTTTATGAATATCCCTTAATTTTCAATGTAGTGATTCAAAAAAAAAATATTGCATGAAAAAAAACTGCAGTAAATCATAATGCGGTTGATAAAGGGATAAAGAAACAGTTTTTTCCCAAGAGGAATAGTAGGAGATTCACGCATAGACCAGTTAAAGCTTGAATTAATTTAGTTCAAGCTTTCGTCGGATGCTAAATATTGTTGTGATTTAAATTTACAGAGAGTACCCCGGCCAAAGGGATATTCAAGGGATTTTTTACATGCCACATAAATTATATGACATGCATGAATCGACTCCAGCCGGGATCAAACCTGCAACCTTAAGCTTACGAAACTGGCACGCTACATTTGGTTTTGTAATATCATCATATTGTTCTCGGTATCCAGCTAAGCAACTCTTCAGGTGTCTGGAATTTTAAGGTACGTTACCGATCTTTGTTTAATATTTAAAAGAATGATTTTCGTGATAAGTACAAGTTTAAGCTCTCAAAAATTAAGTTAGCTGTTTATTGATGAATTTTATCTATCCCTCTCAAGAAAAATCAGAGATCCTAAATAGTACTAGAGCTAAGAGTAAAACGCGTAGAAGAAAAAATGCGACATTTTGTTGTTTCATGTTGATTCAAAACCGTGTAAAAGAAAAGAGTTGGGTATATATATTATAAAATAAATCAGAGAAAGCGGATTTTTAAATGGGTTGATGAAATGAATGACTGACATAGCAAGTTTTCAATACTTAGTTCTGTCATGTGTATTGGAATTTTTCCTCGGGAAAAAGTTTATCGGTATATAATGCAAATTTATTTCTTGTCTGTTTGATTGCAAACGGACCATCTCTTTTTTTATGCATTGCATTTTGTTGCATTTGTAGTAACAGTACTAGTTACTTTTTGTTTGTTTTTGTCTGTCTAAATTTATTTTTCTATAATTTATATTTACTAATATTTTGAGAAGTTACAAAATTCTGAAATACATATTAGTTGATTTTGCTTAAATTTAATTAAAAGAAATATTTGAAATTTAAATCAACCCAGAACCATAACAATCTAGGTAGAAATTTAGATTTTTATTTACCTCACCCCACCTGAAATTTTATTTTTAAGTGATACAATATGCAACAAAGAACAATTGGCGATTTTCTGCTATTTGAGAAAATGTCAACTTCAACCAATAATAGCCTTTTGAACTAATATAGCCTTTAATTGTTTAGTTATATAATCAATAATACAATTAAAAACAATAGTATAAGGCAGCGGTATTCAACATGAGGTCCACATGGGGTTTTTTTGCGTCCCGCCAAGACAATCAGAAAACCAAATAAACAGAAAATGCTCTCTGTATTTGGTCAGCATATATTTGTGAGAAGTTTTTTTTGCATGAAGATCAACAAGAGTAAATGTAAATACATATGCAAGTTGACTGTCATTACTTTTCAGGCTTTGATAAGAACTTCAATAAAAAAAGCAATCTTGCTGAGGAATTCAAAAAAAAAATAACCAAGAAAAGTGTGATAGGGTACATTAGTATCTCTTATTACGGTATCGGACTACTTGCGAGATTTTTTTTTAAAAAAAAATGAAGATATGGAGATTTTTTGTGGTTTTTAGATTTATTTAGTTCATTTTAAGAAAAACAAGCTAAAATTAAGAACGGAAAATAAATTATTGCTAATAAAATGGGAAAAAAATGGGTAAAAATTAACAAAAAATGTCATAAATGAGGCCTACTCTGTACAAATAGTAAATGAACAAATTCTCAATTTTTCAGCTTTTATGAATTACTTTGCTATTCCTCTTTGAAATGACCTTCAGAATAAGTGATATTTTAATTTTTACGAAAACTAGAGCACTTTATCTTAGTTATTGTATGAAATTGCTTAAGGTATCCGACTACGTTCGGAACCGTGATTTTGCAAAAGCGTATAAATGGAAAATATTTCTGATATTTAGTGTCACTTAGATTACAATACATGTATAAAATTGTTTTAAGGACATGTTGACAAAAAAAATTATTTAAATACAATATTTCGGCAAAAAATTAACTTGGAATAACCTTTTTTCAAAATGTTCTCCTTTTGTGAAAAATGCTTCTATTATGATAATATTTTGCTTGTATATAGCTCTAACGTCTGTACAGAGGCTCAACTAGAATTTTTGAAATATATAACTTAGAAGTGAGTTTATCCAAGTTTTACGACAACAGAGGGGAGAAATTTTAAGAAAAAAACGCCAATAATTATTTCAATTGGTTGTAACTGAAAATAATGTGAGTTTTTCAAAAATCATAGTTGAGCCTCTGTATAAAGGTCTGAGCTATATACAGGCAAAATATTTATAATAGAAGCACTTTCACAAAAGGAGAACATTTTGAAAAAAGATTATTCTAAATTAATTTTTTACCGAAATATTGTATTTAAATAATTTTTTTGTCAAAATGTCCTTTAAACAATTTTATACTTGTATTCTAATCTAAGAGACACTAAATATCATGAAAATTATCCATTTATGCGCTTTTTTAAAATCACGGTTCCGAACGTATTCGGATACCTTAAAAAAAAGTGATTATATTCACATGAAGGACTGCAAATTTTGTAATAAAACAGTTATCGATAAATCTGAAGGTTAAAACACTTATACTTTTATACAGAGCATACACAAAAAAATTTCAGTAAATTATTTTAAAAACTTTTTGAGCAATCGCTGACCCCGTTTGAGCTTATGAAAAAACCACATTTCGAGTAAAATGCATTTTAAAGTTTGACATTTTTATGTAAAGTTATGTGGCATCTGCTTTTACTAAAACACTTGTAGTCTTCATTCTATTGAATGGAAAATAAAAAACTTAGTATTTTTATAAAGCTAATAAGATGGCCTATAAAATAAAATTTAAAAAAAAATTGTCAATTTTTTTAAAAACTTAGGATTTTAGGGTAGTTGTATACCTTAAACTGATTCTAAAATTAAATGGGCTTGCAGCTATAGATAATGAGAAATTATCACAGAAAATAAATTGATTACAACTTCCACTATTGTATTTAATTTATATTTATTGATTTTTATGGTACCATGTATACACCTTTTCTGAGATACAAAATTAACTAATGACTGCAATCATTTTAAAAATGTGCGGCCCTCCGTTATTCTCCGCTTTTGCAAAGTGACCCTCGAGCCAAAACTGTTGTCCACTCCTGGTATAAGGTATTAAATATCGAGGTTATATATTTTATTTTGTGAATTTATGAAGTTCTTACATCATTTTCTTCACATTTAAACTGATAGAGTTATTATTATCCTTTTAACTTCATTGATCACAGTTTATCAAATATATTTCTGTATAGTCTAAAAAGTTATTTGAATTCCTTACAATTTCATACCGATATAAAAATGTATAAAATTAAAGATTGCTTTTGAACATATTTTGAACAAAGCTCTTGAAGGTAATATATTTTTTAATGTTGTGAAAAGATTAATGTATACATACCAACAATGATCATGGATAAAGGAATGACAATTACTAAGATGAAACATACTGAAAAGAATAAAATAAATCACAGTTCATTTATAAATTGCAGAAAAAAAGAATCTCAAAGATTATAAGATAATTAAAAAGATAAATTATTTCAAATCATAAAAATTCGTTTTAAGCATTAAAGTTCAGCCATGGATGAAAATTGATTTATTTAATTATTTTAATTTAAATTAACGCAAGCATCTCTCGCTATAGTTAATCTTTTTTTTATCTTAAATACCTAAAAAAAGGATGTCTAATGTACCAATAGAAGCTAAAACTAGCAAAAAGTTTCATTAAATTCGTTCTTAATAGTAATCAAACGCATGCGAAAAATACCTCATTTTTCAGTTGGAAAAAAACGATCGATTTTATTCCAATCCTAAAAAAGTATTTTTATTATTATTCAATTCTTAATTTCAATAATATTTAAGTACTTTGTTCCAATCAAATAAAATAAATTCAGTTCTTAAAAGTTCTAAAAAAATTAGTGCACTTATTTCATATTCATTTAAACAACAATCAAACAAAGCTAAATTTATAGTGCTTAGGACATTAACTCCTGTCAAAAGCCTTTTTTCGAAAATAATAAAGTTAACGTAATTTAACACTATTCCCCTGTTTTTGACAAGTTATTATTTAAATTATATATATTTTTTTTACTCCAAAAACTCTTTAATCCTTACTTTCAGTCAAATAATAAGCTTAATGTAGTGTTGTAGATTCTAGTTATATAAGAATGTAATAAATACATAGAAGGAATTTAATTATTGCTATTATATTACAAAATAAACAAAAGTTAATTATTACGACAAAAAATAATTTTAACATTTAAATACAACAACAACATTATATATATATATATATATATATTTCGTTCTAAAAAGCTATTAAGTTTGCTTCTCTTCTTAGATCTAACTAATAAAATATTTTTAATTTCCGCATGCCAAATTTAAATCATGCAAAAACAACACCAACGGCAAACTAAAATGAAAAAGAAAAGAAAGTAATCAAAAGCAATATTTTTTAAATATTATAATGATTATGTAATACTAATTAATAATATACGAAACATATATGTATGACTTACAAAATACGAAAGCAGTGAACTGCAACTCTAAGCGGAGTTTGTAAAATGATATTTTTTCCTCCTTCTCATCTTCTGAAACTTTTTCTAAAATGTAAATAAAGGAGTAAACTTGTTTCACATAGTATTATTCACACATTCAAAGGAACATGCAAAGCATTGCAACATAAAAATTAGAGCAATAATATTGTTCTAAAATTTCACTTATTTTAAGTCATTAGTCAGTTATACAGGGAATGCCCGTACAAACTTTGAGGGGAGGTAGAAAACATCATGAAGAGCCATAATTACACAGAAAAGTATGAGTGGAAAGAGATAGGCGGCGCTGTATTCAAGCTCGCAAGGTCAGGCACATGTGGTTTCCTCTTTTCAGACACGGGCAGCTTGCGATGAACATGAATCGTTATTCGAACACCGAGTTAGCAGATATCCACTTCATCTACGGTCTAGCCAACGGAAATGGACGTGTTGCTGTTCGGTTGTATGGGGAAAGATATCCAACGAGGTGGCAACCGAATATTCAAATTCGCTTCAGCGCTGCTTGTGGTTTTAACAGGACGGGGCACCATCTTATTATGGAAGGTGTGTACGATTTCTACCTGACATTTCCAAATAGGTGGATTGGAAGTGGTGGTCCTCATCGCTTGGCCTCCCAGATCCTCAATTTATCTCCTCTGGGGTGCCATGAAGAGCCTTGTGTAGGACATGCCCGTCTATTCTGAAATGGACCTGGTGACACGAATATCCATCGTTGTGCTACAATCCATGAAATGCCCGGTATTTTCGAGCATGTCCACATATCCGATCTTGTGTTGATGCCATGAATGCATACATGCCAATAACCGCAATTTCGAACACCTTCTGCAATGCTTTTATGTCATACTTTTATTGATTTTTTATATAATAAAGCATTTTACACTACTTTCTGTGTTGTGGCCTTACTGTCTTTCCGCCCATGCTTTCCTATGCAATTATGGCTCCTCAGGATGTTCTTTACCTCCCCTTCAAGTTTGTACACGGAATTCGGAGACATCTGTATAGATCATATACCAATTTTACTTATTTATGAACATGAATCTCTAAAACTAAAATTGCATTAATATATTGTAAATATAATGTAATAATGCATAAAAAGTGAAAATATTTGAGTGAAAATAAAGTAATACCCATAGAGGCTCAAAATATTCATATTTGAAATGTAAATAGAAGCAATTTAAATTGTTCAGTTTAACATCTCATTTTTCAAAGATCGTTGAAGGAAATACGATTTAATTTCCTAGAATGTAATAGTATGTTAAAAGGTTTTACGACCAAAATATAAATATATTCCAAGAAACCTTTGCTTTCAAGTTAATATAATCAAATTTCGAATGCTGTATGAATTATGGAAGTGGATAATATAATTCGACAAACACTACACTGTTCGAATTAATTGGGAGAAAGGGAAAAAACGATTTTTTCTAAAACTTTAGCTTTTAATCATTACATATCTTAAGTAGACTGAAAAATATCTATATTAGTACGAAGTATGCCCTCTTTTAGCAGAAATGACCTCTTGAATACGTTTTGGCATTAACTCCGCTAGGGTATCGCACATGTTCTTGACTTTATAATTGAGAAAATACACTTGTATAGAGCAATTTTTATCATCTGTTCTGTTGCCCTGCAATTCATTTTGGCTAAACGATTTTGAAACGATTTACCATAAGTTCTCAATAAGAGTTAGGTCTGGTGAATTACCTGGCTAAATGAGTATTTTATTTCCCTGCATAAAAATCTGGACTGATATCGAATTGTGACCAAGCGCCAAATCCTGTTGAAATGTTATCATGAATTGAACAATCCTACTACACGTAATATTTCTAAGTATTTGACATAATTCATCATGCTTAGAGGAACTAAATTTGATTTTATGAAAAAAACCCAAAACATTTCTTCGAAGGGTGTTTTACAGTCTGTTGGATATGATCTGGAAACAGAATTTCACCTTCACTTTGTCTTACTGCACTTGATTTGTATCTCTGCACTAATAAATGTATTTCATCACTGAAAATTACCTTCTTCAGTTGTTAACAGTTCAAGTACGATATTTTTTGGCCCATATTAAACGTTTTTCTATCATTTTCTGAATTAGAAATTGTTTTATACTCGACCTTGTAGCTTTACGACCAACTTCCAGAAGCTTTTGCGTACAATTTAGGTATTCATTGAATACTGTACTCTAATAAATAATTTCAAAGGTCTATGCTTGTCTATCCTAGGATTTATTTTGCAATTTCTTATTAGAACTTTATCAGTTCTGGGAGTAGTTTTCCGCTTGCATCCACATTTTCCTTTTCTTTTTAGAGAGGATGTTCCAGAAACTTGAAATGCTCTTAAAAATCTTGAAACACTTGATTCGCCCACACCAACTGACGTAGCTATATCTCTCACAGTCGTAGAAGTGCGTTCGTTAAGAGCGATTATTTTAGAACGCTTCCTCTCTAGTAATATCCATCTTTGAACAAGCAAAAGTAATACGTGTTACACGAAACTCAAAATTATAACCACCAGCTGACGCACTGAAATACCCACAACTGAGCTACTGGTACACTAAAACAAGTCATGCGAATAAATTACAGCTAAACACTACCTCTAGGCAGATATAACCAATTTGTGACAGTTCGGGAGATCACTGGTAATCACATACCAACTTAGGCAAGAAAAATATGTTTGCCCAATTAATTCGATCAGTATAGTAGCTATTAATACAAAAATTTCGAGCAAAATGAAAAAAAATGCTTTTCAGCAGAGAAATAAAATTTTCACGTTTAAATATATTAAAAATGTTCCTTTATGTCATGATCGAATAACATACATCTAAATTTATAGAACTAGAACATCATTCCAATGTTATAACTTTATGTTTATAAAAACCAGATTATAAATTACAAAAGATTTTAAGTAATATGTATCGCAATATTGTTGAACGAACAACAAAAAACAATGTACGTTAAGAGTAGTTTAAAATGCAATTATTTTAAAATAGATTCAGTCGCTATTAAGAACGTTTTTACATTAAAAGATATCATTTAAATGAAGCTAAAATATAATTAAACAATCGTTTCTGCTCATATGAGTTAATTAGTCAGAAAAAGAGCAGACCAAGAGGTCTAAATTTATTTGTGCCTCTCACAGAAGAAAATAACTCCTGTGAGAATTCCTGATTATTTATAAAGAATAAAGATGTTAATTTTTTTCAAATTTTAAAAGTTAATTGAGATAACTTCGTTAGAGAACTGCCGAATAGATTATTTGCTTCTGATAAAAGCAAATAGTTTACTCACTGCAGTAAATTTTTCAATCTTGGTTGCAACTTCAGAAATAAAGATAACTGAAAAAACATTTTAAAGAAATCAATTTTTAAAAAGAACTGAATGTGAATAGTATCTCTGTAAAAGCTTAAAAAGTTCCTTTTTGATTTACTACGAACAGGTAATAATTTATAAGTAACTATGTAACACAGTACAAATCTTAAGCGATGATAAATGGGTAAATTAGAAAGATGATAAGCTATGATAAATTTTCCAAGAAGATTATGCCGTCAAAACAAATTAATGATATTCATTAGATTAACTTTCAGGATGACTCGATCATTATGATCATAGGAATGATTTCAAAAAAGGTATGAAAAATATATAAGTAGACTCTCTTAAACTAGATATATAAAAAGTCTTTATATTACTTAATTTGGTTGAATTTATTTTTAATCTTACGTACCTGGCACAGGTTCCTCCTTTGGTTTGATAAGTATGCTCTTTGGTGGAGTTCTAGTTCCAGCAATGAGATTAATTTGTTGCAGCGATAAATCTAACCCTTTTCTTTGTGGACTATATATCCCAGGAGTGGATCGAGATAATTGCGATAGGTTATGATTTCTTAAGTTGAAGACGTCTTGATTGGAAAAGCTTAACCTTGGAGCCGAAGATATTCGTTCCATTCCTGAGGAGCCCGTCATGCTAAAAATAAAGAATCAAGATTTCTATTAAATTAAACAAAAATGATTAATTATTTAAAGAATAATGATTTCCGATTAATTAACTAAAAGCATGATTTAAGAAGGGATTTATATGACCACTAATATACATCGCTTATATTGAATAAGATTTTGCAAGAGTATAGTTGCATTATAAAAGATTTAAAACTATTACTTCGTAGTTTATAAATGAGTTTTAACTTAAGTGAATATTGTATTTTGAATCGATACTAATCGTTCATATTGAATTTACAAATATGAATCCGTGTGTGTGTGTTGTTGTGTGGGTGTGTGTGTGTGTGTGTGTGTGTGTGTGTGTGTGTGTGTGTGTGTGTGTGTGTGTGTGTGTGTGTGTGTGTGTGTGTGTGTGTGTGTGTGTGTGTGTGTGTGTGTGTGTGTGTGTGTGTGTGTGTGTGTGTGTGTGTGTGTGTGTGTGATATAAGAAAAAACGGAACCAAGATCATTTTTAACTCTGGAAACAAATCACATGGGAAAAAATATTTGGGATGTTTATTAATATATAAAATTGATATTTGTCAATACAAAACGTTAATAATCATTATTAGTTTTTTCGTTACCATTATTTTTGCTAAATTGTAATTACTATTAAATTATATTTTATTAGAACTATGACGATCTACAGGACATTGATGGAAATTTCGAATCTGAAGGTTGTGTGTGATTCAACTATAACTGGATGAGCGAGTAAGAGTTATATTAATGTTCCACTATAAAGTAACGAGGATTATTGGCGACGGACCTCGTAATTTTGAGCCTCAGTCAAGTGACGAGTATTACACCTGAGATGGCAACGGCCTCTCCAGCCTACCACACCACCCTACGGGTGGACTTTCAGCTCGACAGGTTTAAGGTGCATCGGTCTCCTCTACGCGGTGGGACTATAACTCGGTAAACATAAATATAAGTATTTTGAAATTTTGAATAGAACTGTATTTGTGGGAATTTTGCATGATAAAGATAATAAAACTCCCAAGAAGTTAAGCTGAATGAGTACAATTATTATTTAATACATTGTTCTCAGTGACACTCAAATATAGAACTCTAAAACCAAGATAACAAGCTCCTTGTAAGGATAAGCAACAACTCATAGTATCTCAAAACTTTATAGCTTGTTAATTGAAAAAACCCAGAATATATATTAAATTTCTCAATTCCTTATAACTAAAGTGAAAACTAATCATAACTTCTTCATTTTTTACCAAATACTTTATGTTACATTATTTAATCAATGGAAAATTGTGACTCATAATCTGATCTAATATCTCAGTTTTAGCTTCACAATGATAAAAAAACATCAGTATAAATATGTCAAGTTCTTTAAAGAAAATCAGTCTTATCACAGCTTTTGTTATCATTATGCAAATAACGTATATTTAAAACTTCTTTTTTTACGAAATGGCACAAGTAACAATTACTGTGTGAAGAGTCATAATATTGTGCTTGAGTATCCAAGGTAACTTATCTAGATCATGTGATACAGGTGTTAGTGCTTCCAAAAAATTTTGCTTTTGTTATTATCATTCCAAGGATTTTTCTCGCGAATTTTTTGGTAGTTCATTTTTTTCAGGTTTCAGCTTTCAATGTCCTATGAAAAAAAAATCCCTTAAATTCTGAATTCTAAGAAGCAGGAAAAACAGTTGAAATTCAAAGAATATCTTAATCATCGAGTTATTATTACTTTTTTAATTTACTCACCTGATTTTTAAAGAAATTCTTATTTTATCTATAAGTCAGTAGTTTCTGTCTCTTATTGTTTGTTGTAGTTTATACTTTTGAGTGAGGGAGGGAGTGATTTTTGGGGTTTATTGGTACAAGAGCCGATTTTGGCTATACTGCGCCAAATATTTGTTTAAACTTCCGTAAAAATTTTAAAAACACAGTTAAAAATTTAAATTAATCATATAATTATGGTATATTTAAGAAGCAGAATTCAGTGAAATCGCATAAAATTCATTTATATAATTGTTACACTACTTTTGTGACGTCTCTCGCGTCTTTCTGTTAACATGACTCCTATGTTCTTTGACGGCCACGATTAATGGCAAAACTTTTCCAACCCAATACCAAGAAGATAAACGATCATAATATGTAAATGAGATATACTATAAAAGGATAGCGTGGCAAGCCTAGATATAGCGCGGCAGGCTCAGAGATAGTATTGTGGAATTATTCTGATCGATAGCGTGACAAGCCTAGATATAACGCGGCAGGCTCAGAGATATTAGTGTGGAATCATTCTGATCGATAGCGTGACAAAGCTTAGTGTGAAATCTTGCGGATCAAGAATTAGCTGTCAAGAATTAGCAGCATTGTGGATCAAGCATCTTCATATATAAAGTTTATAGATAATATTCTCTAGGTCAAGGAACCAAAACTGAAAAAGGTAATATTGGATATAAGTAATTAGATGAATAGGATCATTTATGATAATTGAGATAGAGTATCTAGTTGCGTGATCTGACTTAAATACGTGATTTAATTTGGGCTTGACTCTCACTTTAATTAAAATTGTCAAATTAGAATTTAAGAAGTTAATCTTAATAAAAGTTGTATTAAGAATTATTATGTCTCATCATTTTGATAATCCCACACCTCTAGCTTACGCGGAACCGGCACGACATGGTCATCACAGGATGGCTATGTCTCAATCGCCGAACATCTATAATTCTGGGTTAGGTAATGTAGGTGGAAATACAGTTCTACCTGAAATGTATTTTTCAGGGTCGGAGAACGTTGCAGAGTTTATCGAGTGTATCGATAATAATATACAGTTACTTGAAATCCCAAGTTCTGTCGTAAGCTTACTTAAAAGTCATCTCGGAAGGGCTCAAGATTGGTATTCGATATTTGGTTCGTTGTTGTGCAAAATACAGCCACGGATTTTGCGCAGCTCAAACTGAATTAGCGAAGGCTTTTCCCGCGATCAAAAATAAGAAAGAACTACAGTCGGGTTTTATGCATCCCAGCGGGAAGAAATCAGGAGGCTACTGTTTTTTGTGTATAGATTACTAAAATAGAGGAAGTTTAGAATTAGGAATGTCCCAAGCAGACTTAGTGGATCATATTTTGGTTCGACTCGAACCACAGATACAGGACTATGTGGAAGTCAGAAATCCACAAAACACGATACAATTTTTTAGAAGTCTTGGCTAAATTCGAAGAGATATTCTTCCAAATCAAAAAGGGGGTTATCAGAACCATAATATAAAAAAGACGAGGTCAAAATGCGCATAGGATGCCTAATTTGGAAGCTAATGGTAGAAACTGGAGGAATTCGGAAATAAGGGTAGACCAAATAACAGAAATGAGTTTTACGAGAATAGCCGTCAAAGTAATAGAGGTTCGAGAGGAATAGGTTTCATAATAATGATCAGAGATTCAACAATAGGGGTTACTCATTTCGAAATGAGCGAAATGATAATTTTAATAGAGGGGACCGTAGAAATAAGGGTTCGAGTGAAAATTTCAATCGAAGTGATAGGACACAAAGGGGACGATTAAATATTGTAAGGTTAATGATCAACCGCAAGGGATGTCGACAAGAGAGACAATTGGAGCTTTCTCCCATATGTATATCACCTGTAGAACTTCCCCCCGTGCCTATTTTATTAAATAACACATTTTTGAAAGCCTATGGGACACCGGAGCAGATAAATCTTTTTTATCGGAAGAAGTATATAGAAAATATTTTTCTATAAACAAATAAAAAATCGCGAGCCAGGTAATAACAGCACAGGGTGCGAAATGCCAAAACAGGGGATTGTAGAATTGAAAATTAGGATCAACAATTCGAAAAAATTGGTCATTTCATGTGCTGAAAGATTTAGAATACCCATGTATTCTGGGTATCGATTTCATAAGTGGGTCAAGAATCGTATTAGATTTTGATCAGAAATCGTTGAAAATTCAAAATTCACTGGTTGAAGATAATAAGGTAAATAAAGGGAATTTACACGTTAATGGGTCAGAAATGAAGTTAAACATGGTGGCTACAGTTTTACCGAAAAAGCATGGGAATAGTATAATTGGTGATAAAATTAATTGTGCCATAATCAAAGATTTGGTACTTACTTCACGGGAACAATTAATAAATGAACAGAAAAATGACCCAGAATTAGGTCATATATATAGATATTTAGAAAACCCGGAAGATAACTCGGTTAATGCAACGATATGTGAGAATTGGTCCCACGATTTCCGTTTAATTGAAGGATTGTTATTTTATGCGAACACGCAACGTCATTAGGTGAAATGCGTGTATACATTCCAAAATCTTTAAGGAATGAAATAATGAGAGAATTTCATGACAAGCCAATCGCTGGACACTTAGGCAGATTTAAAACATATCATAAAATTCGGGACGTTTGTTATTTCCCGTACATGAGAAATTTATTGATCAATATGTCTCTACATGCCATATGTGCCAAGTTAATAACTATAAAAACGCGTTACCAGCTGGTCGGTTAAATCCAATTATATCAAATTATCCGAATGAGATAGTGACGTTAGATTTGTTAGGCCCGTATCCTATATCGAGAATAAGACGTAACCGCTATATTTTAGTAATAACCGATCATTTCAGCAAATGGGCTGAAATTATACCTCTTAAAAAGGCCTCATCTCGTATAATAGCGGATATTTTTTGATAACTTTATATCTCGTTATGGAGCTCAATAAAATTAATAAGTGATAATGGTCCCAATTTATATCCGAGATTTTTGAGCACTTAAGTGAAGATTAGGCATAAGGCATGTGAAGACTGTTGTATATCGACCACAAGCAAATCGGACTGAAAATCGAGATATAGTGCAAATGATTGCAAATTATGTTAATGATCAACACGATACTTGGATCAATTCTTACGTGAGTTTGCTTACGCTATTCGTACGGCGGTGAATGAAACAACGGGAAAAACACCGGCTGAATTATTTTTAGGTCGAAAATTGATTACACCATTTCAAAAACTAGTTATGATATCGGAAAGCTCTAAATTCAAAATTCAAGATATACAGAAAAGCTTTAAAGAAGCTAGACTAAGTACGAAAATTAAACAGGAAAGGTGGGAAAAATATTATAATAGACGTAGAAAAGACATAAAAATAAAGGTAAATGATTGGGTTTTATTGGAAACACACCCTGTAAGTTCAGCAGCTAACAAAGTATGTGCTAAATTTAAACAAAAATTTGAGGGACCTTATAGAGTCTTAGAAGTTAAGAACTTTAATAATATTGTAATATGGAAATCAGGAAAAAGATTAACAGTTAACGTAGATCAAATAAGAATATATCGTCATAGGAAATGTGACGAGGTCGAATTAGAACAGGTATCCCAAATAGTATAGATCAAGTCAGGAAACTCGTACTTCGGAAAAAGTACACCAAGGATTAAATGAGTCACAATATGGGAAAGAAAAATCTGCGGTGAAACGTAGGTTAGAGGCAAAAGGGATTGGTAACCAATCAAATCAATATAAAAATACAGAGAGGACCCATAAAACAAATCACTGGTCAGATCACTACCTAGTTCATTAGGGAATGAAAATAAAACAAAAGGTTTAAATATAATAGAGGTATTAAAAGATCAGGAGTGTCGGGGACAAGTGGACCACAAAGAAAGTGGCAAAGAAAGGGTAATAATAATAATAATAATAAAAGACAAATGTCATCCAGTACTATTTCTAGAGATAGAAAAAAAAGCAGAAGAGAATCAACGGAAGTTCCATATGAAAAGAACTACAATTTAAGACCACGACGGAGAACAGAAGAACCCAGACCAGCCAAGGACACAGTTGGGAAGGCAAGGAAAGGACGACAAGGAGATTACAAGCCTTACAACAAGAAATTCCAGTACAACCAAGGAATGAAGAGTGATGACACCTCATCGTTGAACGTGAATGTGGGAGACTGAATATAAAAATCAGGTTGTATTGTTTCATTTTTTTATGATCTTCCAACAAGTGGTCGGAAGAATTATTGCAAAGAAGGAAGTCTCGGGCGGTGCTTAAAAGTTATAAGCCAAGTCAAACACTACAATGAGTGTTCATTTAATTTTGGAACTTTTTGACTTGTTAAAAATTTTTTTCTGAAGAAAACATTTGTAATCACACATTTGTTTGCTTCGATGTATGACTTCGTGAGATGCGAAAATTCCTTTGGTTATTTGTTATAATGGTTTATTGAAAAATGTTTGTAATTGTATAATATGTGTATATATATATGTTGTTGTATTGTTACGTATTATGAGGCATCTGGTTCAGGGAAACGCGGCGTAGTCAAGGCACTAACAATATAATAACGGCGCGGCGCGGCTCATTGGGAGTTTTTGTTGAAACCAGATGTGGGGATGGAGATGAAAATTTATTGTGATATATAAATAATATATGTGAAATTGATTTATATTATGGAAATAGAGACTCAAACAGTTTTCATTTCAGGGAGACTGACCCTGAAAATCTTGAAAAGTATAGCTTCAACAAGAAAGGGAGCAGAAGTACCAGCTCCATATGCAGTGTTAGATTGGGTCTGCGCACCCAGAATATTTAGTTTTTAAGTGTATAAATATTTTAAGTAACGAAATGTAAAAGTGAGAGTGGGCATAAATTAAACAGTAATTATTAATGTTGGCCTAGTTATTGGAGTAAAATTTATTGTCACGAGTTTAAAATTAAATTGAATATTAAAATTTAATTCTAAGATGAGTAATGAAAATTAAAGTCAAGATAAATTTTGGAAATTATAAAAGTTAAAATTTAAGATTAAAATTGCAATGAAAATTAAAGTCAAGATAGATATTGGAAATTATAAAAGTTAAAATGAAGATTTAAGATTAAAATTTAAATAAAACTCAGAAAGCGAAGAAATTTAGAAATAGAGATTTAGACACGGTAATTTATTAAGGGCATTGAGAACCCTTAAGTAAATCACGTTTTTCTTCTTGGAGGGTTGTGACGTCTCTCGCGTCTTTCTGTTAACATGACTCCTATGTTCTTTGACGGCCACGATTAATGGCAAAACTTTTCCAACCCAATACCAAGAAGATAAACGATCATAATATGTAAATGAGATATACTATAAAAGGATAGCGTGGCAAGCCTAGATATAGCGCGGCAGGCTCAGAGATAGTATTGTGGAATTATTCTGATCGATAGCGTGCAAAGCCTAGATATAACGCGGCAGGCTCAGAGATATTAGTTGGAATCATTCTGATCGATAGCGTGACAAAGCAGTGTGAAATCTTGCGGATCAAGAATTAGCTGTCAAGAATTAGCAGCATTGTGGATCAAGCATCTTCATATATAAAGTTTATAGATAATATTCTCTAGGTCAAGGAACCAAAACTGAAAAAGGTAATATTGGATATAAGTAATTAGATGAATAGGATCATTTATGATATGAGATAGAGTATCTAGTTGCGTGATCTGACTTAAATACGTGATTTAATTTGGGCTTGACTCTCACTTTAATTAAAATTGTCAAATTAGAATTTAAGAAGTTAATCTTAATAAAAGTTGTATTAAGAATTATTATGTCTCATCATTTTGATAATCCCACACCTCTAGCTTACGCGGAACCGGCACGACATGGTCATCACAGGATGGCTATGTCTCACTTTAAAATGTTAAAAAGTTAAATTAAAAACATCGAAAATCATTCAATTTCATGTCCCATATCAAAAAACAATATTCAATGTCTTAAACTTTCTTTGTGTGAATTTTAATTTCTTCTGTTTCTGGTAGGGGTCATGAAATGTTAGAAAACAGACCGTATGTGAGCATCCATTAATTTTTCATCTACATCGTATATAATCATATCTTCGCATCTTCCGAGTCATAATGAAACAAGGTTTTCTTGAGCTTGTGATGTGTCACCTTAATTTCAATTTCTGGTTTCTGTTCTTTTGCGGCATTTGATTTGCAAAGGATATGGGTTTCAAACATTGCAAAGGAGGGCAGATTATGTTTGTTATATTTGGATCTGTTTGGGTTGTTGTGGATAAAGTTGTAGGTTTTGTAACTTGAGCATATGCTTGGAATGAAGGAGGAACTATTAGTTTTCATGCTTCTAAATAGGATATATTTTTCTAAATTTTAATTTCCTGAGTTTCTTTTTTGAATTTCCATTTAGGGCATAATTTTGAATCTGATGGATGGGATTCGGAGCAATTAATATATTTCGGCTCTAGAGTACAGTCCATGGAAGGATGCCCAGCGGACGCACATCTAGAGCACGTCAATTGACTGCGGCAGGAAGTTTGAGAGTGTCCGAAACTCTGGAACTTGAAACAGTGCAGAGGATTCGATATATAGGGACGTACTTTACAATTTAGGTAACCAGCTTTATTGCTTGATGGTAATTTAGAGCTATTGAAAGTTAAAATTAAATGTTTAGTTGGAAAAGTGAAGAGTCTTTTTTTTTATTGTAATTCTTCTAACCTGGGTAACACCCTGGTCAGAAAGCCCTTCCATAATTTCTGTTTCAGAGGCACACAAAAGATCTGGTTCAGAAATGACATCGACAAGAATTTAAAGATCTGTAAAGACTTACCGTTAGCGGAGAATCTAAAAAGGTTTTAGCCAGCAGAAATGACTTACTTTGTAGTGCAGATGTAGTCTCTATAAGTAGGTCACCTGATCGTAATTTTTTAATGGGGGGGGATTTGGGTTCTCCCCTATTCCTATTAAATTTTTCTGAACGACAAACGGAGGTTTTCGCCACGTTTCATTGCTTGGTAGAGATAAAATTAAAAGTCGTGAATGCTTAGCAATATCGTCAATGTTTAAGTTGGGTAAAACAAGGTCTTTACCCGGGCATAGCTGAATTGGATCCATAAGCGCGAAATAAACTTCATCCTGGCATGCCTCTACCCACCACGGAGTCCAACTAGGGAGGCAGTGTGCCGTGTCCTGACATTAGTCAGGCTGGGGGCTTACCTTTGAGTAACCCGGGGTATAGTGCTTCAGGGGAGGGACCAAAGGTAAACCCGCACCCCCTTATCTGCAGCACTAACCTTCACAATGTTTTCCGGGGCCCCAAGAGGGTATCACCAGCCGATTGACAGGAACGGGCTCACTTCTACCTCTCGTCTTCAGCGAAGCGTGGGTCAAAGGAAACGCAAAGGTATCCCCAGATCACCATTTTCCTTTTTACGGGGGGCCGCATACACAAACATGTGGGGGAGTGAAAAAAGTGAATGTAGGGTTTTATGGCGCAAGACCCTTTTGGCTAAGTTTGCCCAAAAAAAACTTTAAGTATTAAAAAATAAAATTAGTAAAACATTTTATGAAAAAAATAGTAAAAACTCATATTAAAAAATTTTAAAAACAAAGTTAATAAATTTTGGTGGGGGGTTTCCCCAAAAAGTCACCGAAAAGCGTGTTTTTTGTAACTAAATTATTTAAAGATAAAAAAAATAATAATAATAACCTCTTTTTCTAACACGGTTTTCTGATTATTTTCAAAGTCGTAGGGAAAAAATGTTGATTTTTTAGGTTTTTTACTCTCCCTTGTGGTGTAACCACCCCTATTTAAAATTTTTGATTCGGCCAGGGTCATCTTCCGTCAATACTATCATATCTTCCTCATCCGTGGCAAACATGCGGGTTGGCAAGCCAATGGTGTGTTAGTAAAGCAGATCACATATACCAAAAATAAAATTAATAGAGAAATGAAAGCAAATTAATGCATTGCAAAATGAGAACGAGACATGTTAGTGACAATACAATCCAATCAAAACTAAAGTAATTTAGAAATCTAATAGTGTATATTTAAAAAAATTTCATCTGTGATCTAGGCGGAAAAAGAAAGAAAGGATGAATTGAATGCAGAAGGATAGTCGAGAGAATAGAGACGGATCATCACTAGGGAACACCGGGTTCGTGAAACCCGTATTTACCAAAGACAGTAAACTTCTTGGGAAAAAGAAAAGATCACTAGGGCACCACGGGATTGTGACACCTGTACCCATCTAAAGAAGGTGAGCTCTCGACGGGTTATGCTTTTGAGATATACCTTTATTTCAAATATTATTCACATATTTATTCTACACTGATTTACAATATTGGGTATATTGATAAATTCATCATTTTCTATCACACACACACACAACCTTCCATTATTTTTATAATTAAATTTTTCTATTCAAACAAGGTAAATTTTCAAGTTGTTTCATAAATGATTTCTTACTTAATTTAAGTATTCGGAGTTTGTTATATTCCTTTCCAAACTTGGAATGATAAATGCATAAACAATTTTAATAATCTCAAAACTATTACAAAAAGGAAATTGAGTCATTGTAAATCAGTATAATGAATGGTCCAGTGTAAAAGAAAAACATGTTAGTTGTGAATCAACAAATTCTTGATTTTTATCAATCTATTTGTAGCTGAAAATTGTATATGAAAAAATAAGCATATAAAAACAACCTTGCAGCTTGTTAATTATTGTTGAGGAAGCATATATAAGTAAAAGATTAAAGAACAGAATCGATAAGATCTTTTTTCAGGCTTCTTTCATCTCAAAGACTTGTTGTGAAGCCCCATGAAGTAATATCATTAGATCAGAGCTACAAAAATAGACGAGTGTGACACAATAACTTTACAAGAGTCATATAAGCAGATCTTATTTTACTTTAAAAAAAATAATTTATATGATGAAACGTCAACTACATGTACAAGAAAGTTAAAATGATTCCCATGACTTAAAATAATTTACCAGATGAAAATTAATTTAATTAAAGTTCTTATTTTAGTTGTTCAATTAATTTCCTATTTTCTTTTCCCTTAAAAATGATAATGTTTTGAATCTTCATTTTAAATACTTACTCTTTTATATCAGCTAACGTTGTATTTATTCTTCATTTATAGCTTTTAATCCCATATCCCCCAAAATCTAATTCCTTATATATGATGGACTCAAAAGGTATATAAAAAGTTTTCGACTTACTTTTTAAAATTAAATAAAAGCCTAGATAACTTATCATTAGGTTTTAATGCATTGTTATTTTTTTAATATTAATTTTAAAATGAAATATTAGCTTAAACAGATATAAAAAAAATTAATGGCTTTTTAAAGGAAATTTAAACGTAAATAAATAAAATTCATAAAAAAAAATTAAGGTTCTATCATGCACAAACTTGGCCTTAGAAATATATTTTTAGAATTATTTTCCATTTATTCTATTTGTTATGTAGTTATATTTTTTAAAATAAAAAATTTTAAACGTCTGTTGTTGACTATTTACCTTTCATCATTAAAAATAGAAATTACTAATTCTCTGAGACACTGAGACTTTAAGCATTTCAATGTTTGAAAACAAATTATTGAAATTCAAGAATTTATTCAACCTCACGTGAGATGTTCATAAGTAAGATTTTGTCTCATTCCATTTTTATTCTCTGGTGAATTAATTCTGTTTTAATATGTTTATTAATCATTAACATTTATTTTATTATGTATATTAATTTAATATGGATTTATCTTTGCCATGAAAGTGTTGTTGCTTGTGTTTTAATAAACATTTAAGAGATTATTCGATCGTATTTGGTTTTAAAAGTATTTGTTTTGAATAATTTATTAAAAAAAAAATTTTATTAGTTTGCTAATTAATCAAAATCAAATCAGAAAATTAACTTTTCTATTTTAATGTATTTTATTCAAAAAAAATCCCATTTTTTTTTTCGAATCAAATTTCTTAAAGTACGAATTATATATATAGAGAGAGAGAGAAGAGAGAGAGAGAGAGTTTGTAAAAAACCCGGCTTTTTTCTGTTTTTCATAAAGTAAAAAAAATGCTGAACAGATTTTTAGTCGAGGATTTTTAAATAAAGTATACAAGTAAATAAACTGTTACTTTAAATATATAATAAAATTTATTTTATAAAATGAATCTATTATAAAAAGAAAGAAAACTAAAACATACAAAATAAGGTTTAGCAATTAGAATAATTTTTATTTAAGAGTCATATAAAAATAACATAACTTTATTATTAATATTTTATTATGTGAAAAGAATCTTGATTTTCAAAAAAATTATATTTAAGGGAAATTAACGAGTCTAATTGGTTATATTTCATAAACAAAAATAATTTGGTACAGAAATTACAGGTGCTCGGAAAAACACTCACGTTCTGTTGACGTGCGTAGAATCGACGTTAGTGTATTTGTACTGATTTGAAATTCAATATAGTATAGCATATTACATACACGGGATATTTATTTAAGAAAACTTAACACATTTTCTTAGCAAACTTAAAACTTAACTGAAACTAAACAAACACAAAATCTGTACCACGGTGTAAAAATATTGTTTTCTTTTTCTTTTTTTTTTCCTTCTGTCTTTTTAAATTTTTGACCCGAAAATTTCATTCACTTCGGTATAATGTGTTTCATTTTCTATTTAAACGTTATTCGTTCATTCATACAACGTGATTTTTCTTTTTATTTGAATTTTAATAAATTACAATAGAATTATATACTTCATGAATAATAGTAGAAAAATAAAATTATTTATCACTTGAAAAATAAAAAAATCAAATTAACTTTCACAGTTTTCAGAGAAAACCTAGTTTTTATGGATAGGTAAATTTTAACAAACACTTTGTTAACCGGTTTGCAAACCCTAATGCAAAATGAATCTGAATCATTTGTACTTCATTTCAGGGGGAAAAAATCTTTGAAATTCACTCTCAAAATTCGTTCATAATTTTCTATTCTCGAAGAAAAAGTTACTGTTTTTTATTTGACTGAAAACATCAGCAATTTTATAAGCATAAATTCATTTTTTTAATTTAGACATACCTTTTATCGAATATTTATTGCTTCTTTTCAATCTTTACCGTAAAACAGTTAAATAAAACTTTAAAAAAAAATAGATTTCAAATTGGTTATGAATCTACATGCAATCTAGCAAAGTAAATCTCAAAACAAAAAGCTTTACTCTTTGGCAGGAAAAATCTTTTCAGTGATAAATAGAAAAATATGGCAGCCTATTACATTCTCAGTTTTTTTCTGTAGCTCAGCGTGCATTAAGTTTTTATAAAAAATACGTTAACCAGAAATATTTATGGAACTTGGACACACCCTATCTAAATAGAACGGAACTAAGAAAAATATGTATTATTTCATCCAAATACACACATGTTGATCGAAGTTAGAGGAAGCAATTTATTAAAGATGGTTGTTTTTTATATTTTTGCAATGTATAATATAGCACTTCCCATGATTAAAAGAAAAAGGCTCTACTAAGTAAAGCCGAGGACAATCTTTAATAATTTCGTTTTTAATTTCATTTTCATTTATCAATTGTAATAAATTTTCATATGATACAGCTTTAAAGAATGCAAAAAAAAAAAAATCCAAAACAAAGAAGGTTCGGTTCACAAATCTTGCTAGTCAAGATCCTGAACGTCATGGATATCAGAGTTCATACTGAGCCATTAGTTAGTGATTTCATCAGAAGTCCCAGAACAGAATAATTGTGTCTGTTAGTGGTTAAATAGAACTCATACTAATTACGTTGAATGAATTTCGGTGATTGATGTACCGGCGCGTCACGTCATATGATCGTAATTATTTTACGTCTCCTAAATAGTTATGACTTGAGTTCACTGTAACACACACAAAAAATGTTGAAATTAGCTTGAGAGCATTGTAATACAAAAAAGGAGATTAACTTGAGTACATTGTAATAAAAAAAAGGAGTTTAACTTGAGTACATTGTAATAAAAAAAGCAGATTAGATTAAGGGAATTGAAATACAAAAAAGGGGGATTAACTTAAGCGAATTGAAATACAAAATAAAGGTGATAAGAAACAGAAAAAATACTGGTTTTTAAATAGTATTTAGATTCTAAATTAAATAAATATATTGTAATTTTTATTGTTTAGTAAACATATAGATGTGATTAATTAATATAAATAATTAATTATAATTGAATATATAATGTTTATATAACATACTAATCACTGGCGTAGCTAGTTCTGAATGGCCCATGTATCAAAACTCCTTCGGGGCCCTTTTCTAGAAATTTTTTTTCTGTAATGGGACTGCAAATTGGTATTTCTACCTTTGCAGACCTAGTACATTCCCCAGGAGCTGGTATCACTTTTTTAGTGCGGCACCATTTAGGCGATACCAATTACCGTAAGTAATTTTGACGCCCAGTTTCTTCCCCAGAGGGAGGCACCTGAGCTATGCCGATGCGAAATTTGTACTTAGGAATTTAATTTTGCCGAGAGCATCCAAGCCAAACGGACACTCAAGGGATCTTTTTCATGCCGTACAATCATACGACATGGCCGCTGTCGATTTTCAGCATCAGGAAAATCCATCGACTTGGGCCGGGGTTGAACCCGCAACCTTGAGTACAGAAGACCAGAGACAAACTAACTACGCCACCCAGCTGGCCCTTTTCTAGATATGAGAACCTATTGGTGGAACTGTAGTTACACATGTTGGGGCCCCTGTGCCTTGAGGGCCCCGTATCATTGATACGGGAGTAGCTACGTCCTGATACTAATTATCTATAAAAATCTAAGTTAAAAATCCATTTTTTTTGCTTAATATAGATATTCGCATTTCTGGGTATTATATTTATGTTTATTACATAACTGATTAAGGAGAAATAAATTCAAGAGATTCTAATGTTTAAGTTATGTTTACCACACCTATCCAGTATAGTGGTTAGTGATGCTGACTACTGTGCCGTAGAGCCTATCTCTGAATCCCGGAGAAGGCATGGATGTTTGTAAATGCATAGTGCCTTTTGCGGCATGGAGGTACTCTAAATAGCGTGAGGCTGTCTTCTCGTGAGGTTGGTGAAAGGGGAAGAGAAGTGGGAGGCCTCTGACTACTCCCAGGGTGTTCTCCCACCAAATTAGGGGGGGGGACCGAGCCAAATCGTACTGTCACATGTTTGGTGCTCAAAGCTACGGATAATGACAGGCGTACTACTAGCCCCTTGCCACGATAAATGTCGTGGGCCTTGATTTGATGCTACTGTCGTCGATCAGGCGGTATTCGTAACAAAACAACAAATTAGGTTTTGCATGTCTAACATTTTTAAAGATTACTTTTTCGTCGAATATATAAATACTCTTGGTGAAATTCATATGCTGCGTCACACAAGGTTATACAGAGTTATCCTTATGTAATTATTTTAAATAAATTTATTTTTTATTCATTGCTCCAATAAACGAAAAAACAAAGCTGCTTTTCATCAGTTCAAGCTTTTGAAACATTCTCCCCAGCAAAAAAAACAAAAAAAAAAAAGGTAAAACAAATAAACAGCTAGGCAAAGAATTTTTCAAAACTCAAATTTGATTCTCACCCCTTTTAAGATCATAGATGATAAACTTTAAGAAGAAAGAATAACAGATGTTTTTTTAACCATCCTATTCAAGTGTATTTTATCTTTAACTTAAGAATTGTTATTGATTTAAAATTTTGTTAACCAGCGATAAGTCAAAACCTGATATACGTAGATAAAAGATATTACAATGTATACTTTATGTGCATTACTAAAAGAAGCAAATTTGAAAGATAATGTTTCTATTCATTCACAAAAGGTTATAACCCCAAACTGATTAAAAAACTTAAGTTTTTCAAAGCATATATCAATATAAATCGATAAGGTTGTCTTGGATTAATGTTAAAACCATTTCCATTCTCGAAAACTTATTAAAATTGAAGAACGTTCCGCTTTACCGTAATTTCTCGTAACTGTGACACTTAAATATTCGTATATTCTACATTATCTTCAAACTTTCGAAAGCTTCAATAATTACGCATTTTTTTCTAATATATTAAGTGAAATATGTTACCATTACGAAAATGAAACAAATATACGCTATATATTCCTAAAAGAAAAAAAATCTGCTGATTTAAATAAAAATAGGATGTAAAACCAGATGTGTGTTTGCTTTCTTTAAAATTAATGTAAGTAAAAATAAAATTAATATATAGAGATTAATACTTAATAATTTTAATACTTAAAATTAGTATTTAATACTTTTTATTTGAAAAAATGTTCCAGATTGGATCGAATTCTTTAATAGTCTGAAGTAGCAAGAACATTCTTCTAAAAAAGATTATTAATTTCAGTTACAAATATACTTTTTAAAAAAAATCATTCATAAGAACCAAGTAAAATTTTTAAACGTTTTTTTAAATTAATTACTTAAAAAGAAATAAATTATGATGCTTATATTTTGATTAATTAACTTAAATGACATGGTTTAATAATTATGAGAGAGAAAAATCTCTAGGAGACACGACATACTTTTATTTCACTGCATAAAATTACTCGGAATAGCCTATGGATCAAATATATTTCCATTTTTCATGGTTACAAACTATGGTTTCAAACTATTATGTATATATACACGTATTTCACTGTGTTTAATTCATAAATTAGCAAATTTGTATTAAATTTCACTTTTTAAACTTCTTGACAAAAATGTGTGCCAAATGAGTTATATAATTATTTGATGATTATATAATTTAATTATATATAAAATCATAAAAATTATAATATGAAATTTTTATGGTTTAAAGCATCTAGAAAATTGAGTCTCATAGCAGCTAAGCAAACTTTATTATAATTTGTTATTTTTTTAATTATTTTGAAATCTCATCCCAAAATTTTGAAAACAGAAGAAATAAAAAATATATATATTTCTTTCTCGGTTGCTTTTTTGAATATGCTTTAGCTTATATGTCAGGATGTACATAAATGAATATACCAACTTTGCCGAAAGCCTTGTCGTTCATCGTAAATAAATAAATAAAAAACTAATTGAAAGCCTATGAAAAAGGTGCATGACAAAATTTTCAGTCCATTATTTTTCTTGTGAGAAGATTTAATAGGATTATTTATTTAAATATGTAACTGATTTGCTTAACCTGCCACCGTTAGACGAAAGCCTGATTATTTCATTGTACAGCAGGAGGTTCAGCTCTCCATTGGCCCTTTAAATAACTAATTGCCACACCAATGGTCTTGTCGCTGAGCGCCCCATGACCTTGTTCTTCATCAATGAACTCTTCGAAACCCTGACATCACTCCGTGCGATTTTTTTTTTTGAAGAGGTGGGCGCTACATCAAACATTAGGTGTTTGTTCAACCGCTACCAACTGACAATGACGAACTAAAATGAGTAATGTACCACAAAAAGGGGTTTGATTGCATCGGCCGGGAATCGAACATGGGTCACTTGGCATTATATCAAAGAACACTAAGGTACGAAAAGTTTTCCTTTAACCCTAATCAATATATTTTTAAAGGAGGATAACAGGGATTATATCATGTTAAACTTTCTTCAAAATGAATGCAATTGCAATCGATATTCCAGATGATTTTGAAATAAGAGCTCTCTTTGCTATACACGTTAATTCTATCTATATATAAAACGGCTTTCATACCTTTAAAATTTTCACATCTAATCATAAAGAAACAAATAAATGAGAGTGATTACATATATAAATACTAACGAAAAGCTTCGGAACGAACTTCCACTCGGATTCGGTGCGGAAATGAGGCATATATCATTAAAACCACCGAAAAATCATAATGTTTCTCCTGCTTAATGTATTTTGTAATGAAGGCTTTAAATGAGTAATGTACCACAAAAAGAGTTCCATTGCATCGGCCGGGAATCGAACCCGAGTCTCTCGCTTGGGAAACGAGCATTCTACCATTGAACCACCGATGCTACGCAAAGCGGTTCTTTAACCTTGTTTAACATATTTTTTAAAGGAAGATGTCAGTGAATGTATAATGTTTAACGGTCTTCAAAATGAATGAAAGTGCAATCAGTATTCCAGATGATTTTGAAACGAGAGCTCTATCGCTATACCTTCAAATTCTACAAAAGCTTTCATATTTTTAAGATTTTCACATCTAATTGTAAAGAAACAAATAAATGTGTGTGTGTGACAGTGTGAGAGATTATATAATACTAAAGAAAAGCCCCCACTTTAGTGATCCGCTGAGGAAATGCACCATTAAAAGCACTAAAAAATCAAAGGGAAGTTCTACTTGATGTATTTTTTTGTCACATGGGACATGCGGATAAGAGTATGGAATAAGTTATCGTATCGCCTCGATATTGTTCATTTTTCAGAAGGGAGTCAATGAACACTTATAACTGTGTGTTGTGTTTAAATTTTCAACTGTTATTTTTAATTCCCCATTAACAGGAGGGTTGTACTTTCTTTTGTTTTCTTTTAATAGCCCTACGAAGTTGATATACATCCAGTATTATTGAAGTCACCCACTAACATTACCTCCAAATTTTGGTTTTGGCTTTTATCATAATGTTGAATTTTTTTTAAAAAAAAAAAAATTATTTAGGATTCTTCATTTTATATCTGTGAATTTAGCTTCGTATTAAGTAAGTAAAAAAACAATAATGAAGAAACCAGTGGCTTTGATCCATGTAAATGACTTTGTAGAATTCAAATTTTTATTAAAAGTGTAAAATATACATGTCCTTTCAGTTTCAAAGCATTTAATAAATTTAGTTTTGTAACTTTTTCTTTTTTAATTAATTAAATTTTTAATTTTTTTTCAATAAAATAAAATCTGGTTTTTAAATTAGTTTTTTATTTCATTAAAAATGTGAAGTAAGAGAAACTCCTTCTTATAACAGATTTTCGTTTTTTAATCAAGGTAAAAAGCTGATCTGGAAAAGAAATGACAATTTTGTTACGAAATGTTGATTTCTATTGTGAACAACTAATAAGGTAAACTTGGTAAATATGGACACAAACATTTAATTTAAAATATACTATACTAAAACACTTTCCATTTGTGCGGAAATTAAGAAACTTCAAACTTTAGAGTATAGTCTTTCAAATGGTATATGAACAAACTTCTAACTCTTGTTGCTATGCGTACAAAGAGGCTCCGCAACGAATTCTACAATTTCCCATATTGGACTAATACTTTAGTTAACAGTTACCGGAAATACGGTCATGTTGTATTATAAATAAGACAAGAGAGACTGGATCTCAACAATTACCTTTTCCAAACATCAATGATTTTTACACAAATTACATGTTTGGCAAATGAGAAAAGAAGTAAAATTAAACTTTTATGTTGTTTTTGTTGTTTCTCATCCCCGAGATCAGCAGAGCTAGATCAGGTCCATGAGTCCATTCAACCTGAAGAAGTCCAAAACCAATAGGATCTTGCAACCCTGGTAAGCCCAAACAAGATAAAATGTGGCGGAGGCTTGGAGAAGAACACTTTGTGCAAATTTCGAAGTGTTTAATGCCGTCGACAAAAGTCAATGACGTCAGATGACCACTAAGGAAACGAGTACGCGCAGTTTGATCTCGGCTACTGCTGCACCGAACCAAGCCACCAGGGCATTTGCTTTGTAAATTGTGATGGGTCTCCCAAATTTTTCCTTATTTCCTTTTGCCCTTCTTTAAAACAAATTAAAGGTTTCCAAATTTTGAATTTTGAGTGGGGGTTGGCAGGGCCCTTGTAACCCCTTTTTCATGGGGATGGGGTAAAAGGCCTTTATTCGTTAACCTTTTGGAAAAAGGGCAAAAATTAGGGAGCCGGCAGGCTTGGGTACTGGCAAATGGGGTCAGCTTCTATAGTGGCCTACCCAGGGAGAACGAAGTCACAATTTCCCGGGGGGTTACCATCCCACCCACTCCCTACACATGTTTACTTTCCCCCCGCCACGATGGGGAGGGCTGTAGGACTGAGCGTCAAAATTACCTGTGGTGATTGGTATCCGCCTATGTGGTGCCGCACTAAAAAGAGATAGCAGCTTCCGGGGAATGTACTAGGTTTGCAATGGTTAATCACCAATCCGCAGCCCATTAGAAATAAAAAAAAAGTTTCATAAATACTGTGAATCAAAATTTTAATTCTACTATAAGTTTAACCTAAAACATTTCTACATTTAAACTATGTATGTGCGTCAGTAATTTCTCATTATTCTTTTTATGTCATTTCAAAGTCACAGGAATATATGAAGTAACTATTTATCAAATTAAATATACCTTAATCAAGTAAGTATTTCGACTTGCTGAGAGAGTTTAATACTAGGTCTGATTTTTATTCAACTCTAAACAACTTAACATGAAAATTATTTGACATTAAATTTACTGTGAGTGAATATTAACGTCGCGTTGTTCAGCTACTCGAGGGCTTTTAGCGACGGACCTCGTAATTTTGAACCATGGTCAAGTGACGAGGATGACACCTAAGCTGACACCCTCTTCTCCTAACATCCACATCACACCAACAGGAGAAGATTTGAGCCTCGACATACTTAAGGGGCATCGGCCCCCTCAGCACGGCGGATCTTCAGCTCCACTAGGCTCGAACTCTTAACACGCCGGCTACGAGTCCGACACCTTACACTAGGTTTCCGTTGCCACTGACTTTAAGTTGAAGTTTAAGAAAATGTTCTATAAACTGAATATTTCTTTGAGATGTACTGATTAAGAGATCTTTATCAAGTTATCCTTTAAATCCAACATCAATTCATTTTCATCTTTTTTTCCTCAAACCTATCCTAAAAAATATATTGCACCTTTCATTATTTATGAATAATTCTTGGACACAGATTGTTATTTTACAGATGTCAATGGTAATAACTATTTAAAATTGTTTTAATACAGAAAAAGAAACTGGGCACATTGTAAGAATCCTTTTATTTTATAATGCTCTCATTGTTTAAATCGTACAAACAAGTAACAAATCATGTTCATTTGAAGTAATAACTGCACAGAATATCCAAATTTCAGACTAAATATAAAAATGAATTGTAACACATTATGTATGAAAACTTTTCAAAGATTCTATATAACATAGATAGAAGTATCATTTTCCTTCTATCATATAAAAACGTAATTCCACATTCTGTCAAGAGAAGAGATGTCATCTTGAAAATTTTATGCATTTTTATCCTCAAATGAATTGATAAAAATATATAAAATTTATGATTAATATCATTCTCAAGCTTAAGTGGAAAATAATGTGTCCATAGTCAGACCTTTTGAAATTTTAGAATGCAAATAGTGATAATAAAAGTGATGACTTTTATTAAAAGATAGTGGAAAGACAGATGAAGAAAGCGAAGTATTATAGATGCTAATAAATGGACTGATATGAATAAAAGAAGGATGGATAAAATGCACTAATAGGACAAGATATAAATATTTGAGGGTTGAAAAATATAAATTTTGACAAAAGAGACAGTGTTAAAACTTTGAGAGATGTTTTAAAAAATTGTGATATTAAAAGCAGAAGAAAACTATAACATGATGAGAAAAACAAGACGAATTTTTTAAATGTTATTTAAATAGTAAAAAAGAGTCTGTGTGAACAAAGCTAGTACAAGAATTTTTCTCGTTCAAAGGTACCTTTTGCCACTGTACAAAAATATTTTAACTATAAAGTTTATATTAAATTTGCTTAAATACTTGATGTTCAGTGGCGTAGCTACCAATGGGCTAGGCGGCGCCATGCACCGGGGCCCTCGGACCCTGACCATCAAGCAAGCTGAATTTGCGATAATTTCTCCCAAATTTAAGATATAAATGTAGGATATCCCATTTGTAAAAGGTTAGCGTCGCTTTTAAAACGCCGACATCAACCTTTTTAGGCAGAGGCCCACTAACACCCGTCGAGAAACGTCGTATTTCGCGCGTCAGCGCCGTTCATCCGCGCCAAGCGGTAAGTCTTAATGGCACCATAATGAGTTCTATTTAATCTCAATTGAATTCCTTAAAGTAATGTGATCTAACTTTCCTATTCTTCCGAAATATGCTTATCTAACCTTCCTATTCTTTTGAAATATTCCCCATGTAAATACTCCCCTATAATTCATAATAAATTATTTAGTTTTCAACTAGTTTCTTTCTTAAACTATGTTGTCTATTTTATTTCAAAATTAACTAATACACACTAAAAACCCCTAGACACCACGCCAATAAAAACCCCGCTGTCTGAAGAATCCGACCTTTTGGAAGATTTAGGTTAGATTCCCACATAAATATAAAAGGTTGCAACATAACTATAAACATCGCAACTCATTTGAAAGTAATTTCGAATATTTAGGGAATTCCTCTAAATTTTGTTGTTCAGTGTTGCGAGCTTTACTTATTGAAAAATTTGTTATTTTAAATTTTTTCATTTTTCAATAAACTGTTATTTGAAAATAAATTTCAATCATTTTGTAACTCTAAGCCCTCTGGTGGTTGAGTTCTGATCCTCCCGAATAAATAAATAAATAGCTAGGGTTCCTCCCTCAACAACGTTTTGTAGCGTAGTATTACGTTTCTGCTTCCTTTCAACGTCAGGAAGTACTCAAGTACATACAAATTATGTTGGATAAATTATAAAACTATGATTACAGATAAAAAAAAAGAAAGAAAGACCTCCACCCTCCCCAGTGGTGCATTTAAACGCAAACAATTCCAAGAAAGAGAAGATAGTAAACAAAAATTGTAGCTTTGCATATTCAAAATATTCTTAGATTTTTATTTTTTTTACTTGATAAAAATCCAGCTAAGATAAAACCCTAGGGTTTTTTCTTTCACCGGGGCCTTTGGATACCTAGCTACGCCACTGTTGATGTTCTGGAAAAATATCCCCTCATAGTTTTTCATGCTTAAATAAATGAAGCTATAGGTAAATCAAGTCTCATATAGCAACAATCTGAAAATTGAAATAAGCAATAGAATTTGTTTGGCTAATAGAAATTTTCATGGCCTCAGAAACCAATTCAAGTCATTTCTATAAACACCAAGTTGAGCATATATAAAACTTTAATCTGGCCTATTGCTCTGTAAGGAAGTGAATGTTGGATCCTCAATAAAGCAGAGGAAGAAATATTGCTCATTTTTGAAAGAAAAATTTTAAGGAAAATCTTTGGACCTATTCAAGAGAACAATGAGGGTAGAATTCTTTACAATCATGAAATTTACAGGAAATATGGAAAATATGGCGGAACTGACATTGTGAGAACTATAAAAGCATCACATATTAATTGGCTGGGACATCTGTACAGATATGCCAATGCTTTTCCTACCAAAAAAGTAACTTTTTCGAAAATTGAAGAGACCAGAGGTAGAGGACGACCATCTACACCAGGGATGGCGAACCAATGGCACGCGTGCCATTGATGGCAAGCGAAAGAATATTTTAGGCACGCCACCGATGAAAAATGGTTTGCATTTTAGATGAAAATAACTAAGTTCACTATAAAGTATTATGAACAAATGCAAGTGTTCAGTCGCGGTGAGACGTTTGTTGAGCAGACAAGTTTGTTATGTCTTGCCTAGTTACGTCGTGTATTACAATTGCTAATGATGCAAAGTTTATCTACGTATAGTGGGTGGGTGTATGTAACTATTTCTAGATTTATTCAAGTTGCTTAAAAAATATATTCTAACGTTTACATTAGTGGTTCAGCTTGCATACATCTAATTTATCAATGATCTAATTCTTGTCTTGTAAGTCTAATTCATCAAGTAACTCTCACGGCTTTATTTTTGAAATTTTTAATGACCTGAGACAAACGCGAAAGTGCAGACACTACAGAAATTTCGTACAAGTACTCAATTTCCAAAAAAACAAAGAAATCTGCATATGCGCCCGCAGTCGTGCACATAAAGTGGTTTTTTTTATGGGTGTGATCAAGTGAGACCCCATAGAACAGTCAATTCGTCGACACAACTATATATTTAAGGTTTATTTGCGTTAAATTTACGATTTTTAGAACTGCTATTTAACATGGCTAGTTCAGCAAAAAAAAAGTGCAAGATAGTAAGGGTAACAGAGAATTTCAAACTTAGTGGACTGAGAAATATGGCATGATTAGTAAAGGCGTGTGTTTTACGTGTTGTAACAGTGATATGTAGAACCATTGTCTGTAAAATGACATTTTGAAACAAATCGCAAATTCTTTAGTAAAAAACGTGAACCAGAGCAAAAAGAATTAATTACAAGTGCAATAAAAGACAGAAATAAACCGTCGACGTTTGTGATTAAATATGTAAGCAAAAATTGTCACTCAAGCGCGGCAAGTTACTCGGCTGCAAATGCCATTGCTCGGCATGGTAAACCTTTTCAAGAGGGAGAGTTTTTGAAGGAAGCTTGGTTGGCATGCGCGCCCTCACTTTTTGATGATTTTGATAATAAAGATAAGATAATTCAAAGATATTCCTCTATCTAGAAACACAATAAAAGATAGAATCTTGAAACTGGCCAAAAATGTTACAGATCAACAAAAAAATGACGTTAACTGCGCTCCTTTTATATCGACGAAAGTATTGACATCACTAAATCTGTACGTTTAGCTATCTTTGCTCGATATTGTGTAGGAAACGTCATTAAGGAAGAATGAATTAATTGCGATAACATCATTGAGTTAACAACTACAAAGGGCACAGATATTTGTACGCCAGTAAGAAATTCGCTTGCTACGAAAAAAAATAGATCTGAAAAATTGTTTCAGTGACCACTGATGGTGCTCCAAATATGGTAGGCAAAAAAAATAGTTTCATTTCTTTATTTGAAACAGACATAGGACATTCGATTTTTGAATGCCACTGCATTATTCAGCAACAAGCCTTTCTCTCGTGCAAAGAGTGGTTTAACATCTCTTGATAATGCAATAACGTTAATCACAAAAATAGTCAACCTCATATCGTCGCAGGCCTTAAATAAGCGAAAGTTTTATGCTTCGTTGGATGAAGTCAATTCGGTGTGTAGTGGTTTACTAATGTATAATAATGTTCACTGGTTTAGCCGCGGGAACGTACTTCAAAGATTTGTTGATTGCTTGGAAGAAACCAGACTGTTTCTGCAAAAAGAGAGCAAAATTGAACAATATCCACAGTTGCTGGATATTATGTGGCTTTTAAAATTGATGTTTTTTACAGACATATGCCAACATTTCAATTAATTGAACGTAAAACTTCAAGGCACGAATAAAACAGTTATAGTCATGATGGATCTTATTCGCGCTTTTGAAGCTAAACTGTATATTTTCAGAAACGATATTATTACAAGAAACTACAAGTATTTCCCAAACTTGAGAAAAAATATCAAAGATTTAGATGCCCATGAGAAACGAAATGAAGAAACAGTTATTGATAAATTTATTTCCTTAATTGATCCTTTAATCAAAGAATTTTCAGCGAGATTTTCTCAGTTCAAGGAATTATCGGAAACGTTCAAATTTATTATGTACCCTGATGAGATTTCATTTGATAAACTGAACTTGTCCTAATTTGATTGGTTGGAAATTGAAGAATTTGAAATGCAACTTACTGATTCCCAGTCTGGTTCAATATGGATTCAAAAGTTTATTGAAACAAGGAAAGAGTTGGAATTGACTGAAGCGGAAAGATCAACAAACAATATAAGTAAAAATGCCAGTAACAAATTTTTAAAACATGGAATTCTATTCCAGACGCATTTAACTGTTTGAAAAAGCTGACATGCTATTTTAACCATATTTTCATCTACCATTATTTTCAGAGATGAATAACATCAAAGAATCGCTTAGAAAGCGTTTAAAGACTCTAATTCAGCATGCATTCTGCTAATATCTTACAATCCTGATATATTATTTGTCATCTAATCTACAGCAACAGAATTCACACTAATGTTACTTTAATTTAAATTACATGTATAACTAAAACATTTACAACTATACAGTACAAAATGTATTTTTTCGTATTAAATAAAGAATTTTGATTTGTTCGCATTTAGTTTTATTAGTTTATCAATAATCACAAGTCAAAATTACTCGATGGCACACCTATAACTCATTAAACATTTTTTTAGAAAAAAATGGCACGTTGATCCAAAAAGGTTCGCCACCCCTGATCTATACGATGGTTAGACGATGTTGAAAAGGACCTCCACTAATGGGAATCAACTGATGGAAGACCATCGGGACTGATAGAGTCAACTGGAGGAGGATCGGCGAGTCAGCCTTGACCTGCAAAAGGCTGTTTAACCTATGAAGAAAAAGAAGGTAGGTAATGTTTGGGTGTTCTTAAGTAAGTAATCCTAATGTGCTTGTTTGAATTTTTACTGCACGCAGAAGCTATCAATCACTGGCACATCATCAATGAATGCGGAAAAAGAAGCTAGTGCTGTTCGGCTTTTCTTTGCTATGAAATAATAGAAAAACTCTTGAGAAACTCCACACTATCAAATTTATGCAAAGCTTGACTATACCCTACTGAAAATGATCAAATAGATTCCTCAGGCCTTCGAAATTGTAGCATCCAACATTTCCGAGGTTAAAAAAATTTCAGAATCAATATCAAAATCATGTTAACTATCTTCTTTTACTACAGTGGCGGAGATTCCTGACTTGGATGCCCCATATGGTATGTCCATCATCAAGAAGTATTACTAACAGGTTCTGCTTAATGTTCGTGACTATAGACGTCAGTATACAATACGTTCGTGGTGCAAATAGCCGGACTTATTGGCAAAAAGCAAATAACAACTCCACCATATGACGCACCCACTCATTCTTAACATTGATACAGATTTTTCTAGCCAAACACAGAACACCTATGCTTCGTTGTGTTCTCTACTGTCCCGGGATGGTTTCTTAGCACTTCTTGCTTTTCCCTCAACTGAAAATATCTCTGAAGGGAATCATATTTCAACCCAGAAAAAACATGATGCAGAATGCGTTGGAACTATCTGCGTACCCTCTCAAAAAAGGCGTCGTTTCAGTTGTACTTTCGACAGAGATTGAATGGTGGAAGAAGTGCGTCGCAGCCCCAGGGGACTATACTGAAGGAGATTAGTGTAGGATAATTGTAATTGAATCCAAGTATTTTTCTTATTAGCAAAGGTTAGTGAGATATTTTTTTAATAAGCCGCTTATATGTTGGTTATATACTTATTTGAATTGATACAAACGTATAGTATTCAAACAAATAATATTTTTAGAGAAATAAAGGTAGAATTCATTCCCTAAAGACGAAATTTTACCCTAAACATGTGTATATTTTGTAGGATAATTTTAAATTACAAGAAACTTGGGCTGCAATTAAAAATCAAAGCCCTTCCTAAACTTTTAATTAGTTGTATCTTTAAGTTTTGTTATAGTTAAAATTTTAAAAATTCTTAATTGTATTGTTTGACCATGTTATTATTACTACATATTAAAATTCATCATAATACTAGAAATACTGCAATGGTATTCAAAATTAAGGAAATTTTCACTTTCGGTAAATTATTTCCAGAAATATATTGTTTTACCCTCGTGTTACTTCTTAGTACGACGTTAGTAAAAATTGGTCAAGCAAACAGAAGTATCAGACACATTTTAATGAAATACGGTAAGTACAAAGGTTGATAGAACGCAAAAAAAACCATATAGAAATTTGGTACATGCACACAATCGTGAGTACGGTGTATCACAGTGCAGAAAATTCTAAAAGAAAGGTTACTAAAGAGGAAACAAAAAAATGAGTTCATAAAATGTAAGGTCCATTCTTAGAATGGACTCGATTCATCTGACGTCATAATTACATGATGGTGGTACGTTAAACAAATATCCACGTGTTTCATTCGTGTTTGATTTGACTTATTTTGGCGGCATTTTTGGATTTGCATATCTACTATTATATAACAAAATGAAATCCTTTCTTTCCTTTAACTTAAAAAAACCATACAATTTTTATTTTTATGTATTACTCTGATAGTTTTATAAATAATTTTTTCTTTAATTTTACATTAATATTTCTTTATTTTTATCGCAGAATTACAATTTGTAGATTCTCGGAGCACCTATCGTTAAATTATATAGCTTGGCTATCGATTCCGGTCGCTAAAAACACCTATCGCTAAATTAAGTTGCTTGGCGATCGTTTCCGTTCGCCAAAAAAATTAACATCGCCAAGGCACCTTTAACACTTAATTATTAAGTATAAAGGATTTTGTTCAATTGAACGATCCATAACTTTTTGAAACACAATGTAGATGGCAAACTAATTACTAAATCTAAAAGTATACGGAAACACAAGACTCGAGGTCAAAAAATAGAAGTATAAACTAAGCTTAAATCTAATACGGTAAACTAAAACTATGTATATATTTAATAACTATATAAAAAGCAAAAGACTAGAAAATATATTAAAAATATTTAGAGTACTGAAAAACTTTAAAGAATAAAAAAATTTAATGAAAGCAAAATCGATGGTTAACATACAACCATAAGTGTAATACGATTAGCTGTTATTGCTTACTTGACAATCACGTGATGACCAGCAAACGGTCACAGCGCCCTCTATGGATGAATTGATCCCATACCTCTCGTCTGGCTTCTGAGTACGACATCAATAAACAGTCAATCGAAGCAACATTAGAACCATTGACGATGGATCTCGTAATTTTGAAACACAGTGAAGAGACGAGGAAGATATCTGATTCTCGTGTGCCTGGCACTCTAAACTCCCGCATTACACAAAATGAAAGCGTTGAGACTCAAAAGATTTAACGTGCATCAGCTCCTCTAAACTATGGGTCTTAAATAGCACCAGGACTCGAGCCCGTGACTCGACAGAAACAACACCCCGACCACGAATTTGCGACCATGCTTACTCGGCTCAACAACTAAAATAAAAATTAGATGGAAAATTTGATGGGAAAGGAATCCAGCTTTCGAGCTCAGCTAGTATAATTAAAATGATAACTTAACTCGCACAGAGGCGCAACAGCCCATGAGGGCCATGGTCTACTGTGCCCATCTCAGTTTCCCTGACCTTGGGCACTGAGGTGCATGAGCAGATATTCTAGTCAGGTGGTCAGTATGTCGAGAAAAAAATGATTATAAAGCTTTTAAATTACTAAGTAGTATTAAAAATTATTAGCACCTTGATTTTTTGATGTTCAATAACTTCTTGCTTAATTTATACTCAGAATTGATTTCAACTTATTTGCTGAAAGCATTTATTGAAAATGATCATTGAATTCAATTTATATATATTTTTTATTGATATACAAAATTTTTAGTTTTCTATTATATGTTACGTTTTATTTTTTGACTTAATTTGTAAAATAAATGTTTTAATTGTTACACTATGTTACTTTTAATTGCATATTTTTACAAAAAAAGAATGTTAATTCTTCACTATCTTATCAGAATTAAAGCACACATTATTTCCTATTCTTTTCCAATACAAAGGCGTACTGAAAATTATTCAGGAATCCTTGTTGAATTTAAACACACACGAGCGAAACTTGTTTCATTAACTACAGTGAATAATGCAACAAAGTGTGACATGTTAAACATCTCGCTATCAAAAAGATGCTAAAGTAAATAAAAATCCTATTTTTGAAAAATAAGATCATAAAAAAAGAACGCAAACAGTGCTTGCTTTCAGCTTTGTTTTTCACGGTCTATCTCTCCAAGATAACAGAATGCAAAAGCGCAGTTTGTATTGATTTTGAGAGCTGTATTTTATAAAAATAAAACTTTTAACCACACATATTGATGGTTATTGCAGTCATAATTTTTTATGAAAGTGTTTAAGAGTTAATTAAATAAAAACCAACTGATTGAGTGACTGCTTATTAAAGACGCACTATAAAGTAACACGAGAGTAAATAGAATAGGCCGATTCTTCGACAAAAAGCTGCACACGGTTATTTAAAAACAACTAAACTCAGCAGCAGGAAGGAAAAACTCAACTCGACCACCACCAGTGCTGAGTGGCCTTGCATATTGAAAACCGAAACCAAAACTATACCAGGAGGAAACAACTCAACTCAGCAGCAGGAGGGAAACAAATCGGAGAAAAAAATGGGAAGGGGGGAGGAAAATCCAACTCAACTGCAGCCTGTTAAGCCTTCTGTCGTAGAAATGGCCTATTCTATCTACTCTCGAGGTTTATTGGTGTTGTACCTAGTAATTTTGAGGCACAATAACATGATGAGGACAACACATTAGCTGGCCCCTCACTTTCCAAAGTACCTTGTTATGAAAAAGTGAGGATTTTGATTCTCGACAAATTTAACATGCAGCAACCCTTCTATATGATAGGTCTTTAGTGACACCGAAACTCAAACCCCCGAAGAACGGAAACAAAGCCGTCTACCATCGTGAACATGAACATTCATCCACCACAGCCAAAATAAAAGCCAAATCGAATATTAGGAGGAAAAACAATCTAGTGTAAAATTTCGAAAAAATAAAAGTGACGATCGAAAAGGCTAATTTTTCAAAAAAGATTTTTAAGAGTTCTCTTTGTGAATTTCGGATCTAAAAATGCGTTAATACATCACTGCCTGTGTGAACATAAAATTTACGTCGAACTTATAAACATTCTATAAATGCAGAGTTTTTCATGCATTAAGTTAAATCTCAATTTCGAAGTCATATTAGTAGGAGATTCTTTCATATAAAAAATTAATTGATGCCAAAAAAAGGTGAAATATATTAAAATATGCTTTTTTCTACATGTTAACAAAGTTAAAATATGATGTTGATGATTATAAAACAATTCTATTTGAAAAAATTTTCGATTTTAAACATCATTCATTTAGATTATGGAAAAAAGTATGAATGGAGTAACTGTGTCTCTGCGTATGATACTTTTATAAAAATTAGGTCAGGGTTTCTTTATTCCCCTCACCTTTCACTACGAACCGATTTAATCGAATGTTAGCTTACTTATACTAAAGATTGAAATTAATCTAAAGATAGATCGGTGACATATATCAGCAAAAAGCCACGCGAGCTGCATAGTGCTTAATGGATTTTTATTCAGGTACGGTATTGATTCTCTAGAAAATGTTGAGGAAGGCCTGGATATTTAATACAAAACTGTTTCAGTAAAAATTGCTTTTCTTTTTTGAAGTATTGTATTTATTGCTCAAAAATTCATGTATGTGAGTGTGCTTGCGTTCATATATATATATATATATATATATACAGTTGGGCCCCATTTAATGAAACCCTATTTAATGAATTTTGCGATTTAACGAATTCTTCTCTTTCCCCGATTAAAATGAAGGCAAAAAAACCTATTTAATGAATAATAAATCCCGAATTAACGAATTATTTCAGGGAGCTGGAAAATTTTATTTTATTAGTCTGTATTAGAAAAAGATTAGATTTTTTTTCAAAAGACATCCTTTTGTTCGGAAAAGGGAAAACGGAAAAGGGTGAAGATCATTATTAGACTTAACAGTTGCAGATAAGTCAAGATTAAGACCTATCGTATGAGTCTTGAGTAGGACAAGGAATTCCTTTCTTATCTCATTCCAATCCACAACGCAGGGGATATTTCAAGTTTTGAACGAAAATGATTCACATTTGATGACCGCCTGCATCTGTGTAGCTGAAGTTGAGGAAATTGATAATTTATCGGAACCAATGGGTAGCAATTCTGTTGCAGAATTGATAATGAAACCCTATTAAAATTATTCTAATGTTTTGTATTGATTGTGGAAACTGAAAGCATACCTCTCTCTTATGCAGCAGGATGTAAATGATGCAGTATTATCTTCTCTGCATACAGTCGATAAAGAACTCTTTCGAGTCAGGAATCACAATAAGATTTTCAAACATCTATTAGTTAGTATTTTTAAATTTCCAATTGACTGGTGCGTGATAATTCAGAAATAATATTTTTAACTGTTGAATAAAAAGCGTGTAATTTCTAACTAGGGACTGTGTGTGTGTGTAATTTCTTACAGAATTTCCAAAAAGTAAGCTCAAAAAACTTGCATTTTACATGGACCCCGATGAAACGAAAAACCCCGAATTAACTAACAAAATGTTCGTTAAATAGGGGAGTTCTAAAAGGTAACTTAAACGTAAACTAAAAGATAATGATTTAGCAGTTATTGAAATATACAATCCAACTCATAATCGGGACGGATGGTGTTGTTTTGCATTGCTGAAAGTTGTCTTCATGAATGAATAAGAAACTGTCTCACGAAAAGTATCTATGTTTTCTTCTATACTGGATGTACACAAATGAAAAGTAACTGAATTGGAGACAAATAACGTCCTGCAAATGTAGCACTAAGGGTAGCTATGGAAGTGAGTGAGTGAGTGAGTTTGGCGTTTTATGGCGCAAGAACCAGTTTTGGCTATACTGCGCCAAATATTCATAGGTCTGTGGTCTGGACGGGAAAAGAAGAAAAGGAGAAATTGGACGACAAGATGGAGGGTCGAAAATAGAGAAGGATCACTGGGTTACCCCGGGGTCGTGACACCCGTGTTTACCATAGATAGTAAACCCCTTGGGAAAAGGAAAAGATCACTAGGGTACCTCGGGATTGTGACACCCGTACCCACCTAAAGAAGGTGAGCCCCCTGAGGGGGTAGCTATGGAAATGGAAAGCAAAAGTATTGAGCAGTTTTCCGGTACTGTTAGAACTGATACGAAAGAATCCATTAATAGTAAAAACAGTATGAATATAAGATGAAACATACATCTAAAAAAGCATTTTATCCGGAGCTTGTTGTTGGGACTCGACGGATGGGTCTGTTTATTTCGGAAGTGCTATAAGCACTGAGCTTTTTCAAGAGCTACTGTGTCACAGAGGTACCGTGAGTACGTAGATTTTGGAAAAAAACCAACTTACCAAAGCCCAATTTTTGAGGACACAACAGAGTTTAAGACATCAACAATTAACTCGCTTTGTAGCAGAGGATAAATAGGTCACACTACAAGAGATCACTATGAGAATACTATACACATAAAATGCTACTCGATGAAGGAATCATCCAACAAGCGGGGAATTTATACAATGTATAGATCTCTACGAGAAACGCAAATTATTAATACTGAGTACACTAGCATTTCAAGCTACAAGCGCTGAACAAGATTACTGTTTTCAAGTACTAAAAAATTGTGTTTTCCTTTTTTTCCCCTTAAGAATAGTTAGTGGACCTCATTGAAGAATATGGAAGTCTGTGACATCTCACGCGTTCTTCCTCTAACATAACCTCTGTGTTCTTTGACGGCCACGATTAATGGCAAATCTTTTCCAACCCAAATCCAAGAAGTGAAACGAAGCATAGATGCAAATAAGATAACCTTTAAAAGGATAGAAGTTTTAGTGAGCGTGATGGCAATTTAGAGAAAGTTCAGTTCAGAGAAGATATGAGTGTTGATTGACGGCTTATCTAGAATCCCGTAAAGCTTCAAGCATTATAACCAAGGGCTACCATTGTACGACCCCTTAGAAATATTTGAAGTAGATTGACGTTGAGTATTCAACCAAGGTAGGAAGATTATATTCTGAACGCGAATATATTATTGATATTGAGATTAGGCGGATATAATATAATTATATTGATAAGTGATCTAATTGCGCGATCTGTGTTGATTAAGACTACGTGTTTTGGTTTATTCTCACTTAATATAAGTTTGTTCGATATCTATATCTAAGTTAAATTTAATAAAATCATATTAAGAATTCTAAAAATATCTCATCATTTCGAGAATCCCACACCTCTAACTTACGCTGAAACCCCACGATATGGTCATCGAAGGACTGCCATGTCGCAAGTCAACTGATCACGTTTCTGAGTTTCACATATGAAGAATTGTGACTTACAGAAATTATGGATTATTCGTCACAGAGAAATCGCTGCCTATGTTTAAAGAAATTATACTACAGTGATGTTTCGAAATGACATTATATAATATAAGCCAAAAAGAGATGGATCTACCGAAGGGAACAATTGCAACATCCTTATCGCACTACCAAGCGGGAGAACAGGCATGTGGTTTGCATGGTAATGACCAGTCCCATTGTAACTTCGAGAACCATAGTGCAAGGCTTAGGATTTGATGCACAACAATCCGTGTCAGCCCATACTATTCGACATCGTCAACAAAAAATGGGGGAGATTTCTGCAAAAGGTTCATTGTTGCGATTAACCTTACCCGTCCACTACAGGTGTATGTGACACTGGTGCGTTGAACACAGGGCATGGACAAACGAAATCGCAAATGAATTGCAATCTATCTTCACTGCTTGACAATTGCTAAGAAACATTTACGTTTTTTGGAATAATTAAAAATATACAGTGATTGAAGAAATGAAACTAAGTACATATTTAGTAGGGATGATGTGCATTTATTATAGTGTAAAATGGTACAAATATCGCCACATCGAAGAATTAAAAAACTTACAAATAAAAAAAGATGCTCCTTGGATGATTTCCAAACAGCCAAAAATTGGCCTTCAGGTCAGAATGATGCAGACATGAGTACCTTAGTAAGATGTGTGTTGACCATGGATACCAATGCACATTTTGCACTTGTTCTCCATGCTCTTCACTCAACTATCGAGGAGGGGGATATTGTCCCATTCCTCTCTCAAGGTGATTTTGAGCTCTTCAACAGTACGGGGAGGGATAGTTCTTTATGCAAAACGTCTGCCAAAAATATCCCAGGTATGTTCAATGGGATTTAGGTCTGGAGAATAAGCAGGCCATTCCATATGGAGAATATGTTCACTTTGTAGGGAGTCCGATACCTCAACTCGTCTGTGTGGTCGCGCATGATCGGCCATAAACAGAAAGTCTAGACCTACAACTTAACTCAGTGGCGCAACAGCCCATGAGGGCCAAGGCCTACTGTGCTCAACTCAGTATACGTGACCTTGGGCCCTGAGGTGCATGAGCAGATGTTCCGGTCTGGTGGTCAATCTGATGCGAAATTCCCACTGTTAAGTTCCCAAGTAAGCTTGGTCCCACTGAAGGGATGAAAGGCTTATTCAACCTTGCCCATCCCGGGTTTTGAACCTCGGACCTGTGGTGTGGAAGCACTATGTACTAACTACTCAGCCACTGGGCTTTAGTATGGACCTACAGCACCCCTAAAAATACGAACATGATCCATAACAATCTATCTGCAATACCGTTGTGATGTAACGCTTCCTCGCTTAAAGATGTGAAACGGTGTTCTGCCATTGTGCGTGATGCCTGCCCACTCCATCATACCTGAGCCATACCAATAACGTTCACAAACAAATTTTTGTGTATAACGTAATCCACGCTCTCTCCACAGTAATTGGTGGCCAGAATCACTTGTTACACTAAAACGAGATTAGAAGAACATCACTCTAGACCAATTTTGGTAATCCCAGCCAACATGTTCCTAACACTAGTGTAATCTCTCTCGACGATGGTGTGGTTGAAGTGGGATGCAATGAATCGGCTTCCATGTATGCAAACAAACTTGATTTAATCACCGTGAGATGGTTCTTGCTGAAACATGTGTACCGGTAGAGGTTATAAGGTATGCTGCTATCTGGCCAGAAGTGAAATTTGTGTTCCTTTTTGCCACGAGGGCTACATAGCGATTCCCTAAAGGTGTGTTCCTATTACGACCCCCGGCATGCTTTTTCACCTTCTGTGGCCTTCTTTAATCACAAGATGACACTTTTTGATACACCCATTGCAGAAGCTACAGTGGTGACACTTTGACCTGCTTCCAGTCGTCCAATTGCTCACCCACGATCACGATCGTAGTCACTCAAATAATGTCTTGCTGACATTTTGCTCTTAATTAATGCAAGAACAAAACAAAATTTCAGAGTAAACACTTTTATAACATCCAGCAATATTTTCGTCAAACAAACAGCATGAATTTTCGTATAAATCATGAGCTTGTATGCACTTTTATACAGATAACGAGTCCTGGTCTCTACCAAGCCCTCTGAACTTGTTTACTTTTATTGGTCAATTGTCTGAGACGCAATTTCGCATAAATCACTCGTTCCTTGCAATAGTCAAACACTGTATAATGCCACGATGGTCGTATGGGAATATGGTGGTAAAGCGATAAAGATTTCATGACTTTGCATTGCACATCGCAACACCGGTTCTTCACTTGGTGTAACTAGACTCAAAGGGTGTCACTAGATTTTACTCACTTACCTCAAAAAATTATCAAAAAAAAAGTTGGTCAGTTTTCTGAGACGCAATTTCGCATAAATCACTCGTTCCTTGCAATTGTCAAACAGTGTATAATACCACGATGGTCGTATGGGAATATGGTGGTAAAGCGATAAAGACTTCATGACTCTTGTATTGCACATTGCAACACCGGTTCTTCACTTGGTGTAACTAGACTCAAAGGGTGTCACTAGATTTTACTCACTTACCTCAAAAAATTATCAAAAAAAAAGTTGGCTGTCTTTTGCTTTAAATGCTGTTGAAAATATTGCATGCATGACAGTGCCAAAGTCACTGATGCTTTAAAATAAGCTTCTTTTACCCCTGTCGTTCATGTCTTACATGAAGTTTTGAATATATCCAAATGTTTTGGAGCATAATTTTAAATTTTATTAATATATGATTTAGTTCAGCTCTCTGGTATTCAAACAAAGTAAAATAACCCGCTTAAAACATTAATAAAATGTAGTAATTTTTTTCTGTTTTTGACGCCATCAATATTTTCTACCTAATACGATGTTTATCAGATTTTTTTAATTTACTCAAATGATTTAAAAATATATTTGATCATAATAGATGGATTTTTATAAATGTATTTTTATTTTGAAACAGATGTTAAATGGAAGTCTAACCTCAATTCTTATAGACATCTTAATTTCAGAGTTCCAAGGAAAATAAGCTCACAAAAAACACAGAGTAAGAAATCTAACTCTATCAATTCTTATTATTTGATTAAATCATACCACTGACTGTTATCCTGAGAGATAAAATAAAAATAAATATTAACCTGAATAAAACAGAATAATTTGATATAGTACGCGCGAAAAAAAAGAGAAAAGTTTAATATAACTGTTGAGACAAAACTACAATATGTAAAAAGGATAGAGGTGAGTGGTTTTGAACTGTCTTAGAATTATAATTTATTCACCAAAAAAATACCGTGAAATCTGGCGTAATACGCGCACTTTTAACACAAAAAATAAGGTCGAAATTAGGGGGTGTGCATTATACGCTGGGTATAAAAATGATAGCTTTAAAAATAAGAGAAGAAATGAGCATGAAAAAAAATTAGACTTCTATTTGTACCGAAATACTGTTTATTTAAAAGAAATGACATGCTTTATGAACTTTGTTGTATTAATAAAAGTGCACTACTTTTTTGAAAGCCTAGGATAATATCACAAAAAAGGAAGTCAAAACATAAAAGCATGGCATACACACAGTTTAGGTTTCTTCGTAAAAAGTGTGTAAGCGTTATACGGCGAATATACCAAAATCAAAAACTGCAGCTTGAAAGTATAGGTCCCCTCAGGGAGCTCACCTTCTTTAGGTGGGTACGGGTGTCACAATCCCGAGGTACCCTAGTGATCTTTTCCTTTTCCCAGGGGGCTTACTATCTTTGGTAAACACGGGTGTCACGACCCCGGGGTACCCCAGTGATCCTTCTCTATTTTCGACCCTCCATCTTGTCATCCAATTTCTTCTTTTCCCGTCCAGACCACAGACCTATGAATGTTTGGCGCAGTATAGCCAAAACTGGCTCTTGCGCCATAAAACACCAAACTCAACTCAACTTGAAAGTATAGGTGGAGGTATACGCTGGATTTTACAGTAAGATCTAATAACACACACATTTAGAAAAAATAAGGAATCACAATTAATTATAAAATGTAAAGGAAAGTTAGCAATAAACTGATTTATATAATAATTTCGGCTACCTGTTAAATAGATTTCCTTTAAATGTAATATTGAGTTAAGAATAGTAGTCCTGCAAACACAAATTTTCGTTAATGAATGCAGAATTGAAATGCTATTTATTTTTATATGAAATTAGTTTTGGGAGATTAACATTGCACACTTAAGCTGCTCATTGGGGGAAAGATATGAGCATGACGCTTTGAACTAAAGTCAAAAGGCAAAGACAACACTTAAAAAATACCATCTCATTCTCCAAATTTATGTACCAACCTTTTAAAATAAAACACTCACGGATAAAAGTAAATGCAGCGACATATTTTCCGAAAGTACATAAAAATAAATAAATATTATATGACCACATAGAAATAAAAATACTATATTTTGTAAACTAGAGTTTTAGCAATTCAAATTAAAGGATGATATCAATCAAATTCTCCATAATGTGATTACATATTTAAAATAACTTTTTAGTAACAAAAATATTATTTAACATTATATACCGCTTAATAAAAGTGTATGCAGTTAAAACTTTGAAGTCGCATTTTAATAATATAATTGAATGATTTTGCGGTAGATTATTTTCAAATTGGAGATATTTTTATTTGTGAAATAATCATAATTTTGGTTATATATAAATAATTTTTTATGTCTTTTTTGTGTATTTTAATTCAAAGAGAATAAGAGCTATGCTTTATACACATAAAATTAAAAATACTTAAAACCCACTTGACTCATAAAGTCTTTTTCTCTTAAGGGGATGTATAAAAAGTTAAGTTCTGTGACCTCTTAGAAGGTAATTCTCATTACCACAATATAGTACAGTCATTCTCATTTACTAATTTCAAAGTAATAACAACAATAATAGCTTCGAAACATTTGTTTACATTATAGGTTTTATTCTTTTAGTAACTATTTATGAAAGTTTATCGATATAGCCCATGAGTGGCCAACATGAGAAATCATTCAAGTTCTACAATCTTTAACTTGTTTCTCGGCCTTATATATATATAGCTCCAGTTTTTTTCTTCTCAACAATAAAAATTTATATAAAGTTTCCCTTTATTCTACATAATGTTTAAGAGGTTCCGGAATCATACGAAATACACACACACACAAAGGAATTAACAATGAATTTTTTACTCTAACTCGAAGTGCAATAGCAACCCAGTCTATATGATGATCGCACATATGTATAAATAATAACAAATTTATCCTATTCAATTATACAGAATATTATTTTTTTCTTATTCCATTCAAGAGCAAATTTGTATTTTTACAAAATATACTTCAACTAAACATTAGTTATATTTAAGAGTAAAGTAAGAGTATTATACTGTTTTACTCACACTCTTCCAAGCCTCCGATAGTGGCTGGAGCACCTGAAAATGAAAATAACACTAAAACGCACTGATAGGCTTGGGTAAAAAGTCTTAAATCAAGTGTATTGTCTCAAGGTGTTTCATATCCTGACCTCACGTGTGGTAATAAGATACGAATTCTATAAGTCAACCCATTTACACTTATCTATTATCAAGATTTTTTTCCTTAGAGTAAGTTGATAAATTACGACGAAAACATTCAAAAGATAAAGGAGCTTATTTTCTTGACACCTTTTTTTATGGATGATTTGGAGATCTTCCAAGGCTTGCAATTTTTTTTCAAAAATCTGTCTCATACCCACGCATTTTATCACCGATGAAAAACGTATTATCGAGTAGGGATAATTCTGGAAGTTTTTGAGATAATAAAATTATTTGTAATTATTGATCTCCTGTATGATAGATGTATAAAAGTCTCCCTTTAGATGCCTTTTCTCCTAAGATAATAAACAAAATTACGAAAATAAATATTTATTTATTTTTTATGTTTTTTAAAATTAGAGGAAAGGATTTTCGACATTTTTATGATCTAACGATTTTGTTAAAACAAAAGCTTTTAACCGGAATTGAATATTTTGCGGGACAGTGGACAAATTTCATGTACTCTCTGGGCTTGGATGAGAAAAAAAAATATTATTTTTGTTTGCAATGTCAACGCGCATTAATTATTAAATTTCTTTCTTTTTTTATACAAAATGCAATATACATGTGCATGTATATATGTGTATGCAATACACATACACACATATGTGTGCAGTGATATATGTGCAATTAAGAATTTTCCACTCTTTATAATTTAAAATTTTATTCAAAGTCAAGTATTTTATAAACAAAGCTTTAATAGAAAATTTTGATTTTTTTTTACATATAAATGTATCTATGTGCTATTATTTAAGATATTAACTTTTATTTATCTATCACAATGAAATTTAATTTGCTAACGTTATGTTATTATTTTTAGTTATTTCATTTCTAAATAGAATTTCATCGTAATCTTGACATTCCATTTCATCCAAGATGCCCACATTCAATTCTAAGCTTAGGTGAGCAGATATGCGATGAGCCGAATCGAAATGCTAACTAACATACCTAAGAGAGGATTACGCCGTCCATCACTGTAGCTGTTGCATTGATTTAATTTTTAATGTTATGGCTTTAGGCTTTAATAATTTTTAGTGCTTCGTGGGAACTATTCAATTAAAATTTGCATAATCTTACCAGTTTCTACTTAAATTATATAACTGTTCTGTGTACTTCAAGATGAAACGTACTGTCATTTTACGCTCACGCTGAGTGTGTTATGAATTTAATAGGTTAAGTGAAAAAAATGCTTTAGAGTAATTAGTAGTCTTTCGTGAGTTTGGTTCTTCCATGAACTCTAGAACTTCACCAGTTGTTTAAATTAAACCTAGATTCTATCATTCATTTTATATATATTTTCTTTCTGTGTTAACGATTTTTCAATGTATTTCAGTGGTTTTCTTTGAATTTTATTTTGTACATTTATGGTCATTAGTCACACACAGGAAAACAAGTGAAATGTGAGATTGGAAATCGGTTCGAAAAAGTTCTGAGGACTTCATCTAATAGTGGTTGGCGATATTTTCTCTGTAGGAAGAAGTGCAATTCACAACATTGGTCTCTCAGTGACTCATACTAAATTAAAAAATGCAGTTCACTTAGTTCTTTGTATAAAAATTTATAGGGAAATAGAAATGTGGGTAACCTCCCAGAAAAACATAAAATCGATAAGGTAGAATAAGATCATACTAAATGAAGCAACAAAAATAAAAGCAAAGCTGACAAAGTAGCATTCTTATGTGTGTGTTCCCCCTAATAATAACAAGACTTATAAATGAGACATCGAAACACGTGGCACCTTATAATTGTATTAACAATAAAAATATTTTCACAGAAAAGCATTCCTGCCTCAGTTAGGAGTTTTAAAGTAAAAAGAAAATTTAAAAGCAATAGCAGCAGAAATTAAAAAAATTTGAATCAAATTAATTTGTAAAAGTGACCTTCAAAATAATAAAAAATGAGAGATATATTTAAAATTTACAACAATGTAGAAATGTTTGTTTCTTTTTTATCTAAATCAAAAGTTATCTTTGGAGAAAAGAACTTGATAATGAAAATGCAGTTTCTTGTGAGCTCGAAAAAATGAGAGTAAAAGTTAGATTATATAGTAGATACATTTATTTACAGTTGAGCTTTTGCCTTTAAAAGAGAAACAGAAAGTTCTGAATTTTGCGACTCAATTGATATAGTTTACCTATCACGAAATAATACACTAACAAGAATTTTTCTTGCCCTTTAATATTTCATAAAGGATACTGTAATGGGTCTCCCCGTGATTTTTCCATTAATCCCCTAGGATAAAATTAATGTTTTTAACTGTGAGTTCAGTTAAAAACTTTTCTCGGTGAAGAAGACGAGATTTATGCAAATGAAAACTTCTATTTAAGCGTTTGCATTAGAGCAGACGAGGATGGTTGAGGGTTACAAGTAGAGATTGAAGCGTAAATAAAGATTACGACCGGAGTTCGTATAGTTAAACAAGTTATCTAAAGAGAATCCAAGTAAGGGAGTCAAGAGCGCTCCAACTATATGAAGTGAGTTTACTTTATATAATAGTTAAATTAATCCTAAGTTATTGTCCGTCCCAGGTTTAAGGTTTTAGCGCATTCTCTCCCTTTAATTATGTTGTGTGATTCAGCGAAAGTAATAATAAAATTGTGTTTAAATTACTATGGCTGATCTTTGCTCGATCCGCTAAACACTAACATTCTATGGGACGTCACAATATGTGTAATCTTATATATTTCTACTCACATACATGCAAAATGTGTAGTTTTCGAATATTATATTATTTATCAAACCTAGTTTCAGAAACTGTTGATTATGTGAGGCAAAACACACACACACTCACGTCTATTGTTTTTCTCATAACTAACCTTTCGTGGGCACTTGTGTCAAAAAAGTTTTGGTGATTCCCCATTTGAATTGGAACATTTCTGCATAACATTAGATAATACATATGAAACTAAACTCTCATCACAATATTGAAGAGTAAATAATTTTTTTTCATTGATATTCTAGGAGATTATGGAAATAAAAATGTTAGTTATAAAGTTTTAGATAAAGTTTTTTTATGGTAGTTCAGTAGTACACTTTCTATAAAATGGATAACAAACTCATCAACAGAATTAAAGCTCTAAATGTATTTTTTTTTTCAACATTTTCCAATAAGCTCACTTTAATATATACGGATGTAAAGCAAAAATATGTACTTTACCTGATTTCACAGAAGTGAATTTCAAAATAAATAAATAAAATAAAATTTTAAAATAAAAAGGTATGTTTGTCACATCGATACATCAAGTATTCAACGCTCACAAAAGTCATAAAATAACATCATACTTGACAAAACTCTCTTTTTAAGTCGAATTTCTTATCAAAATCCTTAAAGCAACAACTCTGTAACTCTTGTTTGGCTGAATCATGTTACATTAGAATTTCAGTACTAATCTTTTTACATATGATGATGATGATGATGTCATATCCATGACGGGGACCAAATCAGATAGTACCATGGGCCCAGATGACTGTTCTAGCGATCTGTTCAGTATTGTCGCAATAGAGATTTGTTGACGAAAACGAGGACCCCCATTCCTTGTAGAGCAGCAAGAATAGCTAGGCAGTCAAAAATATGAGCAGTGTTAGCTCTGTATCTAAACAGTTATCACAAATTCCTATATCTTCAACCATCCCTATCAAACTTCTTTCCTCTGTGATGACCTGTTCTTAGCCTAGCAATAGCCTTTGTTATAAGGCGATATACCAAAAGGGCATAAATGTATAATTTTCACGATATTTAGTGTCACTTAGATTAGAATACATGTATAAAATTGTTTTAAGGATATTATGACAAAAAAAATTATTTAAATACAATATTTTGGCAAAAATTACTTAGAATAACCTTTTTCCAAATGTTTCCTTTTGTAAAAATGCTTATTGTATAATATTTTGCCTGTATATAGCTCAGACCTCTGTACAGAGGCTCAACCAGAATATTTGAAACGCATAACTTGGAAGTCGGTTTATCCATGTTTACGACAACAGAAGGGAGAAATTTTAAGAAAATATAACACCGATAATTATTTCAAATGATTGTAACTCTGAAAATAATGGGAATTTTTCAAAAATCATAGTTGAGCCTCTGTACAGAGGTCGAAGCTATAAACAGGCAAAATATTAATACAATAGAAGCATTTTTTACAAAAGGAGAACATTTGAAAAAAAGTTATTCTAGTTAATTTTTGCCAAAACATTGTATTTAAATAATTTTTTTGTCATAATGTCCTTAAAACAATTTTATACATGTAGTATAACCTAAGTGACACTAAATATGAAAAATTATACATTTATGTGCTTTTTTAAAATCATGGTTCCGAACGTAGTCGGATACCTTAACTCAGAACAGAAATTTACAAGCTATCATTGGCAACTAAGTATGAAATTAAAGAGTTTTATTTTACTTCATTGCCACAAACCGTGTTAATTATATCTCTCTTTGATTTTCCTGCACATAGAGAAAATACAGAGAGATTTTTTTTCCTAAATGACTTTTGTATTGCACACATATATTTGATAAAATGTTGTTTGTTGCTACTTATGCCACCTGATCGACAATAACATCAGATCAAGGCCCACGAAATTCATCGCGGCAAGGGGCTAGATTTTTACGCCTGTCGTTAGTCGTAGCTTTGAGCACTATGCAGGTGACAGTACGGTTTTGTTCGGTTCCCTCCCAATTTTTAAGGGAGAACATCCTGCGGGTGGTCAAGGGCCTCCCACCTCTCTTTCCCTTCCACCAAACTCCCGAGAGGACTTGCGGCTATTTAGAGTGACCATGCTGCAAAGGCACTATACATTTACAAACATCCATGCCTTCTTCGGGATTCGAACCCAGGCCCTACGGCAGAGAAGTCCGCGTCGCTAACCACTATACCGGATGGGCGGCTAAAATGCTTTCTTTAATAATATAATACTTCTTGAAAGGAAGGTTTTTCTTGTAATTAAAATATTCTGAAATTTCAAATATTTTAAATATTTAATAGTTCTTTTTTTAATATTTTAATATTGCTTTTATTAATACAAATTAGAAAGTATTACTTTATATTCTATTTAATTATTTTTAAGAAATACAAGTGCTACTTATTTAAGAAATTTTACACATGATTTATTTTGAAAAATCTTTCGCATTCTTAAATATTTAACCCTAATAATATCTACTAGTTTAAATAATTTAGTTTTAACTTAAATAAATTAAATGCAACAATAAAAAATATGTTCCCTAGCAATTTAAAATTTATCAAATATTTAAAGGTTAGAAAAATTTTAAATGTCTCAAGCATCGGAAAGGGGAAAAAATTATCTGTAAGCCTATCTCAGTACTTGATTTAATACCTTATTTACAGATTTGGAAGTTATTCACGTTTTATCACATACTCAATATCAATGACTTTGAATTCTTAGCACAAACTCTTTCCATTAAATCTAAAGTATATCACTTCAGACTTATAACAAATCATATCTTTGAGATTATCTTATTGTGAATAAAGCAGATACATAAGTTTTGTTTGGAAAAGATAGAAGTGTAATTTGACGGCCTACCCAAGATTCATGGATATCTAGGCATTACTACAAGGTGCATACCAACAGCCTATCTGAAGGTGATTGAACCGTTGCGTGGAATTCAAGGTAGGACAGATTATTTGATATAAGAAATCGTAATATTATTAGAATTGAGAGTAGGCGGATAATATAATTATTTAGATAAGTGATCCAATTGCGCTATCTGTTTTAGCTACGTGTTTTGGTTTATTCTCACTTAATATAAGTTTGTTCATTATATTAGAAATTTAAGTTAAACTCTTAATAAAGTCATATTAAGAATTCTAAAATGTCTATTCATTTCGAGAACCCCACACCTCTAAATCACGCTGAAACCCAAAGATATGGTCGACAAATATCGACCATATCACAATATTATTTATTGCTAGTTTATTGTTTTTTCTACATATTGTGAATTATTGTGTTTATATCTGTAAGTATCCTTTGGAGTCCAACTTAATGGCTTCTCAATCACTACTGCATCCGGATTCCCCGAGTATCTGGTTAATAAGAGTGACTTCCACCTCAACCAACATGAGGTGGAGCTACCATGACAATTTTCGAAGAAAAACTCGCAATGTATGGAAATAAACAAGAAACTGGTAACAGAATAATTAATATATTCCTCCCAAGTTTGTTTTTACAACTTTGTTGCTCGAAATTCTTCCAAGAAGATCTATTGTTCTCGGAAGACTCTAAACTTGGGTTGAACTCAAGCTTTATTATTAAATGTAAACATCGTGACACTTGAGCATGGTTTTCCAGTTCAAAAAAAGTTTTTAATTGTTTTGTGATAAATGCAAGATTTGCTATGGTATGCAAAAAAATGGTAAGATTTTTATTCTATATATAAATTATGTGCTATGTAATTTATTTACCCATACTCATTAAAGCTGCATGCATTAATAACGAAACAAACTGTGATTTCAATATGTGTGTGTGCCTCAGATTTAAGCGAACTGTCTATGCAAAAGGCAGCTATTGAGCTATTCCTCTTGTATATTCTTCTGAAAATAAAATTGTTTAATGTAGTGCTTCAATAGATAGAACGTAGCAGCTTAGAGGTTGCATTTCTGTGAATGAGTGTGCCATCACTTTGTCAACTGACTTTGGTAAAGTAATAAATATTTAAATAATATCATCACACAGACCAACCTGTAAAAGACTTCAAAAATATCTAAAAGTATTGAATCTGAAATACTTGCAGCCGATCATGTGTGCGGAAGATATTTTAAAAAGCTTACAAGGTGTGTTAAGAGCACATTCTGTTGGTGTTAACAGAATCTTCTAGTAATCTATCATGGGGATGGGGAGATTTTTAAGATTTTATCACAGTAAAAGATTATCATCGAAAACATAGTACCCCAAAATTAAAATACATTGGGCATGTTCAAAAAAGAAAAGCGTCAGATAGCGTTAGCTTAAATCTAAAAATAAAAGCCTATCTGATAAAGGTAAACTTACTAATTATTTTATTGACAGATAATAAAAAACTATAATGGGATTGCTGTTGTTAGTAATGTTGGCAGCCTACTCAAACTTCAACAAAATCTTATAAAGGCCTTGTTTTATTGTTTATCGAGCACCAAGAAACCAATGCCTGCACAATCCCAGTCAGAAAAGATAGCTAATGTTATTATCAACAAGTAATGTCATATGGCAAAAAGCAAAAAGAAAAATATCAAGATTTATCCAATGAAGTGTTGAATATGGATAAACTTACATATATTTAGAACCATGTTCTAAAGAAAACTTATAAAATGACTGCAGGGAAAAACACATAATGCGCTAATGAGTGTTTAAAGAGAATTGCGTAATAAAAAAAAACGAAAGAAGTTTTTATCTGCTTTTAGACTTTAAAATATAGTGCGTTGAGTGCTGTGATATAGTTTAATACAAGAGCTGCGTTGACTTTTTTTTGAAGAAAAACAAGTGTATATGTGAAGAATGACAAAGTAATATAACGTATTTTATTTTGAAAAATAGTATGAACATCTTGATAATAGTAGAATTCTGTCGATGCTGAACATCATTCAACACCAAATGTAAAGTGAGGGTGAAGAATATTAAGTCCTAAGGAAAAAATTGTTTTAGAGAGCAAAGAAGGTGTTACTTACAAATCAAGAGCATATTATGCATATTTTCTTAAGTTTTAAAAATTATAAATTACATTGGGGAAAGTTTCTTCACCTTTTTCTTAAAATGAGTTTTTACGTGTTTGGATTCATGACAAAATACACTCATGGACAAAAAAAATTAGCACACCAAGAAGGAGTCATCAAAATAAAACGAGCTCTTACATACGTAATGATTACTTTGATATAAGTAAATGTTTAGAAAATCAAAGAAAAAGGATCATTTATTTCAGAGAAAAAGGCAAAAGAACGGAGGATTTAATACCCTGTTGAACCCCTTCTATATAGCGTGAATGCACGATGCGATACGATCGGCCATTGAGGCATTTCGTTCCATATTTACTGTAACCTTGCCTCTAGTTCATGAGATGCCCAACTCGCCGTCCCAAAATGATCCCAGATATGCTCGATTGGAAACAAATATGGGGATCGGGAATGCCAAGGAAGGGTAGTAACAGTGTGGAGACAGTCTTGTGACACCCTTGCCATGTGAGGTCAAGCATTGTCTTGTTGAAAAATGGCTCCTGGGATCCGTTGCATGAGTGGCAACACATGTTGTTGCAGGATGCCATGGACATACCGCTGGGCTGCCATGATGCCACACATCAATACTAGGGGCGACCGTGTATTGCAGGCAATGGCACCCCATACGGTCACACCAGCTGTGGGAGCGGTTTGTCGCTGTAAAGCAAAGGCAGCATTGAGGCGTTCACCACGGGGTCTCCACACACGAACACGATTGTCATCACTGCTGCTGAGATTGAATTTGGATTCGTCGCTAATGACGACCTGGTTCCATTTCGCTGAAGTCCTGTTTCCTAGTGCGTTACACCACTCCAAACGGAGGCGTCGATGGGTGGGCGTCAAGGGTAGCACACGGAATGGGCGCCGCGATCCCAAATGTTCTTCAGCCATGTGTCTTCGTATGGTTCGAGAAGACACAGGGGCCCCTAGTGAAGGTGCTACCTGTGCCTGGATGGCGTCCGATGAAGCAGTTGGCTGTACGCGTGAATTTCTTATGATGTGGTGGTCTTCTCAACGACTGGTCTGTCGAGGGCATCCTGAGTCTGGTCTTCGTGTAAATGACATCTTTCGGATCCACTGATCCCAACACCTCCTCGCAACGCAATCAGAGCGGTCTAATTGACGAACTACTCGCCTAGCTGACCACCCAGCTTCCATCATGCCGATGATTCTCCCCCTCTCAAACTGCGACAGTTACTCATATTGTCTTCGAAAACGGCGTAATGACATGTCTTCCTCAGCTCTTTCTTTGTAAACGATTCAGCACACTCAAACAAGCTTTGGTTTCCTGTTTTACACTCCACGGAGAACGACGTTAAACGCCATCTATCGGCTATACGTAATGCGCAATCACGTTGCATTTCTAATCATTTGCATATCTCGTCGACATGTACCTTCATGCCAAATTTCTTTACGATCCCGCTATTATTTCTTGGTGCGCTGATTTTTTTTGTTCCATGAGTGTAGATATCAGAAAAAATTATGAACGAAATTATTTTAAATTTTACAAGTACCATGTATATATTTAATTTTAAAGAACCCTATCAATTTTCATGATTATCAAGTTGATATGCTTTTATTGTAAGGACTTTTTTTTAACTTTCATTGTTCTTTTACTCGATTTTTTGAAAACTGCAATCACTTGATTGCCATTGTAAAAGTAATACCAGTCTTGAAAATGCTATGATATTCAAGATCAAATTTATGGAATAATGGTATTTTTGTTTACGTTTGAATTAAGATTGTTAGTCTGAAAACCAATTTATTCCTTATTCCTCCCTCCCTCCCCAATTTTTTTTAGTTAAAATCAAAATAGTAAATGGGGGTAGGTAGGTTTAGGTTGCATTTTAGCATTAGAAAAAAATATTTTTATTGAAAATATTAAATTATTTCAAAAGCTCTCCTCCGAAAGTGTTCCTTAAACCGGAGGTGGCAACTTAATTGGGAAGTACACTGGCGTAGCTAGTTCTGAGTGGGCCTTATCAAAATTCCTTCGGGACCCTTTTTTAGATATGAGGCCCTGTTAGTGGGACCGTAGTGAAACATATTGGGGCCAGTGTAGCTTGGGGGCCCCGTATTATTGATACTGCTGATATGGCGGTAGCTACGCCCCTGAAAGAGTACCACTACATTAAAAAAAATATACGTGCCACTTCCAAATTTTCTAACATGCTATAAAATATTAAAAGGTGAAAGAATGCTATTTTTAAGCTGATTATGGGATTTTCACGCAAATAGCACTTAGCAAGTCTGAGTACCGGAGATTTAAAAAATAATGTAATAAATGAAACAAAAATACAAACTTAGGTTTTATTGTTAATAAACATTTTTAAGGGTTCAGTCAGTTAAATTGTGTATAAAAATAAAAGTGAATAACTTGAAACACACATTTCATTCTAAATAATTACTAAATAGTCAATACTTAATAAAGCTAATAAACGAGTATAACATCACTTGCTTTTTGACATTCATTCTGTCGCTAAGATACGATCATCTGAAAGAATTAATTTTTAATTAACTTTGAAGAGGGAGAGTGTAATCAAAAGAAATAAATAAGCCATTGTGTTTCTCTGCTTCGAAATTGCTCTCTGTTGTGTCTCGTGTTTAATAAAAAGTAATATACTGTAAGCAAAACTAATTTCATATAACTGTGTAAAGTTAAAATTTTTTACAATACAGTTTATATATTTCTTTCTTTAAAATAATTGAATATAATTCAATAGCTCTTCTGTATAGACATTAACCTTTATTTATTAATTTCAAACGCTTGGATCACTCTTTATACTAGCTACAAATGTAAAATGTACATATTATACAATGAGTCTTAGTCTTCAGCATTAATCATTACTGAAATATTACTATGAATTTTATATATCAATTTGGTTTATATAGTCGTGGCAGAAAAATATACTTTTTGATATCGATCACATCATCATTTATTTAATTTGAACACCAGGAGAGTTATTTTGAGCGTGTGGTTTGCTGAAGAGAAAAATATGAATAAGGGAATTATTCAAATCCCAGGTTTAAATGTTTCAGGATATATAGGCGAAAACGTAACATAAAAAATATATTCACGTATTCAAGTGAAGGAAAATATAAGAGTTATTTATAGAAATTACATCATTGTCTTAGAGAATATTTTAAACCGGTTAATAAGGCACGTGTAAGCCATTATGACATTCTATTACGAATTTATTTTTCGGGAGGGGTGTCGAGGGTCGAAAGTCCGCCATTCTTGCATCCTCCTTTTGATTTGTCGATTTTCGGGAACAAAAAACAGTAAAAAAACTAATTATTGAATAAATAATTAGCATTAACTAATAAAATTGATCATTAATAACAAATATTTAATTAAATTTTACGTACTATATACTTACAATTATAATCAATCGGAAAAAAAATCAAGGACTTTAGGTGGTTCCGGACCCCTAGCCCCCCTCCTTGAATGCGCCACTGATTACGAGGAATCACCAATAAATGTATCAAAGTTCAAAAATCTAATCTTTTTAAAGAGAAATCACTAATAAATCTATTAAAATAGGGATTTTTAATTCTTTAGGAAAAGATAAAATGAGACACGTTTTGAAATAGGTGTATTCGGTTTTATGAATTAGATATTATAAAGAAGACTCGAATTTTTAACACATATTCATTTAAGTTATTAAATGCATAGCATTTTCTACATAAACATAATACCAATTCTTATAGGATGCTACAACTGGTGAGTTTTTTCTTTCTACTTTGAAAAAATAATTTAAATGAATCTTGAAAATACCTTTTGTTTTACAGCTAAAATATGTAAATGTTCTAACTTTAAATAAATTTAACTATTTTTTTTTCAGAATATAACATAATAAAATTTATCTGAATAATTACAATTATTTCACAAACATTAAGCTATTTTTACTTTACAGTCAACCTTCACTTCAAGCAAAATTAATGTATGTTACAGTTTAATAAATTAATATATTAAACAAAAATAGTCCACAAAAACAAAATCTTTACATATAATTCGCATTAAAATTACTATTATTTTTCACTTTCTAATTGATTGATAAATAAGAAGTTGTTCATGTATTTTATAGTTCAATAAATTAATAAGCAAAAATTGTCCACAAAAACAAAATCTTTAGAGATAACTCGCATTAAAATGACTTATTCTTCACTTTTTAATTGAGTTGATAAATAAGACCGATAGTTGTTCATGTATTTTATATAGTTCAATAAATTAATAATCAAAAATAGTCCACAAAAACAAAATCTTTACAGATAACTCGCATTAAAATGACTTATTCTTCACTTTTTAATTGAGTTGATAAATAAGACCAATAATCGTTCATGTATTTTATAGTTCAATAAATTAATAATCAAAAATAGTCCACAAAAACAAAATCTTTACAGATAACTCGCATTAAAATGGCTTATTCTTCACTTTTTAATTGAGTTGATAAATAAGACCGATAATCGCTCATATATTTTACAGTTCAATAAATTAATATATTAAGCAAAAATAGTCCACAAAAACAAAATACTTACAGATAACTTGCATTAAAATGATTATTATTCTTCACTTTTTAATGGATTTGATAAATAAGACCGATAATCCTTCTTGTATACACTTAATAACATAATCGCTACCCTTTGCTTTTTCTGTCTTGTTATCTGAAACTTTCTACTTTTCTTTGATTCTATTTTAATTAGCTCGTAATGTTAATATTCTGTGGTAAATTCAAATAAATGATAAAGTCGTACATGAAATTTTTTATTGCATTTCCTGCCTCAACTTAATGGCAAGCATGTATTTTGTACACGTTATTACTCAATATTATTTAAGTAAAACGTCCTATAAATCAAATGCATTTTGATTTATTTGTTTTCTAAATAAGTGAATGACAGGTATATAACTCTTTCCTATTTAAAATTAGGCGTAGCTACCATAGAGATTAAAAATATCTCTCTCTCTTGCGAACTGAAAATGGATTTTAATATATCTGCTAATTTTTACATACTTTATGTTGCAATATCTTTCACAGTAAGTGACATTTTTATCATCTAAACAATCAAGAATATTTTATTTTTATTTTTAAAAGTTTTATTTCTTTGTATACAAATTTGGTTAATTTTATCCCACAAAATAAAACACTGAAAAAAAAATATTTCAGCATTTCTGTTTTTTAAATAGGCACAATTGTAAAGGAAAAGAAAAGGAATGTGTGCTGGAATTATGTTTCTTTATACAATCCTGTATTTGCACGTAATTTTACACTTTTATACCACATCCTATACTTACAGACATACAGACTTTTATACATGCAAAGTATGCAGATTTAAATTATTTTTTATATTTTCTGATTTTATTAAAAATTGTTCTCTAAAAGACCTTATCATATTTTTAACTGAATTTTTATTTTTACCCCTCTTTTAAAGAAAATCTCTAATATTAATTTTTGAAAAGTTTATTGGGGAAATATTATAATCTCTCAAGTGTGCTATAAGTAATGCTTTGAAATTATGGGCAAAGAGTCTTAAAAATATTCATCTATTTCAAATTTATAAATTTAAATCCGAATACTTCTTTAATATTTAAAATGTATTAAATAAATATTTAGTTTACTGGAAATGTGTTAAATTATTTGCATAATTTCAGTCATCTATAATCAAATTGCAAATAAAATAAGGGATATTTTTAATGGAAATAAAAAAATATTTGACGCGCTATTGGCAGATATTTTTTCACAAAAAAAGAGATTTACATCTTATCATGATATTTGTTACAGATTTTAGCGTAAACTACAAGAAATTATTTTAAAATGTTATTAAGCATTAAAATTTTAAGTTATATTACAAATAAATTACATTTCAGTAAATAAACAAATAAAAATGAAAATGTTTTCTTATATAAACAATTCAATGAAGTAGTTATGTGTTAAAAATACATATAAAAGTAAACCTCGATTTTCGTGCATTCTACATCCCTATTTCATATGTATTTTGTATTACCTCATGTACTAAGTACGTTAGAAAGAAAGAAATAGTGTGATACAAAAGTAGTTATCAAGAAAAGGAAAGAAAAAGCGCAATTCAACTACTTATTGGTGAATTTCTAAGGAAGACACATTATAGACACTTAATTTTAAAGGGTTATTTTATACATGCTAATACACCTCATTAAAAAATAAGCATTTGCATTTTGTTTGCATTTTTGGGTTGTTCTTTTACCTTATACGCTTAGGAATCAATTAAAAAAGTTGAGGATTACATGCATTATTTGCATAAGATCCTTTTTATTTTTATACTCTGCATAATACTATTACCAGTCGTATTCTAAGAAAAATATGCATTTTAATTAGCAAATGATAAAATAAATATACTTCTTATTAGTTTTGAATTAGATGTAAAATCCTTTATGTGTTAAAAATATATATTATTCTCTGTCTAATAATATTTTACTGTATCAAGTTCTTCATTATAGTGAATAAACATAAACATTTAATATATATAACCCACTATTTAACATATTTTGGAAAAGTTCACATTAATATGAACAAGTACATTACCGCTTTCCTTTTCTCAATTTCTAAAAAAGTTTCTTTTGAAAACGATGGTAGATAAGATTGTCTTGTAGAAAACACAAACACATCTCAAGAGCTGTGAAGAGCAATCAAAGAGATATCGTTAGTGTAAGTCTTGACAACCCTACCCCCAAACACAACTACTGATGTCTCAAAATGAAGCATTTGTGAACTTTCAGTTTGACGTCACGGTGTTATCGGTTACCACTTTATAGCAAGTACCGTATAAGGCGGTTATGTATCAAGGGCAATTCAATATTACAAGGCAATAAAAGTTAATGATGCCATCACTCACATATGAGAAAACCTGATGTAAATCATGAAAGTTTGAGAATCATGTTTTTAAGGATAAATTATCGTGGTTCAGATCACAAAAGAGTTACATGACGATAAAGATATTTATTTTGACAAAACAGGGACATAAACATGCTAATTATGAAGGAAAAATTATATATATATAAATTATAGTTAATCATTCCTATCTCTCTCTAATACATTTTTTCAATCTTTTAAGATAATTTCAACAGTAATACCATCTAAATGAGTATAAACACGTTTTAGTAATACTTATAGTAAATACGTCAACATTTTTCAATCAGTGTTTCTCAAACTGTGGGGCGAACTCCCTAGGGGGTCGTGAGAACTTTAGGAGCATATTGAAGTCAAAAACAAAAGATTATTTTTAAAATCTATTCATTTACTAAAAGTAAACAAACAAAATACATTCTGACAGAAGAAAAATAAAATACATATTTACACTGATATAAAACACTTATAAATGTATCAGCTCTGCGCAATGTATTTTATAATTAATTCAACAATACTAAGTTAAGAACAAGTTTAATAATTACCAGTGGCCCATGGACTTGTCATACTTAAAACTATATACAAAAATTAACACTTAACTTGATAATTTGAACGGTTTATAATTAATCCCAAAACTGCCGATTAAAAGTTACGCGATTCGCTCCCTAATGCCACTGTTTTCCACGTAGGCGAGTATATGTGATGTATTGGGGGAAGGGAAGAAAATAAAGGAATAAACTAGAAAATCCTCTGAAGTAAGTAACTACTTCACAAACACTGTCAAGGTGATTTTATTGCATTCTAAAGCCTTTGGGATAATTTTATGGATAGCAGTGCACAGAAAAGATCGTACTTCGGAAAGACGCATATATACGTCCGGGGCAATTAACTCTTTCGCCGAGCGAGACATTTATATACGCCGGTGACACTTGAGAGGTTAAAGTTGTATTGTAGCTTTTTGAATTCAATATATTGTTACTGTATGGAGGGGGGCGATGAAAATTATGATTGAATATTGGGTCGCAAATATTGAAAGTTTGAGAAAAGCATTGCTTTAAATAATACCAAACATAAATATATCAACATCTCTAATTTCACATATTTCAAACTATACATAATTTTAACATAACAGGAAAAATTTATTACATATTTACAAAAATAAAATAATAAGACATAAAACAAATAATCATTGTTGTGAGCACAAGTGTCAACATACTTATAGAAGATTATGTGCTTCAAATACGCAGGTGAGATGGTATAAAGAAAATGCTTCTAGGCAACTGATTTTTTTTGAAAGAAAATGAAATCAAATATCCTGGTTGAATTCTATTTCACTTTAAAAGTAATTCAACCAGTTGATTTAGTATAATGACATGAATTGACATTAACAACATTGGAAAGTTTTTGGTATAATTATTAATCTAATTACCAGTAATATGAATTATTCAAATTGAAATAAAAATTTCATATAAATTTTGATTTTATAAAAACTGTGAATGTAAATGAAAAGGAATGCGAATTCAGTTTCTAGAAACACTAACTTATTTCTAGCTTAGTCATTTGTTGTACTTAAGTAAAAAGCATCACAGTAAAGAACATCAGAAAAAAGAATGTTAAAATTGACAAATAATTTAAATTTTAGGCTTCTAAAAGGAAAAAAGGGTAAGTATAGCATTTCCAAAATAATTCATAAGTGTAATTTTACAGCTATGGCATTTGTAATGCTTTAATCCTTTATCTAACGACGGTACTACTTATAAGTATCACTCACTTTAAAATGACATAGAATAACCATTTTTACGAATACTCTGACGATACTTAGCAGGAATATTCCTTGAAATACACTCTTCCAAGATATAAGGAAGTACGGGTTCTATGATGAGTATTTTAGAGGGGGAGGCAAATAGTTTTACAGCAGAAATTGCGTTTTCGGCTGACATTTTGATCGGATTGCGAAGAATTTTTCCGAAAAAGTAGTTAATGTCAAAAGGTAAGTGTCTTATTTTTTATTGCATGTTAATGAAGACCTTAAAAAACGATTTGACTATTTATTTTAAATGAACAGTGTATGCAATTAATTTTACAGTTGAATATTTTTAATTAATTAATTAGCTCTAACGGATTAAATTTCCCAAAGTTGAGTATTTGTTTATGCATATCCCTTAATTTTCAATGTAGTGATTCAAAAAAAAAATCTTGCATGAAAAAAAAACTGCAATAAATCATAATGCGGTAGATAAAGGGTTAACTCAGTGCTTCTCAAACTTTGAATATTGGTGACCTAATTTTCAATAATAATTTTTATCACCTCCCCTATACAAAATGTGCGCGTGTATCAGAGTGAACACGCGGTAGAAGTTAACTTCTTTGGCTTATATGAATTGAATTGTATAATAAAGTTTTATTTTGAAGTAATCTTATATATAATTAACAAATTTATTGTTATCATTATTATTTCAAACTGTATTTAAAAAATAATTAGGATGGAAAAGGTTTAAGTGAAAACCAAATTTTCATTTTCAATACATAATGCTAAAAAAATTTTATTGTATACATTTATAGAAAAGTATCATTATTATTAGTCTATTTTCATTATGCTTAAGGGTTTTTCAATACATACTTTTGTTATCAAAGGCTTGTGGTAGCTAAAATAAGAAAAATTTACGTTTTGCACTCAATATCATTTAAGAATATCGAAAACACTGCATCAATCGTAGTATTTGATTTTGTCGTTGATATCATTCTGTTATTTTGTAGAGATAAGGCGAAAGTGTCTTTTTTGCATCTTAATTTTTCCCTATTTGAGGTAAATCTGGAAACTGAGGAATAAATATTATTCACATAAATTGTTTGATAAGATAATCCATTTGTATCAATTAATGACTTCTTATGTAATTTTTGACGTACGAAAGTTTCTTGTTCTTTTGAAGTACAACCAATATATACATCTTTTGCAATTGAAGTTATTCTGTCCGCATAAGCATTCAGTATATATATGTTATTATTATACTCATTAATGGAATTGTTAGTGTTAAATAATTGTATAAACCTTGAGGAACCTTGCTTAAACCTCTTCCACAGTACAAAAACGAAACTCGATCAGAGCTATTTCCATTTCATCAAGTTGTTCACCGTTTCCAATTTTTGTAAGTATAGAAGAAAATTGTTGATTCACTTGACGCATGACTTCATTTAGTTCATAAAATTTTAGATTTCGCCATAAAATCGGTTCAACGATGGGGTCTGTTTCGGTTGCTTATAGATGGGTGTAGAACAAGCTGGTGGCAATTGACGTAAATCACCTATTAAAATAATATCTAAACCACCAAAATTTGACTGAAAATTTCCAGTTATTTGTTTTAATCTGGAATTAACCTTCAATAATAATTGAGCACTGATCATACTTATCTCATCAATGATTATGACTTTTATGTACACTGCTGGCCACCGTAAATGCAACACCCTGAAGGAAGCATGCAAATAACATGAAATTTACAACATGCATTAGCGGAGGTGAGGTATGCAAATGATTAGAATTTCAGCGCAGACACACATCACGCGCGCCTGTGGTGCCACCTCAAAGCGCTATTTAAGGCTTGGAGATTTCGACGATTTCAAGTTCGGCAATTGTGTTTTTCTTGTGGTTTTTCAAAAAACGATCAGTTATGTCTCGTAGAAAACAGCGATCAGCTTTTGATCAAATATCCGAGTTCGACAGAGGAAGGATAGTGGCCTACCGAGATTGTGGATTATCTTTCAGGGAAATCGGTAGTCGTGTTGGACGAAACCAAACAACTGTAATGCGGATATGGGACCGTTGGATGCAGGAGGGTACGACGGACCGACGTGGTCGATCGCATCCACCTCAGTGCACCACTTCACGTGAGGACAGGCAAATTGTGCGCGTGGCAGTGACGGATCGCTCAGACACATCACGAACTATAGCACAGCACATTGAGTCTGTAACGCATCATTCAGTATATGCGCGTACCATTCGATGCCGTTTACAGCAGAGTGGTTTGTCCGCAAGACGTCCATTGCTTGGTCTACCCTCGACGCAGAACCACAGACGTCTCCACCGCCAATGGTGCGATGAAAGAAGAATGTGGGTGGCAGAATGGAATGAAGTTGTCTTTACTGACGAGTCACGCATCTGTCTGCAACACCACGATGGTTGGATTCGAGTCTGGAGACACCGTGGAAGAGGATGCTGAACAGCTGTGTTATGCACCTCCACACTGGTCCTGCACCGGGTATTATGGTATGGGGTGGTATTGGATATCACTCTCGCACTCCTCTTGTACGCATTGCCGGTACTTTAAACAGCCAGCGCTACATCTCCGAGGCGTTGGAGCCAGTTGTCCTTCCTTACTTCAGGGCTTGGCGATAGCCATATTTCAACAGGATAATGCACGACCACGCGTGGCACGCATTGTCCAATGGTTCTTCGTCAGTCACCAGATTGAATTGCTTCCTTGGCCGGCTCGCTCTCTGATCTTTCACCGATAGAAAACATGCGATCCATGGTTGTTCAACGATTAACCCAGATTACACCCCCAGCTGCCACACCGGATCAACTTTGGCAACGTGTGGAAGCTGCTTGGTCTGTTGTACCCTAAGAACACATCCAAAGTCTCTTTGAATCAATGCCGAGGCGTGTGGCAGCGGTGATCTCCAACAATGGCGGCTACTCTGGCAACTGATTCTGGCAGGAACCACACTTCACAGAAGTCTATAAACTTAATCATTTGATACTTGGTCAATATGTTATCTACAGAATAAATTTTGTTGTGCTATCTCTTGTCTTTCTTGGTGTTGCATTTACGGTGGCCAGCAGTGTATTTGAAAAGAGTTATGTATTGTCGAGCTTTTTCAGAATATAACTGAAGTTATCTTGATAAGGAAATTTTTAAAGTTGCATGAACAGTCGTTCCTGAAATAGCTATTGCTGCTTTACAAGTTTAACAGTATCTATCATTGTCCGTATAGCGATTATATATAATATTTCCATCAAAATTTTAAGGACGAACGATTTAGCGCATCCGGCAGGGCAGGTAAAAAATATTTGAAATGGAGTTTGATCTGATGATAAAAGACACGAAATAACATGAAGTAAAAGTCCTTTTTGTTTTTCGTTTGATATTCTCCTTAATTGATAGAAATCTTCATTGGGTATTAAATTTTCTCTTTTTTTTTTGCAATAGGTCCTAGTTTATGTAATGTTGCTCAGTAGATAACATTATTGAAACAAAAATAAATTTTTCATTCGCGTTTTTCTTACTCGCCAAATTCGGTGATTTTCATTTGTTATAGTCTCCAATTTTTCTAATGTAACCCCTGAGAAAATGTGAGATGGACGTGATGAAGCAGATTTTGATTGCCAATTTGGCGCGAAACTGGTTTTCGTCGCCAAACCCTTGGCTTTTCGTAAAATCGTGCTTTTTATTAAAGTTTTTATTTTTGAAGGCTTAATTTTTAAGTTAATGGCTTACAATTTCACACATTGATTGCAAACAACAGTAATTTTTTTAAAAAATGTAAGAATAATACTTTAGTAAAAAATTCTCTTAAAATGGCTAATAGACGAAAAACACAAAAAAAAATTTAAAAGCCGTAATTTTTAAACCATTTTTTCATTCTTTGTACAAATTACTTATGATACTATTCAACATGCGAAAAAAAAGTTTCGTGAGATTATTTTTATAAATAATGAAGTTATTAAATATTTAATTAAAATTTTGAGTATTGTTTGAAAAATCATAAAAAAAAAGTTTTCGGCATTTTTTTTTAAATGACTGCTTCTAAAAGAGAAAGCATGGATTTTTTTACGTTAGACTATCAATTCATTAACGTGAAAGGAAATTGAAAGGGAACGATTTAGAAATCATTTTACATAGAAACATATCAATTTTGACTCATTTTAAAAAAATCGTAAAAAATAGAAAATATCATTATTTTGTAATATATATATATATATATATATATATATATATATACCATATCGTGGAGGAAAAAAATGACCTTTCCGATTCCGTAATTATTTTTTTGTCTGAGATAGATAGTAAAAATTAGATGGCTTTTTTAAAAACTTGGGGAAAGTCGGAACTTCTTTCATTTCTACCTTACGTTCATCGCGTAACCGTAACTGGTAACGCGTAGCGAAAATTTTTCCCTGCAGTGCCATCAGAAGTTAACTTCAAAAAAAAATTAAAGATTGCAAAATCCTATTTAATTAAAAATTTATTTCCTCCAATATCCATTTCTAAAAGTACAAATGTCATTAGTAAAATAGTCTAGTCTATGTTGCTTTCTATCATATCCATCACATCTGGCATTCTCGCGAACGTCTGCGTTAGTCTGGGTAGACCTATCGGACGTTTGCGCAAAATATGTAAAAATGCTGACCCTCGTACAATTCCAATCAGTCTTTGTGGAATCAATACTTCTATAGCTGCCGAAGCTATCTTGAATGTACATTTTATAATTTGCACGTTAGTTGTAATTCATGGTATTAAGTATTTAATGCAGTAGATTAAAACAAAATCATGGATAAATTTTTAAGTCGTAAGCGAACATTCGATGATAATAAAACAACAACAAGTACACAGACAGGCAGGGTTCCAAAATTAAATCAAGATAATATTCTCAAGAATACTTAAATTTTGGATTTACCACTACTGAAGCAAAAGGAGAAGAAAAACCCCTGTGTGTTATTTGCTTAAGAATATTGGCAGCAGAATATGAAACTTAATAAACTTAAAAGACATTTGGAAACGCTTCATGGTGAGTACTTTAACAAACCTCGAGATTTCTTTGAATTAAAATTAAAATCATTGAAAAAAACCATTTTTAAACTTTGTCAAAAACACTTTGTCCAATTGAGATCGTAGTATCTATGTTTGGAGACAATTTTGCCAAAGAGTTGCAGTCCATGCCTCTAACAAATGACACTTTTCACTAACATTACAGGAATGTTATTTGCAGACAAAACTGTCGGATTTTGTTCAAGTTTTTGTAGTTTTATTTTGTTCAAATATTGGCTAAATAAAGCTGTCAATAATTCAGTAAGGTTCGTTGGTGCTGTGTGATGGTCTTTCATGCCTTGTTCCAAAACGTCCCAAAGAGGCTCAATAGGATTTATGTCTCGGATTCTAGGTGGGCAATTTATGACAGAAAAGTCAGAGTAATGCTCATCCAACCAGCCAGTAGCCAACAGGGACTTGTGAAAGGTACAGTTGTTTGCTGGAAAATTCCTTTACCATGCGGATAACAGAACAGCATAAAAGGATGAATGTGATCACCCAGCAACTCTACGTACCAAATTGCATTGAGGGAGGTTGGTACACGCACCAAACATACCAAACAGTGCCACGAAAAAACACTCCAGACCATAATTGAGCCACCATGCCCCTGTACAGTCCCAACCTGACATACAGGATCCATGGCTTCTTGAACCTGACGCCATATTCTCAGCCTCCCGTTGACGTTAAGTAGTCGGAATCGAAACTCATCACTCCATGCTAGTCATTTCCAGTCCTCTACTCTCCAATCTCTGTGCCCTCTTGTGACATCTCTCGCTTTCTTCCTTTAACATAACCTCTATGTTCTTTGACGGCCACGATTAATGGCAAAACTTTTCCAACCCAAATCCAAGAAGTGAAACGAAGCATAGATGCAAATAAGATAACCTTTAAAAGGATAGAAAGTTTAGTGAGCAAAAAATGGCAATTTAGAGAAAGTTCTGTTTGGAAAAAGTAGAAGTGTAATTTGACGGCCTACCAAAGAATCACGGATATCTAGCCATTACTACAAGGTGCATACTATTGCACGCGAGCCCAACAGCCTATCTGAAAGTGATTGAACCGTTGAGTATTCAACCAGGGTAGGAAGATTATATTCTGAACGCTAGTATATTATTGAGACGAGATTAGGCAGATATAATATATTTATACTGATAAGTGATCTAATTGCGCGATCTGAGTTAGTTAAGACTACGTGTTGTGGTTTATTCTCATTTAATATAAGTTTGTTCGATATCTAAGTAATTTAAGTTAAATTCTTAATAAAAGTCATATTAAGAATTATATAATGTCTCATCATTCCCCGAGAATCCCACACCTCTAACTTACGCTGACACCCCACGACATGGCTATCGAACGATGGCTATGTCGCACTCTTGCCCAGGAAAGACGTGCAGCTCGATTACGAGCATTGAGCAATGGTACTCTCGTTGGTTGACGGCTCCCGATACCCATACGGTGAGGAGGAGGAATGCCCAAAGGAACCGAGCTCACCCGAGAAGGGTTTAGAGCTACAAACCAATCCCTCGGGAAACAACCACTCCCACATCCAGACTTTATTAAAAAGAATCAAAGTTCACATTTTATAAACATTAGAAGACAGTAAAATGACAAAATACAAATTTAAATGAAACTGCACTATATACTTACATGTGCGTGAACGTAATACAAATATACAAAGCACATATAATAAAAATAATAATAACACAAGGAGTATAAGAGAAGGAAAAAAGAATATACATGTTCCAACTTCCTTACAAATTAAAAAAAAATAAGAAGAAAATTAACCAAACAGACCAAATGAAAAAAAAGAGAGAGAAAGAAAGACAGGAAACAAAAATAAAAAAAATAGAATGTGTTTGTTTTTTAATCATATTTACAGTTGGCATCAACTCTTCCTGTTGATATTTTCCCCCCTTAATTGGTTCGTCAGCTTAAAAAAAAGCACCGGAAAGAGGATTATTTTTTTCGAGACCAGCTGGGTAAAATAAACAAATAAATTAAGAGACAGAAAAGATGGGGAGAGAAATTATTGAATTTCATTGAAGATATCATTTTTGCTAAAGGAGAAAAAAACAAGAAATTAACCTTAAAGTATACTCAAAATGTTGACTAAGAGATAAACCGGAAAGCTACAATATATTATGTGAGAAAAAAATAAATAAATAAGGTTTAAAGATTGAGCAGAAAAAGAAAAGAAATCCATTCCCACCTAAGGAATTTGATCCCGGATTGAATAGGCAATATTAATACATGACTTTAGAGTGGATAGAAGGATTTCTAACGATAGAGAGAGAGAGGTTGGAACCAAGTTTTTGCATTTTGTGATGGAGAGACCAAATGGAAATCCTTAGTCAGAGGACATGCAAACAAATAATGGTCAAGCGAGCGTTGCACAGTCCGTTTACTGACTGTGCGACTGGAACCGCCATTTAATTGGGTGGTAATTTGAGGTAATGTTTGGCTTCGCTGACTACGTACAATGCGCCTGAGCCGTCTCTCACCACGCACTGTCAAAGCTAAATGTCCTTTGCAGTTTGCCCAATCGCTAGTTTTGTATCCACCATCCATGTATTCTTTGTATACTATTGACACTGTCGACCTTGAAAAACCTAGCTGTCCGACGATTTCGGAAATTGAATGGCCCATGCGTCATGCACCTACGATTTGTCCGCGATCGAAGTTGCCTAAATCAGGCAGTTTACCCATACTGGCGATTCCAACAACTACTTCAGAACAACCCCAGTACGCGCTATATATGCAGTTACCACGGAGCCCTCACTTGTGCATAAATAACGCGCAGCGCTACACAATTCGACAAGCCCTTGCTATCCCTAATTCAGTGGCACTTCAATGTATATGGTTTCCTCCAGATCTCCATAAAGGAATGATGTTGATACATTAAATTGAGTCAAATGCATTCTTTCTTCAGCTGCAATGCTTAAAACTGTCCGTATTGTTTTTTATATGGCTACTAGACTGTATGCTTCATTATAATCAATGCCCTGGGCATTGACTGAAGCCCCTCGCAACAAGTCTGGCTTTATATTTGTTGATGCTGCCATCTGGATTTGTTTTGAGTCTATATAAACCCACTTACAGAGTATTGCTTTAGCTCCAACTGGTAGGTCTGTTAGTTCCCAAGTATGATTTTCACTTAATGAATTCATTTTATTCTCCGTGGCTTTCTTCCAGTTTGTACTATCCTAGGAGTTAACTGCTTCTTCATATGTTTCATGATTATAGTCATCCAAATATGACTCTGCTTCCATAATATGATCCTCAAACTGGTTTTGGTTTCTGCAGAAGTGAGCCATTCTTCATCTGTCTATCTGATGTAGGTTCACAGCATCTTCTTCACTATCAGTCTCAGAATCACTTAAGTCTTTTTGGCTTTGCGTCCTTTCTATAGAATTTTTCTCAATTTTTATCAGCTGCTCTTCATACTTTACCTGATTTATATCTTCTCTTACCCTGTCTTCTCATTTTAATTCTGTACGGTCACTTGCCTGCTTTTTCTTGAAAGATTACATCTCTAGATAAAATTACTCAATGTTCATTCTTTAGCCAGATTCTTTCTTGTTCATCTCCATCATATCCCACAAGGTAGCCTTGGATGGCCTTCTTGTCCATTTTCCTTCTCTTCTGAGCCGGAACATGAGCATAGCATGGAGATCCTATTATGAGCAGGTGTTTTAACTGGGGTTTCTTTATGAGCCAAAGCTCATGTGGACTTGCATTTTCTATTGACGACTTTCCTGTTCTGTTTAGTATATATATATGGCAGAGTTAACTAATTCAGCCCAGGCGGCTGCAGGAAAACTGACTTCAGGATTTGAGTATTTGAATGTTCTGCGCATTTCAATAGTGGTTCACATTTCTCGTTCTCTGGCTTTATTTTGTTCTGGGGTGTAAAGGTGCTGTGAGCCTTTGAGCGATTCCATTTGAATATAAAATTTCCCGAACATCTTTATTATCGAATTCTCCACCATTATTGAAGGGAAATTCTTTCACAGAATATCCCAATGTCCTTGTATGTGCAAACATGTGCTCTTTTTTACTTATGACTTCTTTTATTAAGTAACCATAGCGAAACTTTGTAAAGCTGTCTTTGTGAATACAACCAGATACTTCTTCTGAACAAAGGCGGATTAAGCGGGTGGCGGATCTGACGACCACCAGGAGCCCCAAGCTTGATCGATTCCATTTATAAATTCAATGTGCAATAAAAAGATCTTGAACCGATATTGCAACCCCTATTTGAGTCGTGTAGCATCCCTATCCATCATTTTTCGATAAATCTGTATTGTTGCAATCTGTACACATTTTTCGCCTACGTTTTATTTTCTTTTTGTTCAAATTTTATTTCGAACAAATGAATACTATTCAAGTCAAAAGTCAAACAAGTTTTTTTTAGTCTACAGCCGGGTTTAATTACTCTCAGGTATATTTTACACTGATGGGGGGAAAAATCCCAATACCAAGAAAAAAATATTGTCGACTAATGTTTAATTCTGGTTGTAAATGAAGCTTTCATTGTCATCCTATGATGTCCATTCATAACCAATTGGAGAAAGATCTGGGGATCTAGCAGGCCAACGTAACACGTTGACACCCTATAGAGCATTATGGGATACAACAGGGAATGATGAAGTACGTTATCCAATTGGAAAACACTCCTTGTTTGATATTTACAAATCGCAGTGCAACAGTTTGAATCGCCAGATTGACGTACAAGTTTGCTGTGAAGATGTATGAATTAACCTCAAGAGTGCTCTTACAATCAAAGAAAATTTCTAGTGCCAGACCATAACTGTAGGTGCAGGTCTAGTGTATCTAGGTGGCAGAAAGATTGTTTGCAGGCGTGCCTGGCCTTCTTCTAATCAATATACAGCCATCAATGCAGTAGCGTAACATACATCCTTAAACCCCCATCGTGGGCATGGGGAATGCCAGAATTCTAAGTTCCCAAAGCCTGACTGACATCAACTATGGCTTGGAGTCCAAAACCTGACTTTGCAAGGAGGTCCCTAATATTATCCGGAGGTCCGGTCTTCCAAGGAGGTCCCTAATATACTGCATCACTGGCACCAAGCGAGTAACAGCTTTAATCTGAGAACATAACACATTGCCACTCCACTCTCCAATGATCTCTAGAGTGACTTTACTGAAATCACACACACAGATGTCAATGATTTAGAGATAATGGTCTGAACTCTACAGGGCTTCTGGCTGGGAGCTATTTCTCAAGCGATTGATTTGTTACAGCTCACTGTGTCACTCTGGTGCCGAAAAAACTGTAATTTCTGCAGCCGATGCACTATGTTCCCTAGCCATGTGGTGAATACTGCGGTCTTCTCTGCCAGTAGTGATCCGTGCCTGGTTGAACCATAGTTTTCTTGAGGTAGTGCCTTCCCGAGACCATTGTGGCCAAAAATCATGCACCGTGGATACATTCTTTCTACAATATCGTGGAAAGAAAATCCATCATTTGTTAGCTTTATTGTACTAGCTCGTTCGAACTCAGAAAGCTGTTGATAATGGCTTCTTCATCATCTTAAGGTTATTTTGGACTAACATCAACTCACTACGTCAAATATCAACGATAAGTAACACTCACAAACTTTATAGTGTGTATTAAAATTACACTTGATTCACATCCTCCACATTGCGCAACTACCACCACACTTATGTACCTAACGAGAAATTCGAACACTTGCTTTGCTAGTTCTGTGTGGACCCAGTATCAAAATTCTTTTGGGGCACTTTTTTAGATATAAGAGCCCTGTTAGTAGGACCGCAGTTACACATGCTGGGGCCCTGTATCAATGATACATCTGATACGGTGGTAGCTACGTCCCTGAATTTGAATCAAAACCATCTTTCAGATGTGCAAACACACCTACCAAATTTCGTTCATATAGCACAAATCCTTCTTCGTGATGGGATTTTTATTTCCATCATTGAAACTAATGAAATTAAATAGAATAAAATGAAGTTACGTGATAAAAGGTATTTCTAGTTTAAAGCAAACTATTTCAAGTTAGATTAATTTAGGCCTTAATAGCTAGATAAAGATTAATAAAAGTGGTCTTGGCTGAAATCCGTGATACGAATGAGGGGAAAAAACCCACAATACAGGAGGCTGCTTCCCGTTTGAAAAAGATGGAAAAATATGAAACTTCCCTAATGACTATGATTGGGAATACTATACTCCAGGATATAAATGCTACTAGCAAATCATTTCAATAAGCTGAGTGTGAATATATTTAAAAGGATCTAGCTTACTATATAAAATCTCTAGAAAATTATAATCAAAATTTCAGAAATAAATTCGGAAAAATGGACAAGGAGCACCTGATTTATCAGAGTTCTTGTTAGAAGAGGAAGCTGGACAAAAAAGTTTACAGGCAGTAAAAGGAGAGAAAAAAATATTTTTGGTGAAAAGAGCAAAGAAATCGGTTACGAATTTTTGAAAGTAGGGAAAATTTCATAGTTAATTCATTTTATGTCATATGCGATAGGGCAAGAGCAGAATTATCCCGGAAAGATGAGATTTATCAAACTATTTTAGAACACTTTATTGTATTTTTGACGAGAGATTATAACATGAAATTAAAAAGAAAGCTACAGAAAAATTAAAGGAAACTTACAAAGACGATATTGAATATTTTAATTTTGGTTATATGAATTGGAGCAAGAAAAGAAAAGAAAACAAAGATATAATGAACCCCCTTTAAATTTATCGCGTTGCAAGAGAAATCCTAATGTAGAAATACTTTTGAAAATATTTTTAACAGTACCGTTATTGAATGCATTAAGTGAAAGATCTTTTTTCAATTTTAAAACGTGTTAAAAAAATAATTTAAGAAGTACTATGGGAGAAAGGACAAATTTAATAACGAGGCCATATTATACACAGAATACTCGAGAACACTCAAAAACAACCTAGCCTAAATTTATATTAATTTTAATTAAGACATTCTCTTGTACATAAAAATTCCCTACCATGCATCCCAATCGGGCGAGAACCAAGGGAAAATCTCGCTAGAAAAAAAACCTGGTCATGCACACCACTTAACTGCTAGAAATCACTTAAATATTATTAACATTAACATGTTTCTTCTTACATAAATTTTTCAAGACATCAAGCTCAAGATTCAGGGCCAGCCACCCTGAAATGAAAATGGGATCAATATCGGCTCAAAAAAACTATCAATCAACACTATATGTATACATTGACAACGTTAAACTTTCAAACTTTTATGTCTAGTACCAGACATTTTGTGACGGGGCTTTAGCCGACTTTCAACAACTAATCCTCTTGGAGAATCTTTGGGCTAGAATTCGCGTTTATTTCACAGCTATCCCTCTCAAGAAGAAACCATGAGATGCAAATTAGTTAGTATATATAAAATTAGAGTTTAATAATCGTAAGTCAGTAGGAGCGGAGCAGCTGAATACAGTGTTACTATGGTAAGAATTAGAATTACGCATCGTGACTAAAGGATGGATTTTAGCTACTAAATTAGTGAATCTAGAATTAACAGGACAGGATTGATTAAAGTTAATCTATTCGGATTTGGATTTCATGAGCTTATTCATGTATAGTCGTTGCTTTCTTTGTATCACTCTATTAAAATGATTGTTGTAAATTGTTTGTAATGGTATATGTTTATGTATTGATAGATATTAGTGTATATCTGATTTTGGGAACGCGGCGTAGATAAGAAATTAACCATAACACTAACAGCGCTGCATGATTGGAAGGATTTCTTTTTAAAAAAACTAGATGGTGTGTTACATGTTTAAAAATAATTGTCATTTGAAATATGTGTACAAAGTTAATGTGATATGTAATAATAATGTGTGGAAAATATTTTTGTACGTCCATTGATCCAGTTCTCATTTCAGGGTGGATGACCTTGATATTTAGAAGAGTATTACAGGACAAATTTTCATTGTAGTTATCGCCGATGATGTGAAGGAAATAAGCCAGTGACAGATGAAGATACGTTATGTTAGAATATTTAAGTATCCGGTTGTATACGGCCAGGTTTTTTATCTTTCCGGTACGGAAGGTTTTTTCCTCGGTCCTTGCCCAAATAGGGTACACCTTTATGAATTTTGTAAAGGGAGAAGATCAGGAATGATATAAAGTTTGGTAATTGTAGTTTCGGAGTAATTGTTTTAGTATAGTAATTAATGCTAATTTCGAGTTATACATTTTTGTGAAAATTAAGTGCAAATTTTTTCAACGCAATTACTATTGGGTCATTAAGACCCTGAAATAAATCACGTTTTCTTCTTGGAGGGGATTGTGACGGGTCTTTACGAGAGTTTCAACAACTAATCCTCTTGGGGAATTTTTGGGATAGCATTCGCGTTTATTTCACAGCCATCCCTCTCAAGAAGAACACTCAGATGCAAATTATTTAGTACATATAAAGTTAGTATATAAAATTATATAAGTGAGAATCTAATGAACCAAACACACAGCGATAGTTAAACCGAATCACGTAATTTAGACCACTTTATCTAAATAATTATACTATCCGCTTACTCTAAATTCTGAAAATATTACAAGTCCTAATATCAAACAATCAATCCTACTTTAATCCAAAACAAGATTCTATCACGGTACGAAACGTCGTGGCGCGCGTGCAATGGTATGCACCTTGTATCAATGGCTGAATATCTCGGTAACTATATGATAGGCCTTCAATTCACACTCGTATCTCTTCCAAACATAACTTTCCTAAATTGCCATACTTTACTGAAACCTGTTCTTTAAAGCTATCTTATTTGATTTCATAATAGTATTTCCTCTGGGTTTTTTGGGATTATTAATCTTTTCCGTCAAAGAACCCAGGGGTTAGTTACAGAAAAGACGGGAGCCCATCACAACTCCTCCGAAGCAAAAAAGTGATTTATTCGAGGGTTTTAATGGCCCTTAAGAAATTACGTGCCTAAATTTCTATTTCGAATCTCCTTATTTTCCAAGTTTTATTTAAATTTTAACCTTGAATCCTCATTTAACTATTTTTTTCTATTCAATTTAAAATTTATTTTAATTATTTTTA